>VZRR01010022.1:432966-624753 GCA_013398015.1 Oreocharis arfaki | reverse complement strand
CTCCCAGGGAAAGCTGCAGCAGCTAAGCAACACCTAGCACTGCAACAACATATTTACTTTACCCTTCCCTGGTTTGCTGTGTAATTCAGGACTATCCTGAAGGCTGGGTTGCACCAGACATCATCTTGTGTTAGGGCCACTGGCATGGGGGAAGATGGAATATTTTAAAGCTGAGGAATGGTGCCAAAAAGAATTACAGGTCGTGCAGCTGCAAAGGATCTCAGTTCAGCTAGACCCAGCCTTCATGACATGAAAATCTCTGTGGGCTGAACCCTTAGGTGTTTTCCCCTCTCATTTCTCCTTAAACACCATTAAGTGATGGTGCCTGAAACTCCTCCTAGGGCAGACCATTGCTTAATCATTCTTGCTTGGAAACTATTTCGCTCACATTCAAGTTATGTTTCATTCTTTTCCCCAAATAAGCATAAGGGCAGGTGTCCCAATGTGAAAGTGGAAAGTTATATAATGGGTAAGTAATTCCAAGTGGAGTAAAGAAATCAGCACTGCAGTTTCTTCAAAACTTGGTATTTCTGGAAGAATTTGTTTCCTCCTGGTCTTAGTGGTGCTGCTTGCTTATGCTTTTCTTCACAGTAAAGGGTCACATTTTCTTCTCTCATGTGGTTTTCTTTTAAATCAAATTACCCTTAAAGACACCCAAGGCAATTGCCATTTCAGTTAGGATCTAAGTATGCTTGATGGATATCTTACTTATAATAGGCAGTGTCAGTGGTGCTAGGACAAGGAGCTGATTCTGCTTTAGCTTTTATGACAGTGCTAATAAAGTTCTCTGGTTCCCAGATAACATGTAACAGCCCCGTTACTGCAGTGCAAAATTGTGGTTAAGACTCATGGTGGTTATTGTCCTGTAAATGTTCAGCATATTTCAGTGGTGCATTAGCACAAAGTTGCTGCAGTGACTGGTGATTTCTGCCATGGCCAGAAATCTGTCACTCTAAATGCACAGTGCAGACACAGGTGAAACATTTCTGTCCCTGAAAACTTAAGGTCTACATAGAGAGCTGAATTATGGTGATTTTACAGATGATAAGCTGCAATGTGGACACAGATCTGTTTTTTCTGAGGAACACAAAAGCAGCTCAGGTAAAGTCAGGTACAAAACCATGTTCATTTGAGTGCTAAGTGAATAACGAAAAGTCTATTTTTTCTCCAGTTTTAAATAGTCTCAGCTACAGCCTTTATTCTCTATATCTTAAAAACCCCTGCTTCATTTTCTGCTGTCATCAGGGAAAGGACTACATTGATTCACCTTCTAGGTGGCTTTCCAGCTGTGTATGGTGTATATTTTTAATTCCTTTAGGTTCAGTTTGAATTGTTCATAGAACACTTACGTAATTTCAGTGAAAGTTCTAATGTTCTCCCAAGAGAAGGTGAATTTGTGAGGGTTGTCATTATGCTTCTTTTCAAACAATCTCTCCCAAAATTTTAAGGAAGGAAAACCACAAAATTGCACTAAAATGGCAAAAAGCACCTATATAAAATGTTGCTTTCTTGTGAAAATAAGCAAAAGAACTGTAACTGCCTTGGAATTCAGAGTAGTCTATGGAGTTCTGTGATTTTTGGGAACAGGCTAGCCCAGTACAATTATCCTCTCTGTCTGGAGCTCACAGAACCCTCCTCAGTAATTTTTCTTTCTGAGGGATTTATTCTTTACTGCATTAGGGAACACAGTCAAACCCTAACACATCAGCAGAGACCCTGTCTCTAAATCTAGGTGCTGCTCCCTGAAAGCCAAAGGGAGTTTTGCCATCGACTTTGATGAAAGTAGGAACAAGCCCTTTATTTGCAACTTAAAGCAAGTAGGTTAGAATTATGAAGAATGATTATTTAAAATAGCAATGATGTAATATCAGTGTCAATTCCATTATTTTAACAGACGTAAATTTGCTCTGCTCTTGAACTCTGGTGAATTTTAATGGCAATATTAAAGAGATACTATTAAGACTACTTAAAAGAACTATTTGTAAAAAGTGTCTCCAGTTAGGGGGGGAAAAAGTTTAAATTGCTTTTTTATTCAGTCTGCACAATTATTTATTGAAGGGTTTTGTATATTACAAATTAATATGCATTAGAAGCTGAAAAGATCACACAATAATTCCAGTAGTCATTGAATATGGGAGAGCTTGCACTGTTTAGACAAAGCAAATAGAATCTTTATCCAGCTGGAGTTTAGGCAGTCTTCACTAGAGTGAAAATAAGGATTTTTATAATGTACATTATGGACAATGTAGATGAAGAAAGCCATTTAAAATCAGCTGCTTAAATAACTGTAACGTAAATTTACATACATTCAAAGGCAAGAGCCATGCCAACAACTCCAGCATTGTACCTTGCTAATGGTGACTGCTGTCTCTTCTCTGGCAGAATCCAGGATTTGGAGGTACTTACAGGATTCAGATCTAATTTTTGACAGAAATTGCATGCCAGTGGGGACACTGATGGGAGAAGGAGGTCACAGTGAGCAGCCCTGGAGACAGACCTCTTCAAATTTATGTACAAAGCTGTGAGCATCTGCCTCAAAAATATTTATTTGCTGGAGGGAAAGTTTAGTTTTAAAACCAATTCTAGGGCTTCAGTTCAGAGCTGATAAAATTAAATGTAAGATTTTGAACAGGCTGGTATTGCACAAACAAGGTTGTCAGAGGCCAGAAAAGTAGGTGTTGCCACTTTTGTTTGTTTGTTTTGGGGGGTATTTTTCTTTTTTTTTTGCGGAGACTGATAAAACGAATAACAGAAAATGAGACTGAGAATCAGGGAAAGCCAGATTCTAACAACTCAGTACTCGCATTTTTATTAAGGGCTCATTTCTCTCATTAAAATCAATGTCAGTCCTTTGTGATTTTTACCTCTTCTACAGCTATTA
Source organism: Oreocharis arfaki (assembly GCA_013398015.1). Taxonomy (NCBI): domain Eukaryota; kingdom Metazoa; phylum Chordata; class Aves; order Passeriformes; family Paramythiidae; genus Oreocharis; species Oreocharis arfaki. The sequence goes on along the minus strand of VZRR01010022.1, from coordinate 621,872 downwards.
ATTTTGGGTGCTAAAATGATTTCTGTTTATTTCTTGTCTGTTTGCAAAGCTCATCAATGGAGTTAATCTTCATTAAGAAGTACTGGAGACTGGAAACTGCAGTGAAGGGTCTCAGCTACCCATAAAGCTGGATATTTAGAATATCTAAGTATTACATATACCTAAAGTAATCTCACTTCTAAGTAATTGCTTCACCTCCACTCCTATTAATCACCTTCATGGAGCAAATAGGCTGCTTTAGTGGTTAATGGCTGAAAAGGATTTGAGACCCTCAAATGAAAAGTAAAAATTTGTTAGTTTTTTTTACCTTTTAAGGGAAAATAAGGTGCCTGAGCAGAGCTGGACTTTGTGAATCGTTTGACCTCACAACTGTTTCTTCTGAGTAAAGTCTGGGAATGCATTCTTGGAAGAATTCAGCTTTGATCCTAGAAGAAATGTCTCTTTCCATTAGTTTTTATTTCCTCCTCTTGCTGCACACAAACTTGAATATTACAAAGGGCAAATACATGAAACTTTCTCCAATTTTCCCTCGGGGGCAGAATCAGGCTTCATCTTCAAGTGACAGTCTTTCAGTTGTGCAGAAAATGTCTTTAATTCTGCAAAAGACACCAAACTGAGAACTCTAGGCTGACCTACCGGGGCAGGAGAGAATGTGGAGAGTGCATTTGACTGCAGCGTCTGGTGTAAACTCACATACAGATAGATTTAGACATCACTGCATATAAATACAATCTCCATGGGTGGAAAGAGCTTTTTTCTGTCAATGGAAACACACCATGACTAACATTTTTCTTCTGTTTTCTCTGCATATAACAAGGTTTTCTATATTATGCAGCAAACCATAAGGATCAGCTGCTCAAAGTGCATCTCCTTGGCCACCAGGTCACCCTGGTTGTGGAACAACTGACCCAGAGCAGAGGGGTCAGCGCAGCCTGCTTGCGGCACAGTTGACCCAAGCAGCTCTAGCTCAGCACAAAGTTTCAAAGCAAAGCCAGTGCAGCCTAACAGGCAAAGCTTGGAAGAGTTTTCCCTGCCAGAACTCAAACCCTGTGCTGCCAGTTTGCTTGTAACTTATTGGTATGGTCTACACAGTGCTCTTGAGATTAATAAATATATAATCCCATATCCCATTACCACACAGTGTTTGAAACATTTCCCTTTAACAAAATACAGCACAAGCAGGTAAAAAATATCAATGCATCTCATTAGTGGGGGGAAAATGGAAAATATGTATTATATTAAAGCCAAGTTTGGGGCTCTAGGGAGAAGTTCAGGGGGGTGGGGTGGGGAATATATTTCTCCAGGTGGTCTCAAGTGGAAGGATAGAGTTTCTTGACTACACCAACAATTAGAAACAGGGCAACACTATAGCCAAGATGTGGCCTCTAATCAAAACCAAGGCATTCTTCATCTTCTGTCAGAAGCAGATTCAGCAACAGGCCTAAGCACAAGCCTAACTTCAGGCATATGAATAATTCTGGTGACTTTGCTCTTGAAATCTTGGCCTGAAAAATTGTATCTGATGTTTTCATTTTGTCAACATGTGCATAGGTTGTTTTGGGTTGCACAGCAACCGGCAGTGTCCTGTGCTCTGATTTTCTTCAGCAGTAATAGAGAACTTGAGTGTGACAGAAATGAAGGTGGGGCTAAAATATGGGGGTTTTGAACCCTTGGGAAAAATAATACAGGAAAACTGTGTGTGATGAATACATGCATTGCAGACCTATGGCCTGAAAACCAAACAGACCAAACCAGTCAAATCTTTGAGTGGCAAAATCTTTTTCTCTCATTTTATAGGAATATTGGAAACTGAAATCAGCACAGCAAAATGCTGTTGGTGGAAATGGGAGAGGAACATTGCCATTGCTAATTTCAGTGAGCAGATTCTGTTCTCTAGGTCTTCATGGCTGACCCTCTGTTAAACCACCTAAGCCTGGGCATAGCAAAGCAGGTATTTAATTTGTCTTTTGAGTCTGTGAGGGACCTTGTGAGTTGCTGGACTCTGCCTGAAAGAGGAGGTTCAGGTGGACTAAAGTCCTTCTATCTTTGTAAGGTTGTACCCATGGCAGGGGGGTGGGAAAAAGATGGTCTTTTTCAGGTCCCTTCCATCCCAAAATGTTCTATGATTCTAAGTAGATAAGCAGCTCTTACTTGCTTTTTTTACTTTTTGGGCTGAAATAATCAAACCCATAATTCAATGAGTGGGGTTCTTTTTATGGAAGCAGCTCTACTTGGTACAGATTTAAAGGATATAATACACCACCTCTTGGATAAATACAAGCATGTAGTAAATCCTAACAGGTTTCCCACCATGGTTTAGGATACCTTAGACAAAACCTGGTGTACCAGTTTTTACCTGGGATCTTTCTAACTCTCTGTTAATGTAGTGTTTCTGGAAAGTTCTTTATGGAAAAAAAATAAAACAAAAGAAAAAACAGCCAAAGAAATTAGAAGCTTGGAACGGGAGGTCTGTTGGTTTTCTCCTCCCATAAATTACCTGCAAAACACACGTGGCTGTTCAAGGGCCGTGCTGGGGGAACAATTCCCCTGGCAGAGCAGTACCACATGTTCCTGCTTGTCCACGTGCTCCGTGCAGCTGGACAGGGGATCACATAACGCTGTCAGTGCCAGCTGGACATCCTGGGGGCCCCCAAAACTGTAAATAGGGTGGGCAAAAAAACCTCTCAGAGGCACAGCACTGCCTGTGGGGGAAGGAATGCTTGAGCCAGCTGCCCAAGCCTTGTAGTCAAGGCCACTTGACAAGTGGCCATGTCTGGCCAAGGGCTCTTAATTTGTCCCAGGCTCTTGGCCATAGTCTCATGCCTGGAGCCTGGATGTCTGCCAGAGTGGCTAAGAGGTCACTGGGGGTGGCTTGGGGGCTGAGGAGAGGCTGAGGAAGTGCTATGCCCTGCAGACCTAAGGGCAGGCTCCTTGTCTGGAGCTTGGAACAGCTGGGGCTCCCAAATGCTCTTGCTGACATTGCACTGAAAAATCATTCTGTGAGCAGAAGGGGCACATGGTGTGTGTGCAGCCAAGATTTCACTGTTATTTTAGTTTGCCTGTTAAGCCTTTCTTTAATGAGGAAGGTCTTGACTACATAGTCAAACTCCTGCAGGATCCATGCCCAGCCATTCCAACACCTACGTGGTTACGTGGTATTTTGCTCACCCTTCCCGCATGTGATGTCCCATCCCATGTGGTGTCCTGAAGCTCCTGCTGTATTCCTACCCTGTCCATCTTCCTCCCTGTCTCCAGGCGGCCCAGGCAATGCCTCCCCAAGGGAATCCAATAAGAAATGAGGGCACTACAGAGCCAGCCAGCAGGGATGTCTGGCCATGGGAGATGTGACCTTGAGTTCCACCCTGTAAGGTTCATCAGGCTATGCAGCAGGAGAGCATGGGGAAGAAAATTTTTGGCAGGCAGGATGAGAGTCAAGGGAAGGTTAGTTTAGATGTGGCCCAAAAGACACTACCTAGACATGTGCACCATTTGTTTTTCCAGAGCTGATGAGGATGCATCGTTATAGTCCAATCATCCATTGCTCAGTGTTCTGACAAGTTTTTGTTTTACGAAAATGGAGCGAGATAAAAAAAAACGAAAAAACAAAACCCCTCCAAACTTGGGAAAACTATGGCATTTTATGTATAAATCTGTTTTATTCTGTGTGAAATTTAACTGAAATGATCTTAATGATTTATTTTAAGTGAAATATTGGGTTTTCCTTTTTCTTTCTCTTTTAGCCCTGGTCTCACACAGGCATATTAATGATTATTTGTCAAAGTCACACTGTTTGCTTACAAGGTACGAAGGCTTTTTAGACACTATAATGACAGCTTTTGATTCACTTGATAATATTTAGAATAAGCCATAAAAGCCAATCTCTGAACGAACAGACCGCTTTTATTGGCTTTTAGTGCTATTACTGCTATCGTAAGTGGTAAATTGGCCTAATGCAAGTAATACTGCTGTGTCATACTGTAGAAACCGCTGCTTAGTTTTTATATTTTATTTATTTTTCATGAAAAAAATTTCAAGGCATGGGGACTGTACTATCCTTCCACAAATATTGGTGATTCCCTCCAAGCCAGAGCTGGGGAAACTTCCACTGCTGTTTGGAATTTCTTTGCTCAGTGATTACTACCTCTGAGGGAACAGGGTTGGTCATAAAGTTGGGGACCAGGAGTGTGAGCGAAGTGAATATCTTGCTGGAGCTCATGGGCTATTTATTTATTTAAATCACAAATAAACTAGGAAAATAGAAAAGATTGCTTAGCTGGAAGCTGAATTGGATATATTTCAAATACTTTGTGCTAGATTTTGTATGTCTTGTTTTATAATAGCAATAGTATTTTTTTAAATAGTAAGCACTTAAAATATCTGCTGACAATAAATGTGGTCACGACGTCATCTAGCCAGAATGACTACCAGGTGCCATAATTTCTTTTTCCTATGATTCTCTTGGCTTTCTTCCCCTAATCTCATCGTCTCTTCTATTGTTTTGCCCACTCCTGGAATATAAGCATGGATTTCCGAGATTTAAAATTAACCTACGACTTCTTCTTTTTTTAATAAAGAAGTTTTTTAGTATTTATAGATGAGGGAAACTGCTGAGAAAGTGAAACTGAAGAGACTTGTATTGACTTTTGAGTTTTCATTCTTTTATCTTCCCCCTTCTTCCCCTTCGCCTGTGAACTTTCACAGTGGACACTTTTCGGTGGTTCTTGTTTGAGGGGAAAAAGTGTAGTGTGTTTTAAATTTAGTTAAAACTTGAATATTATGAAGGCAAATAAAACTTCATCATGGTATACTATGTGATTATTTAAAAACTAGTCTAGTGATAGAGAAGGCTGAGTAATAACCGCCAACTTAACTTGGATAAATGCTTGAAATAATTATTCATATTCAACATGCTGTAGGAACAGGAAGAATCATATTCCAATTTAAATTTTGGCATCCAAGCATTTGTGGATACATGAAAGCATTTTGGCACAAGTTTTAGTTGCCATGGACATGTAACTAAACACAATTTTTGGTGCTAAGAGGGTTTAACTTCTATTTAAGACAAAGATCACAAAGAAAGTTCTCTAAATCTGATGTCAGAGTTTTCTTTGGTTGGAAGATACTGATTTGACCTGTATCTTACTCTGAAGAACTCAAGTGGTCTTATTTACCCAAAATATACAGTTCCTTTAAATTACAGGTGCAGTGATATAAGCAAAGAGTGTTCCTAGTTGCATCTCTGCTGGAGTGCATCTTCTTTCTTTTGAAGCAGTTTGTAGACATATTTCAGCAAGAAGAACATAATCTGTCAGTAATCGGTTCTCTCGTGTCTCAACAATATCATGGCAATGTTTGTTTTTCTATAGAGCACAGGAGTGACTGGTACATCTATTTCTCTATCTCTGGAGCCCACTGATGTATTCAGGCAGAAGTTTTTCTTCCTGGACATATTTTTGTGCTGTGTGTATTCATTTATATGTGAGAGGAGACAACATTATCATGTTTAACTGCTGCAATCATAAGCACATTAAGTAGACAGATAATAAACAATCCATCTGAATTTATGATTAAGTTAATTGTGTCTGTGTTTTTCTAATGTGTTTATTCAGATTAAAGACTGAAATTAGAATGAGACTATGTAATCAAGAGACCCTAAGAGACTGTTTGAGTCCTATAAAATAAAAATTAATTTAGTTTAGGGGGAATAACAAAGATATCTGCAACACTGAAATGTCACTTAGGTGGTGAAGAGGCCTGGTGCAATTCTCTTCAAAGAGATGAATCTCAGGAGTAGTAAGAGTTATTAAGGAACTCAGCTGACACTGAGCGCTCCAGCACCTAATTTTCGCATGTGCCTTTCTGCCCAGCAGGCACCAGACTCCCAGGTTCAACCTTCTGTGCAGCGCATGCAGAGGGTCAGGCAACAGGGACCAACAAGCTGAGGGGAGAGGTGAGGAAACAGGGAATTAAAGTTGGATGGGGTGTGGAGACCACATCTCAAGGATTTTCCACTTTTTAATGGATAGCTGAAAACTCTCCCTGACAGGAGTTAGAGCCCATCTCCTGCCCTTCACTCAGGTGTCCTTCCCTCTACCTCTCTGGAGCACTGAGCTTTAAGTGGTCGGTGCAGACAGAACCACAGCGGAATCTCCAAACCATGATATTACGGGAAGTATCTAATAGCTGGGGATGAGCGTTTTCTTCTGGAAGGAGTGAATTTGAAGTACTCTCATGTGTTCATGTGCTCTAAGCCCTGATCTGAAGCCACAGATCTAATCACCAAGCTGTTCTGAGAAGAGTTTTTGTGTCCAGGATTTTATTACTGGTCATTTAGAGCAGTCACTCCTAATGTCTCTCTGCATTTGGAATTAGTTCTAAATACATATTTTAAAAATAGATGGAAAGTAATTCTGTTGAATCTAAGCTAACAAGAAATATTTAAACCAATTTCAGTTCTGGTCTTTTTTCCTGTAGTATCTTTCAAAAGCTATAGACCACCACCGCCTGTCCATTATTTAGCCCATCCTCACAGCACTTTGTCTTGAGTACTTGGAGGCAGTTCTGTTTTAGAGAATGATTGCAGATCTTCAGTGAGAAGAGGGGAGGTCTATTTTTTTCACGACCTAATTATATTTAATCTAAATATCTCATTGAACCACTCCAATAAGAAGGATTTTGCTGCACCTCTGTGTGACTGTGACGGTCAGTTTGGCTTTACATACCAGAGTGTAATCTCCCAAGCCTATACAACACCTTCTGAAAACTGGCTCTGAATAATCCATGGTTATTCTGCCTTCTAACTCAAAGTAAATCAGGCCTGCATAGTTTTTGTTGTGATGGGCTTGTACCACCTCAGGTCTAGCAGAGCAGTTTGGCGTTTGAGCCTTCCCTCTATGAGCTGAGGTGATAAAATGAGCCATGGCTTTGTTCCTCCTGCTGCAGTGATGCCCTGGGATGATTAGTGGTGTCTATTCTTAAACATATTGGGACAAACCAGATTTTTGCAAGCCAGTGCAGCTCTGTTGCTTTAATGGAATAACTCATGGCTTTGACACTGACCCTTAGGCTAAGATTTTCCATGCACCAGTTTGCCACCTTAAGTAGGAAGTGCTATGGAGGCCCTTGGACATGGGGGTTCTGCTTTAATGTTTGTGTTGCTGAGATATTCAAGAAAATTAAGAGTGTCTGTAGTGTTATTTCGTGTTTTGTTCTACTGACACAGCTATGGGCAAAATTCTGAATATTTTGCCCAAGTACAGCAAAGAATAGAATTGGTCTGGAAAACTTCCAGTAGTGAATGAAACAATATATTCAGGTCCTCCCCAGCACCGGCAGTTGAATGAAATAAACTTTTCCTTCTTAGAACAAATTTACTTCAGGCAATCAAACCTAAATAAACATTCAAGTACATTTTTATAATAGATATCCGGGATACCCACACAGAGGAGAGTTTAAAGGTTTTAAACCTTTAAAACTTTAAACACTATCACCCAGAGAAGTGCCCCTGTCTTTACCACACGTCCAAAGTCTTACATCTTCAGGGATCTTCCAGCTCAAAGATCAAGGACCCATCAGTTTATAACATTGTAATTAGGAGTGGTGAGCTGGGACCACTGCAGATTTCATATACTCCCTCTCCATTGGAAGAGTCTTTAAATCTGCTGTTTTACAACTTAAAGGAAGGGTTGTCTTCATTAATTCATTTGGTCATAGTCCTGAAGCTGACAAGGCATCTTCCAGGAATTTGAGCCCCCTGGGATCCTTGTCATCAGTTTTTAAATGCGCTCTTTTTTTGTGTGTGTGGTGTTCTTATCTGGAAACAGCCTGCTTGGATTAGAACATTCATCTGAGAAGCATTTGGCATTTTCTGTTACATGAAACTGAGAAGTCTTTCTTTGCTATCAGTCTTCTATAAAGCTTTTTCAATGCAATGACTTAATTCAGACTGAAAGAAGAGAGTGAAAAAAGCTTCTGGACCCAAGTCAGCAAAATTCAGGAAACAAGTGTCCAAGCTTGTATGTAAAATTGCATTCACTGACTTGTGAAATTTTAGGAAGAAATTCTAAAAATGTCATTTAACTCCCTAAATGAAGGGATGCAAGTCAGATCAAAACACTCTGCTGGGCATAGTCTCAGCAAAAGTATGAGCCTTGTACTTTTACTCCAGTCCTCCCAAACCAGGGATAAAACTGGAAGGTTGTAAAAACTGGGAAATTCCCTGAGTATCTCCAGGACAACTCTCCTTCTGCAGAACCAGTCTCGTGGCATTATGTCCTTCCCATTTTATTAATGCTTGTAAAAGTCTTTTGAAGCCCCTGGGTAAGTGAGAGAGGAGGGTTCTGGGGTAAAAAACCGCACTTTTGGGTATTGCCATATAGAAAGGTTTTCCTCTTATCCCAGGATCAGGCAGTGGGAAGTTTTGGTGAAGTCTGGAGTAGTCTGCTCCTGTGCTGGATTTCTGGGATGTGCTATGAAGGAATGTGGCCCAGTCTCACCCAATGGGATTAATACTAGTATAAGGTATTATTTGAATAATGTCACTACAGCCAGGTCTATGATATAAGTAAATCTCTCTTTTCATATGAAATGTAGTCCTTTTAAGGGGTGAAATATAATCCTGAACAGAGGCTCTATTTACCACTTAAGCCCTATTTTATGGTTTAAGTGCTGACCTTGCACTGACCCTCAGTACAGGGCTGAATTTCACCCTACAGCGAAAATCTGCTGGCTGGAGAAGTGGATTAAAGAAATTGGGGCTAGACTTTTTACTATTTGCAGGACAATGAAAACAGGCTTATTTTAGACAAAAATGTTTCTGATTTATGAGAATTTTTGTGCAAAAAGGGGCTATTTTGGAGAAAGTCTTGAGATTAGAATTTCAGTTATATTTTTGGCAGGAGAGCAAGGAAGCCATTTCATTAACTTTTCACTGGAAGTTATATATGGAGGGCATTTGTGTACACAGCTGGGCAGCATAAAACAGGAGGGCTTTGTGTGAAAATATCCTGAAATGAAATTTCATTTCTGTGTGACTTGGATCTGCGTTCCGGGGCTGCCGTGGCCACTTTGGGATGAAACCATGGGAGGGCAGTGTGAGGCCCTCACACATTTTTTCCCCTGCGTTTGCGATGGACGCAGAAATAGTAAACAGACCACTGTGGTCCCTGTGCAAAATCAGTGTCACCTTTTATAGCTTTATGTCCGTTAGATAAGCTCCCGCCTGCTCCCACGTATCCATATGGCTGTAATCATCGAGTGATACCGAGAGATTTGTTTGTAAGGAACTCCAAAAGCCACATGCTGAGGCTGGTGTGAATTTAGCTCTGCTTTGACCTCCCTCCTTTCCCACCAGATGGCTGCTAATCTGGCACTAAATCACTGCCACGGTGCAAAGAGCCCCTGGCCCTTGTGGAAGAGGCAGCGCCGTGGCCGTGGCTGCGCTGTGCAAGGTGGGACCATCCCAGAGTCAGCTCCGGGGAGTGCCGCTCGTCCTTGAGCGCTGCCTTTCTAAAGGCATGTCTTGTGTAGCTCCCAGGTTTTACAGGACCCTCTAATGACAATGCTTGGTGAGGGGCCCAGAGATGCTTCTTGTTTGGAGTGTGAGGGTCTGCTTGTTGCGCATTGAATCACAGAGTGGTTTGGGGTGGAAGGGATCTCTAAAGTCATCCAGTTCCATCCCCTGCCATGGCAGGCACACCTTCCACTATCCCAGGCTGCTCCAAGCCCCGTCCAACCTGGCCTTGGACACTTCCAGGGATGGGGCAGCCACAGCTTCTCTTGGCAACCTGTGCCAGGGCCTCACCCCCCTCACAGGGAAGAATTCTTTCCTAACATCTAATTTAAATAATCTCTTTTTTTTTTTTTTACTTTAAAACACTTCCCAATTTTCCTGTCACTCTTTCTCCATGGAATCTTGTGAGTGCATGAAGCAGGTGGGGCCTCCAGGCCTTGCAGAGGACATTTCTCTAATATTATCTTCAAGTTGTATTGGTTGTTCTTTATTTATACACGAGCATTCATATTCTAGGCACTGCCATTTATGTTATTTTGTGCATGTCAGGGCAAGACGTGCCTAAGTGGGGATAACACATACACTGGGGATTCCTGCTCTAGTTTTTCATCACAGGTAACTTTTGAAGTGCTTCTTTGCTAATGAGCCCTTGTTTCACTCTGCCCTGATGTTTTGTAAGCACTAACGTGGGGATCTCTCTATCTCCATCCAAAACTGACACTCATCTCCAGCAACAAGCTCTTCTCCATGGGAGGAAGAAAGTAGCAACTGTCTCCACTCCTACATAAAATAGGACTCATTGTCTGGTTTTGCTGCTATATCCCAGGCTTTCCTTGGTTTGGTTCACACCAGTGCTAACATTAGACGAGCAGAACTGTCTGTTATCCATGCTCATTCATACTGATTCTGGTTGATTTGCACGTAATGGTCAGATGCATACCCTCCAGATGCAGGCTTTCTCATCTGTTGTGTGATCTTTAGAAATAATAGTCCTGAAGAATATTCCACACTATCAGAAAACATTGCTGGTGTATATATTCTTTACCCTAAGATGTCTTGGAATAAAACTATAAACATTTAATCATCCTTGTTCTCACTTTCAGCCCTGGGAGTCTTTCGTGTTATCTGCATCTAGACTTCAGTGCGAAATCCCTCAAGAGATAGAGATGTTTTGGGACTGTTTTAGAGTCTAAGCAAACCTAGAAAACACATGTAACACTCTTCTCCCCTGTTTACATTTTGATTATTATTTCATTATGGTTCTACAATCTTCTGGTGCTGTAGAGGACCGTTCACCAGAAAAAGGCTTGTAGTACATCCAAGAAATAAAAGGAAAGGATAAACGTGTCATTGCTCATTTAAAAAAAATACAGACCAAGGCCATGATTATGTACATGGTTCTGTCCCACACTGTGCTGACTTGTGCAACATTTTTGCCCCTGTGTCGTCTTGAACTCCTATGAGTTTCCTGGTGCAGTCGTGGCAGGGTTGTGAGGGCACATCAGTGAGTAAAAATGACTTATTGAGAGACAGAGGCATGAGCTGAACTGTTTATGCTCTTCCTGCTGGTGAGATACAACCCTAGATGTCCAGCCTACTGTTTTTCTGCAATACTTTTCACAAGGCTGGTTTGGCTTCTGTTTTGCTTTGGGGAAGTTCTCCCTCAGAATGAGGCTTTGATTTCTGCTCTTAGCAGGTTCAAAACAGAAACAAATTATCTTCTTCCAAGAAAAAGTAGAAGATAAATAACTAGCAGCCAGATCAAAATCCCCCCTGCCCTGATTAAGCAGTTTCTAATGCTGAAAGACAACAAAAATTTATAGATACCCTATTTTGCTGTTGACCCACTGTACTACCAGTCCATGAGCTTTTACTTTGTGAAGTATTAGGAAAAAATGAAGTCTAGGAAAGACACTCAAACCACAGCCTAGTTGTTTATTTCTGATACTATGTGGTTCATGATTGTTTCTTTTAGAAGGAACAAATAATCAATACAAAACCATGAATAAAAATAACTTTTCTTTAACACTGGATGCTAAAAGAACATATAGTCTTCTTACTGTGCCTGATGGAAACAGTACAAGTCTGTTCTCCACAATTCTTTGTTTATTGGAATGCCTGAAATCTATACATGAGGTATTTTTAAAACATTTAAACATAGAAGTTAAGCTTCTGCTCCAGACAATTTGTTTCACCATATTCTAAAATCCCCGTGCATAGCACAGAAGTGCTTAAAGCAAAGAAACAACAACGATTTCTTTTAAAAACAAACTTCAATTTAAGGCAAAATAATTTCCATATTCTTATTTCAAGGAAAATTTGCTTTCCTCATGAGACAGTCAGTTATTGACTCAGCTGCTGTAGACCTTCAAGGACCAATTCCGCTCTGTGGCGCTTTGGAAAGGAGAATTGCCAATAGTCAACACTTGGCTCTTTCTGAGAGACTGTAGCTCCTCCAAGTACAGAACAATCAAAACGTTGCTAATGATCCTGAGACTCTGCATGGGGGCTCCTTAGGAACTGGAGAAATAAAAGCTTGTGGAGTAGCATCACTAAGTGAAATGAGCTCAGGTACGGTACAGCTGTGAGGGATGTACCTGGCTCCTGGAGGAGGTCTGGACCAGAGCGTAAATAACATGGGAGGTAAATAATATGGGACTCTGAGGGCCCTGCCGTCAGTCTTACCCTGTTCGGAGACACGTTCAAGTCCTCTGGACTTTTATATCCCCTTGTACGACTGCAAATCTCTTGTGTCCTACTCTCTAGTGATGGAATAAATACTCAATTCAGTTTTGTGTTTGCTGTTTGCCCATTCAGCTGTATCCTTCTCTGGGACACTCAAACAACAAAGATTCTGCTTGCAGAGTTGTTACTGAAGTTAACTGGCCCCTTGCAAGCAAAGGACTTTGGATGTCTGGCCAAGCCAGGTCTGCACGCTCGTCACTGAGCTGAGCTGCTCACTGAGCCCTGCTCGTCACCGAGCCCTGCTGGTCAGTGGGCCCTGCTGGTCTCTGAGCCCTGCTGGTCAGTGGGCCCTGCTGCTCACTGAGCCCTGCTGCTCACTGAGCCCTGCTGGTCAGTGGGTACTGCTGGTCACTAAGCCCTGCTGGTCACTGAGCCCTGCTGGTCACTGAGCCCTGCTGCTCACTGAGCCCTGCTGGTCAGTGGGCCCTGCTGCTCACTGAGCCCTGCTGGTCAGTGGGCCCTGCTGGTCTCTGAGCCCTGCTGCTCAGTGGGTCCTGCTGGTCACCAAGCCCTGCTCCTGCAGGAGCTTTTCATTCTGTGCAAATGCTGTGCAAACATGGAATGCTGCAAGGCAGGGGCATTAATTCAGGCCTACTTTGCTGCAAACTCCTTTGCAACTAAAAGATCTAATGTACGATTAACTACATGAGGTTAAAACAGTGGTGCACGTCCCACAGATGGCATAACAGTGGCTATAAATGTGCCTTTTGCCCAATACCCCCATGGTGGGCATTTTCAAAATATGAGGTCACTTGTTGAGTCTTTACGAAATAATTTTTTTGGATTAGAATAAGAACCATAATTTGCACCTAACCATGGCCATTTAATTTCTATCCTGTGCATCTTGAAAGTCTGCTCTTGGGAATTCCATTTAATTCAAATCCTACTTCATGAAATTCAATGAAGTGATTCTGCTATGACCAACAAATATGCATAAAGATATAAATAAGCTGTATTCCAACTTGGCAAATCAATTTTTTTCAGCAAGAAATATATCCTAAGAACCTTCCTTCTTTCTGTGTACAAACAATAAGGAAATCTTTCCAATTTGTTCTTTTTTTTTTAAAAAAAAAGCGTAACAAATAGATTGTAGTATTTGAAATCCTGGTATTTCTTGCAAATTAGTTACTTATTGCCCTTTATTTTTCAGCCTTTAAAACCTGAAAGGTCCCCATACTTGTCTTTTATGACTTTTCTACACTTGAGGGTCTGTGTTTCTGTATATACAAACCGTTGACAACTGAAGTTACTTTATTCTAAGATAGCACACTGCCAAATCCAAAGATTCAGGCTTGATCTTTACTCATGTTTGAGAAAATAAAATTAATATTAATCCTATTCAGTAACAGATAATGTTAATAAAAACATTAAACATTTCAGTTAGTAAAAACTTTTCATCAGAATTAAGATGATCATCCATACTTCTTATAGTTCAGGCCAAATAAAACTTCCACAGGAATGCAAGGACATTAGGAAAACGAGCTTTCAGGTTACTTTAAAATTTGGTAATTTAGGCCTTCCCGTACCAAAAAAAATTGTACGTGCATTTTACAGAGAAGTCAAGCTATGGAATTTTTATGGTAGAAATTTCAGGCCGTATTTTAGCCTATAAGGTATTTTCTGCATTTTTCTTTAAAAAAAAAAAAATTAAAAAGAGAAATGTCTGAACAAAAACCAGTAAGTAATAACTCAATGTAACTTACCTTTTTTCAGCCAAGAAATATTTTGCTTGTCATGTTCAAAACTTTCAGCTGGTTTGATTTTTACCTTGTCTGTCTTGTCCTCTGACATCTGTGGGAGAGAAAAGAATTTGGGGATGTCAACTTCTCTTAAAGAAAGTTTGACAGAGAAAGATGTTCTTTGTTTAGGTTCCTGCCATAATAAATTGTGCATACTTACACAGACACTTTTTTTCCCTGCAGATTATTGATACTGCATAATATCTGAGCCGTTGAATTTATGTTCTGTCCCTAAATGCTTTATCAATATTACATGGTTGCTGTTTGTAGAGGGATGCTTTTTTAATGTAACTATAAATTACATTATGAAATGAATTATAAGCTCAAAGCATGGTGGTAATAGATAAACACGTAACACAGAGAATAGGTACGGTCAGGCTGAGGAGGCATCCAGGCTGCCTGTTTGTTGTGGCTCAAAGTTGCTGTAGAGCCTGCTGTCAGAGAGGTATAATTATATAAATAGTGATAAATATTTATAAAGGCAACTTGAACAAAGTGTAATGCCCACCCCCCCAAAAAAAACCCCAACCTCTACTGCCACTTGCTCTAATTTATTTGCTGTAATGCGAAGAATCCCGAACAAGTCCCAGTACCTGAGCTGTGGTTTACTTCCACTGCCTGCTAAGAATGAGATTAGGCAGTCTGGGCTTCTCCTAGCTGCTTTATACTGCCACTGAATGCAGTTAGCTCAAGCATTTCTCTATTTTTACCTGTATCTCCCACCCGGGGCAGAGAGCAGCACGGTTCAGGCGCCGAGGAGAGGAGCTTTTGGCCGAATCCCTCGCTGGGTGTTGGTGTCCAGCATTCCCACACACTGGCAAACCGAAAGGATGAGCAGTGCACTCTCTGCCTGCCTGCTGTGTGGTGCCAGATTTGTCTTGCTGCCAGCATCAGCCAACTTACTGCTGAGGGTTTGGGGTTTTATTCTCCCCCCCCGCTCCGTTGTTGTTTGCATGCACTTCTAGAGCTGGGGAGGGTAGGGAGGGAGGAGGGTAATCAGCATCCCAGCACTAGTGGAGTTATAAAAAAAAAAAATCAGAAGCTTTTCAAATAGAAAAAAATTGGTTTGGAAATGTTATTACTGCAGTTCATAACCCAGTGAATCTGTGAGAGGAGGAAGAAAATAGAAGGGGAACTGGGAAATTAATAGCAACAAATCAGATAAATGTGTCATGGTTTTGGCTAAATATAAGTTAAGATACTGAAGGATATAGAAATTAGACACTAAATATCTATTTACAGCTGTCACTTTGGCAAAGAAATGGTCTCAGCCCGTGGGGAGCTGAGTGCTGTGGTCTTCTCCAGCTCAGGAGGGTGAAACCATCCTCACCCACAAGGGTAGCTCAGCCCTTAACTCCAGTGCCACAAGGCTGAGTGGTCCCTGCTGCGGACAGCACAAGGGCTGGATGGGCTTGATAGCAGCACAGCCTGGACTGTGCCATGCCTTGAAGGCACTACAAAGTTAAGGTTGTTAGCTGTTTTTAAAAATTTTATTGCCATAGTTACAAGCAATATTGCTCTAATAATAGTAGGAGTAGGGTGAAGCCTAATTAAGGTACTCAGGCCAATCTTTTCATATAAGACGAAAAAGGTCACTCTGCTTCCCAGAACTGAATTTTGAAAGGGTTGGTTGTGGAGTAGGTGCAGAATTACTCATTTATCCTACTTTTTAAGTGATATTTACAAAATTTCAAGCAGCATTTGTCACCAGATACTATAATCCAGGATTCCAGTGCTTAAGTGTGGCCAATAAATAATAACATATTCCCTTTGTTATGACAATTATCTTCCTCTATTCTCCCATCACATGTCATTCTTGCTAGAAAAAAAATGTTTTCTTTCTTTTTTTTAAAATCTCCTGTGCAAACGACTGAGATTCTTCTACCATCTTTAGCTAATTGTGAATTGCATGCTAAGTGCCTACTTACCTCTCCAAATTGCAATGATTAGTCTTGCATGGTTTGAAAACCTATTTTAAGCAGGGTACTTCAGAAACAATTGCAACCACAGGGAGGAAAACTGTAGGGGTAGTATTTCAAGATCTTTGTTCCATTCTCCTCGGATGCAGCTTTGAGAATCATGTATTTTCAACTGCAGTTCCAATTTCTCCCAGAAACACCTATTTTCCCATGTTGTTGCATCTGCAATGTTTTAAATTTATCAGTGGTGCTGGTTCTTCAGCTGGATTTGTCAGGCTATGGAGCTCCTGGTGGGCCTTAATAAAATCATCTGGGCTCCACACAGAGCTGTCTAGACCTCTCTGATTGTAACTTGGACCTGGTGCTTCTCTGTGCTCCAGAAGCCACTGTTTAAAATGAAGATATGGGCGATTTCCAAGCTAAACTAGAGTGAAAATTCTCTAGTTCATCTGGCACATCTTTGCTGTTTTTCTAGAGGTTTTTGTCAAAATCCTAATGCCTCCCAAAGAAAGTAAAACAGATGAGGAGAAAGCCCTTCTAAAACCACAGACGTGACAGCTGCTGTTGCTTGAGATAACGGCCCCTGAAGTCCTGCTCTTCAAGGATTTTGTCACTTAAACTCTCTTTGAAGCCAGCAGGAGCCAGGACTGAGCCGGGACTCAGCCTCCAGGTACTGAGTAACCAGTGGTGCTTGAAGGCAGCCCATTGCTGAATGTGTCCCTCAAACCAGGACAATATCAATTTGACACCACCAAGCAAACACAAACCTGACTTTGTATTGGGTTTTATACCTTTGTGTTTGACCTTACGCCTGACTTCGAGCTTCAAAAAGGTAATGCAGATTAGTGCTCTGAAATGTTCTCTTCACCTGCTGTCCTGAGATGCCCTGCAGGACCCCCAGGTGTTGGTAGCTTGTAAACATGCAGGAGTTACTGAACATGAAATAACCCACCAGTGAGTTAAGAAAACATTAAATAACTTTCCTACTCTTCGTATTCTCCGTTACTGTTATTCAGTTAATGGTCGTAATGTTTTCAGTCCAAGAATATTAAATGTAACCTTTCATAATCTTGATCAGCTCCAGTTTTCTACTGAGACATGTTCTTGTGTGCTATTTTTTGCTTCATTTAATTATTTTGGATAAATGCATCAATATTTCTGTTTCCTAATCAATCTTAAAGTAGTTAGAGGAAAGGCAACCTTGCCATACATCCTCAGTAATGCCAGGCTTTGCAAAGGAAGAAAAAAACATTATGAGAGAAGGTTATTAAAATATTGAGTAAACTTGTTTCTGTTGAAGCTGTAATTGAATTTTTAAAGCCCTGGCCCATTTGAAACACCGAACTTTAGTTTATGGTTTGATAATTCATTTCACTTGCATTTTATAGGTTTTATTTTATAGCTACTAAATATCTATGGGCCATCCCGTGCTCCTTTTCCTTCCAGATTGTGAAATAGGGTATTTAAATGGAGGATTAAAAATAAAAACTATAACACCAAAATAGATGTGGTACCAATCAGTTCCCAGATAAATGTACTGTATCAAGTGCTTGTTGAGATTCAAGAGTATATTTTTCTGGTCTGCTCAACTGGGACCGCAGTCAAGTCTTTGCAGAGTTGGAGAATAGGAAGATTTAATTGGTTGTAATAACCATCAAAGCAGAGGAAAAATCTCATTGTTGGTCCTAGCAAGCATCAAAACTGTTAAAGTTTCCTTAATGTTAAGGGTAGGAGTCCAGCACTGGATCCTGTCCTGAATACAAAGATGAGTAGCCACAGCGAGGATAGTTTTTGGTTACATCTGTGGGTACAGCATTTAAAATATTTAATTTCATGCCCTAAAATGACTTTTTACTGGAGGATATGAACTGTATGCCTAAAAGTTGAATTTTCCAGTGTGAACTTTACGCAGCTCAGCATAAAATTAAGCAGTTACTTCTTTCTTGCACAATCCAGGTAAAATAGAGCCACTTGTCCACTGGCAAGTGGTGCTCTGTCACTTTGGAATACCCCACACTGCAGTAAATGTGGTTTATTAAAAAAAAAAGTATGATGAAGCTATGTCTTTACTCCATTTTGCACCCTGGGGTGATCATTTCCAATAATAAAGTGAGTATAATGTGATGTGCCCTGTCAAAGTTAAGGAATCTCTTCTTGATCATGCATCTGTAGGTAGAATATTAAGTTGTGGGAACACAATATACAGCCAAATTATCCTGGTGATTTCATGTAAAATGCATGGTTTTTTAGCCGAACCATCATGTCCTGTGAGTGCTTCAAATGCAAAACAGGCTGTTTAGAGAGACTACCTCAAACTGGCACTGACAAATGATCTATATGCTGCAGAGACCCAGTGCAGTACAAAGACCAGATTTTACTCCTCATCACTCTGCCTTGTAGACACTCCAGATAGTTTTTCAATAATTCTGTGTCCTGCAAGAGGAGACACAGGGCTTTATTTCACTTTTCCACTCGGTGCCACTGTAGGTCAGTGAAAGTCTGGGAATACGTTTAGGCTGAAGAATGAAATAAAACCTTGAAAACATTTGCAAAGGCAGGTTAATATAGAGGTCACTAATAACATGGAGAAAGCCCGAAAAAGTGAAATTAAGAATGGTCTATATTTCCACTGAACAGTAAAGAAGGATGACAGACTGCACATCTTTCATTGCCCAAGAGAGCAGGGAGTTTACTTGGTGACTGTGTGAAAAAGTGTCAACTGGGACACTGCTAGGAAAACAGGATGAAGGTCCAGAGCGAAATAAAGTTGAGGATGAGTGTGGTGCTGGGATGGGGAAGGCAGAAAGGCCCAGTCACTAGCCCTGGAGCCATGAAAGCCCCGTCCAAGCTGGGAGAGGGTCACTGAATGCAGCTGTGGCTTTAGGCATTCTCTCTCCCTCCAGAGGCCCCAGTCAAATTTAAAGCCCAGAGGTTACAATGAGTTTGTAGTAACACACAAGCAATGTGTGTCTCTGTGTATCCTGGCCTGTAGCAGGAAATCTTCCCACACTGTGTTGTGTTTTGCCTATCATGGGCCACGTTCTCCAGGACCTCTCTGTGTGCTGTGTTTACAGATGCTTCTGCATTACTCTGTCATTTGGGTGGAAACTTAAACACAAGAGGTTTTCAGAACATTGATATGTAGTGTGTTATGGGGTGATTTGACCTTTTAGAGGCTCAGTTTGGTGCATTTGGAAAGGCAGGTGAAATAGGCACCTTCTGTCCCTTGGTCTGGAGGGATCCATCCCTACTACAGCAGACTTTCTGGACAAATAATCGAAAGCCTCTTGGGCATTACAGCAAAAATTCGGAAAGACTTGCTATGATGAGATGGAAAATAAGCTGAATAATTGCTGCTGTATCACAGTACGTAGTGGTATAAGTGAGACAGAAATGTGACCATCTCATGGAGGTGTTGCATTTTTTGGCAGATGGGTGCAACCCACAGTAGTTACAGGACTTATATGGGAGTGCACAGGTGTAACGTGCAATAATGAAGGTAATGCCTTCATTGAAACAATTCTTTACTGCTGTCTGGGAGCTGGATATCTTGTATTATTGCAAACACCTCCCTGAATATTTTTACAATCACCTTCTTGTTTAGCTCAATGCAAGATTGTCTTGCCAATGCTCAGACAAGCCTTGATGTCCCATGAAGACACTCAGGCACATGCCCTTTCCAGGCAGCCCAGTGCTGTTCAGTCCTGGTAACAAATACGTAAACTTCTCATGATGTCTATCCTAACACTTCCTTCACTGTAGGTTCAACCTGTAACTCTTGTCCTCTCTGTAATGCTCATGCAAAGCTGAGTTTCCTGTCCCTTTACAACAATACTTACAGCAGATGAAGGAATGTTATCACATGTCCCCTCAGTTTTTATCTCTACTTATATTTAGATCACATTTTTTAGCCTGCGGTCAATGACTTTTGTTGGAGTGTCACCTTTCTGGTAGTGAGGTGTCCAGAAGTGGTCACATTCCTCCTAAGGCCTTGCCCACATGGGACAGAGCAGTGAGGTTACTGGCATGTTGTACAAGCTTTCTTCCTGTTTGCACATCCCAGAATGATGTTTGTCTTTTTCATGACAGCATGAAATTGTTGACTTATGTTTGGTTTATAATCCATGCTGTTCCCCAGATTCTGTTCTGCAGCACAGCAGTGTAACCCATTGTTTTCCTTTTTAATGCAACTGTTTATTCCTACCTCAGCACAGGATTGTGTGGCAGTGCTTCCTGAATTTTGCCCTAAGCTTTTTCATACTGTTTTCTTGGTTTGCGAAGGTCATTTTGAACTTTCATCCTGTCCTCTAAAGTGCTTGTTAGCCCTGGCTTGTTGTGGTCCCATCATCATTTTGTGGACATTTGCAGAATTTCTGTGGAAATCCCTTGCCTCTGCCATATAGGTGTTTGAAGTAGGCCAGAAACGAAGCTCTGTGCTTCCTGAACTGCACATGTGCCACCACAGTTTATTCCCTTTCAGGAATCCAGGCATATCTTTACTCTCTGACTCTTCGTAGTCTGATAAACTACAGAGGCAGCTTCTTGAGCATCAGTATGACCCATGTGGGGACACAGAGAAAAATCCCTTGTGTTTTCAGCAAGTGCGCTGACTTGGAGCACTGACAGGCAGATCACCCTGTTTTTAACCCTATTTGTGAGCCAGGTAGGCACAGGAGTGATTTGTTTCATCTTTCATCAAATGTAAAAAGCTGGTGGCAAGTACTTTCTAATGAAGAGGAGCCTGAGCACTTACGGACTCCTTTGCTGGCTGGCAAAGCTTGACAGCAGCTCCCTAAACAGCACTATCCCAGAAAAGATGTCAGTGAAATCACTGTGCTTTTTAAACAGAGAGAAAACTGACTTGAGTGTTTTCCCCTCATGCTTTTAAATAAGCTGCTTCCCAACAGCGGTTGAAATGTGGTTGCTTCTCGGAGGTGCTGAGTAGAGCTGAGAAGGAGGGGTTTTGTCTAAATTACTCGTGTAAGAAAAAGACAAAATTAGATATCTACATTATTTCAGGAAGGTGTCAGAGGAATTTGTAGTTGTCTTGAAGTCAGCAGTATTATTTCTTAGCTAACCACTACTGAAATGAGTTTTTGGGGTTTTTGCTAATTTTTTTGGCTTGTTTAACTCCTTATCAGGCCAGATAGAAGGCAGCAGTAATGACAAATCAGCAACTTGGTGAACTCTTAGGCAGGCTCTCCCTGGGGTATAAGAAACCTCAGGTCAAGCTCCTTCTGCATGATTATGTTTCCTTCCAGCTGGAGGGAAACGGGTCTGGCAGGAGAGATTAAGAACTTGTCCTAAAGGAGCCAATGGTGGTCAAGGGGGTTACCAGGAATCTTTCTTACTAATGCTTCTATGAGATGCTTTATAAAGATATGTGATTTGGACTAATGAAAAGTTGGCCTGGAAGTGTTAAAGGCTGGGTTGGATGGAGTTCTGAGCAACCTGGTCTCGGGGAAATTGTTTCTGGCCATGGAAGAGGGGTTGGAATCAGATGATCTTTAAGATTCCTTCAGACCCAAACCATTCTACGATTTTATGGAATGGTGAAAATTGTGAAGTCTCAAAGTTTTGCGTAAGAGAAAGTATGTTTCCTGCCTGAGCACGTGCAACTGCAGCTGAAGAAAACGTGAGCTCCAGGAGTTCAGCATCCTAAAAATAAGGCCTGATGTCTAAACGAAATTGAACTTCAAAAATAAAAGTAGTTTTCTGGCCCTTTTGGAGCCAAAACAAAGAAGTATTTATTCTATTTGATCAGCTATTCACAAATGATGCCTTTGTATCTTTAAAATAACTACAAACCAAATTTAAAACTGGAAGCTCTCATCTTTGATGTTATCTGCAGATAAGATAGAGCTTTGAAGCACTAACAGAGGCTAATTGCAACAGAATACCAATACAACCAAAAATTAATGGAAAACACAAGAACTGTTTGGAGCACTGTCATTCTAAACTGAGACAGTTTCTTTTCAAATCCTACAGAATTTCAGGAAAAAAAATGCAGTTCTCGGAGCTGTAGATAAAAGGGGAGAATTGTCTGATTCAATGTACCATGATACTTCAAACACAATCATAAACTTTAGTTATTTGTTGTATTGTATTGTATTTGTTGTATTGTACTTTTAAGTATCAAAATCTTTCCAATATGTAGCAGGTTGAAATGAGGTGGAGAAAAGTGTGCCACAGGTGAAACGGTATCAAATTTACGTTTGTATTTGAAACTGGCTCCTTTTTCCCTGTTTTGTTTTGAGGATGGCATTGCTCTCCAACCTGAGCTTGAAAAGAATTTGTTAGAATTGTTGGAGGTTCAGGTGGCTCCTAGTGAGAGAAATCATGGAAAGGCAGAGCAGAGTGGAAATGTGGTTTTTTTGGGGAACAACTTGCCTGGGTGCGAGTTCAGGCAGCAATTGCATGTGTTGTTTTGCCCTACGGACAACCTCAGACCCTGAACTGGGATGATCCTTCCCATTTCTGCTGAGGTAGTGGAAGTGAGATGTTTGTCTGTATCCTTACTCCCCGCAGTGTTAAGCAGGCAATGTGCTCTCTAGACTTGTCCAAGAAACCCCTCAGTAGTAAAAGGAAATTATTCCTGTTGCTTAGCCAAATACTCTGATATTAAGCAATGCCAGAACCGAGGTTGCTCCGGCAACCTTATTTCTACTCCCTCATTCATTAACATATGAGGTGATCATATGATTGAAGCTGCTAATTCTTATTTCATGCTGTATCTTGGGTTCAGACAAGGATTCATGCAAAACTACTTGTCCTGCCATGGAAAGTCTGAGGGCAGGGTCCAGGCTTTGCTGGAAGTGTGAGGAGCAAGCAGGAGGTCTGTGGCCATTCTGAAAAAAAAATCTGTCAAATGTAATTGAAGTCTTTGGGGAGAGCTGTGCTTCTGTGAGCTCCTGGCATGGAGTCCCTCTGCCTTCTTGGGGACAGCACTTCACCCTTTGCCCTCTTACCCAAGGGTAGCCCAGGCAGCCCAGCCTCTGTATCCACACCCTCATGTGCCAAGTTCTGTGGTTATCACATTAGGCAGCATCTTTCTCCCCCAACAGGTATCCACAGACTTCTGGGGACCAGGCAGATCTTTATCTCTTGTAAAGCACCACCTACCCTTGCCGAAACTGCAACTGAAAATACCGTAGATTTCACTGCCTGCAGTCTTTCAAACCACTCACCATGGCTGCTCTAGTTTCACAACTGGTTTGCTATCTCAGTAGTCATAAGTTCTTAGCTAACCCAACAATGACTCTGTTTTCAAGTATTACCTGGGTGGTAAAACACACGATTTATACATTTTTGCAGGGGTCTCCTGCTGAGCAGTTTGGATGACAAGCACTCTAACACTTATTCAGCTAAGCTTAGTCTTCTTCTTGAAAGCAGAAGATGTCTCTTACCTATAAGAGTGAAAAGTTGTATAGTATCAGCAGCTTTTGTTTTAATGCCTACTGCTTTTCCTTCTTGAGAACTTGGAATTTTGCAATCCTGTTAAGTGCCTGTATTCTCCGATAAATATTCTGTGCTGTTGCTGTATTTCTGTTGTTAGGTTTCTCAGGGGAAAAAGGCAGTAAAGAAAGAAAATGAATAAATAAACAGCTCAAAGCCTTGAGTGTCCAAAAATATTGCAGTATCTTGATTTGAATAATCGAAAATTGCGACACTCTATTTGGGTACATTTCATCACATTGGAAGCTTTGCATGCAAATCCAAACCCTGCTGTTCCCTCCAAACCCTTGGAAAATTTTCATTGCCAATCTTTTTCTGTTTGTTTGTCAAAAAAAAAATAAAAAATGAAAAAACCAAAACCAAGCCTATTTTATTTACAAATTAAGTTAACTCGTATTTAATGCAAAAAAAAATGACCCACCAGATAGAACAGGGGGATTGTATTCCCACGTATTTGCAATGACTAAAAATCCCTTGATTTTCTTCTTTTATTTAATTGCACAAGTACAAGAGACACCTACATAGGATGCAGATCTGTTTCAGAATATGTTAAGCTGTATTTCTGTTAGTCTTAGCTGGAAATACTGGAAATCTAAGTAAAACCAGCAACAAGACCCCTGCTCCAATACTTTATTGGGAAGCTGGACTTAGAACTAAATGCCGTCATCCCAAATGAGAGCTTTGCAGTGGACTTTTGTTTCTACGTAAACTCCAAAAAAAAGCCATAGATCAACTTAGTCCGAGTTCTCTCAACATCTGAGCATGCCAGAAGGGTTTGTTCAAATTGCTTCTTTGGTCCAGATCTGTTTCTTTCCAAGTCTGATCACAAAAGCAAGGAAAATATCACAGAGAAATTTGAAGATAGAGGGGAAGTGCCTCATTCTTAACATCTAGCTGGCTTTGGTTCTTCACACAAGCTGCTGTCCGTAGTCCCCCTCTGCCTAATCCTTTATTTCACACACCCTTGTCCTTTAGTTTGTGCCACAATATAAAATCTCTGCTGACCCAAAGTGCTCTGAAGAACCAGGATGTTCAGGATTTCTGAACAAGAAAAAGAACCCCAAAAACGTTGGTTGGATGGGGCAGTGGCGCAGTGGAACTTGACACATCCCTCAGAGACGGGATGAGTGACGTGAGCACATTGGGATGGGGAGCTCCAAAGGCTCTCATTGCCTGGCCCAGCTTGTTTGACAGTACTTAATTTTTAACATGTGGAAATTTCTGAAATATGCATCTTGAAATATCTGCTTAGCTTGCCTAGAAAGCTTTAATAATTAATGGAAACTCAGAGTTGAGGTATAGTAATGATTCATATGGGGAGCTGTCTTACACAATCTGCTCTCAAAGCTTTCTAGAGTATTACTCTTAGTGTCTAATTAACTTCCGAAGAGTGATACTGCTCCTTTCACTCACTGATTGATCAAGGGCCTAACTGCAAGTCATATTTTCCAAGTGATTCCCCAGTGTCTTCTCAGCTCTTATGAGTTCTTACTGAGGAATAGAACTGTCTTGGACACCAAGAACTACTTTCAAGTTTTCAGATACTACATCTTCTATGTCAGGATGGTCCTGTTGCTGTTTAGCCCCTGGAGCCATTGCACAGAAATTTCTAGTCCTTAGATGTGGCTTTGAATGATGTGATCTAAACATTTTTCTTTTCCCCAGTAGCAGTTCTTAATGGAATATATTTTGGAGTGTGTTCCTATCACTCTTTGAGACTTGTGATGATAAAGATCACACTAAAATACACTAAAAATTCAAGTAACTAATAGTGATTTAGAGCTAAGATGTGGTGTTGCAAGTACAAGCCACCAGCTAAGGACCTCCAAAAGATAGAGTCACTCCCTTGTTTTCTGAGGGATCTGTGTAAATCACCTATAGAGACCTTAGGACATAATTAGTACCATGTCTGTTTTCAGGCTTTTGAGTATTTAATTTATTTAAATTAAAACTCTATGAGAGTGAAAAGAAAAGCTGACAGGACAATGAACAGGTGTTATGAACTTCAGGGTCTGTTCTTCTGTCAGTAAATTTGCTGTCCCAAGTAATACAATCTCTTAGAGAGCCATGGATATGGGAAAGACAAAGTGCAGACAGCCCTTTGACTAACTTTTTTTTGAAGAAAAGATCAAGTGCCTTTGCAGAATCATTTTTAGAGTCATCAGAGGATGGTGGGGAAAAAATATACATTTTCTCTGTAGTTAATTAGCTGTTTAAGGCCCTTTTGTCCCACCACTTCCCCGCTCCTTGCTCGTGATCTCGATGGATCTCTTGGTTCTTGGCACAAGTTGCTTTGTTATCCATAACCAGGGTGTTTTATAAATATTTTCCTACACATAGCTACATTGACATTTGATATTAGGAGCTCTGGTCGGCTAATGCAAACCTTGAGGAGGGTCAGTTCTCCTTGGGTCACAGACAGGCTGCTCTGACCCCAGAAGATCACACCTCTGAAACGTCTTTACAAATATATCAGGTTCTGCTATTTTCTTAACCACTTCCCTCCCCATTTATGGTGAAAAGTCTTGTCCAGTACAGGCTGTTCTTACAGCAGTACTGGGTGTGCCACGTGTTCCCAGGATAATTTTTTAAAAATCTATTTTATCTTTTTTTAATCCTTTTCACAAAGACTGTCCCTTCGCCTTGCACCCAAGGGCTGTGCAGTGATGGAACCGGCTTCAGACGCTGTGTGCTCAGGCTCATCTATAACTGAGAGCCACCAGCTTGAGAGGATCTACATCCTTGAGATCCAAATATTCCTCTGATAGGATTAATGGCCCCACCTTTTAAGAAAATAGCTATACCTCCATTTCCTCTTTCCATCCAAACAGCATTTCTGGTACTAATAACACCAGCCAGAGCAAAAGAGGAGATAAAAGCTCTGGTGGCAGAGTTCCATGTGTGAAGGAAGGTGTCATAAAGTCTTGGAGGGCTGATCCAAAGTTTGTACCAAAATTAATGACTGCCTTTGTCATTTAAATCCCTCTGGAACCCCAATGTACTTCTTAGGAAATTTCATCAGGAAAAAGGGAGTCTGAGAGTCCTACATTGGAACTTCTTGGAGTATTTAATTTCCCTGGAGCTAGAATGAGGATACTTTAGAGTGTCTTCACAAGCTACAAGCAGAGGCTGATAACTGAATTCAGGCACTTCACGGATTTTTTTCTCTTTCTTGTGTGGAACTATGCTGTTCAATTTTCAGCTCATTCTGTTCAGGTGTGAGTGACTTTGGGAGTCGCTTTGACAAATGCCTTATGCTGGAATTCCCCAAGGAGAGTTACACAGGGACAGATGCGCATTGTTGGTCCAGCATTTCTTCAAAACTGAAGCATTAGGACTTGGTGCAAATTGTATTAGAGATACTATGATCTTGCTTCAGCTAGATTCTGATCTGCTTTACCAATAGGAGGAAATGCACATAAGGCATCTAATGAAGAAATTAGGATCTTCTCCAATCCGTTGTCTTATTTAAAAATATTTGAAAATATATAATTTTGACATCTGGATATTGGAGCTTCATTCTCCTGTTTGTACTGTTACTTTCAGAATGAAGCATTTTGTTATGAAAAAAAGTGCTCGGTACAGGTGGAATATAAATATAATTCATTGTAGGTGATTATGCTCTGTCCAAACAGGAAAACGTAATGCTGGGATTGCCTAGTGCTTTGTGTTGGCCTAGTACTGCTCCTAAAGAAGGATAAGCCAGGGTTAAATTTTCTGCTGGTTTTGTAAATCTAGTCTCTTGTGAAAACCTCACCCCAAATCAGTTATGGAATTAGTGAAATTTACTCAAAAAATTGTAGGTATGCTTTTTATACGTCGTGTCTTAGCAGCACTGGTAGAAACCCTTTAAATGTCTATTTCCTAAACCAAAAGTTTCCAAAATATGGCATGGCAGCAATGCCAAATAAGCACATAGTTTGGTACATCCCTCTTTCTTCTTCTGGTGCTGCCTTCAACTTCTGATCAACCATTGTTAAAAAATTGTGACCCCTGTGTAAATATGAGTTGCATTTAGGTAACAGTAAATGTTAACTCCCGTAAGAAATTGATGTCTCAACAAAAATACCTGTATCTCCTACTAAGATGTCTTGTTTATCAGCCTGCCTCCCTCCTTGTGGTACAGGATAGAACTGCCTTGGCTTAAAAACAGAAAAGGTGGGTGGAAACCCTTGCAAATGAAGGCACACTTCACACAGTTGTCTTAGTGCACTTATGAATCACTTTGAAAAGCTCACATTCCTATTAGAGCAATTTTAATAACAAAACACATTGCCCAGACAACCTGATGTTAAATGTGTGCAGCTCTTTAGAGTAGAAGGGCTGCAAACAGCAACATTTAAATTGTGGGGCTTCTCCAGGGTGAAACTGCACAAGCGCTGATCAGTAAAGCAAGAAATCACTGCTGTAGTGTGTGCAGGGGAAGGAGGTAATAGGGATGCTGCTACCTGAGGAAAAGGGCAAGTCCTCTCACAGATAAAGGAAGAGAGAGCTGTAAGAGGAGAAAACCATGTAAGGAAAGATTAGAATTTTTTAAAATGTGGAAAATTGTTTAACATTGAAGTTGTATCTCAAGGCAGTCCTGTCTATCCCAAGACCACTGAACGTTTGTAACCTCAACTTTGCAGACCACACTGTTTCTCCTAGATAACAGGGATATGCAGATAGTAAGAGGCACAAAAATAAATTAGAAAAGGATTTCTTTAATGCTTCTAATAATATATTTGGACATGATTATCATAATGAATCTTGTAAAAGGAATTTACTGTTTCCCCTTTTATATGATGTATTTCTGACCTTCACCCTCGTGATATGTGATTCCTATTCAGCGAAGGTGCCCATAATAGAGGGGCAAGAAGGATGATCAGAGTTCAAACAATAGGGTAAGAAATGCAGAGTAGTGGGAAAAAGCTTCCATTTTCCCATAAGCTGGGGCATAGAAGATACTGCAGCCTCAGCTCTACAGTATCTTATGAACAAACAAATTATGCATGAGTTTGCTCAGGGGACTACTCAGCTACTCAACAATAATGGGTAATTGCCCTCACAAACTTATCCTCATATCACTCATACACACCAACACTTATACTGAAAAGAAAAGACGCGAAGAACAAATTTCAATATAAAACACATTATTATTATGAAAATGACACATTTCCATTTAACCCTTTTCTAACAAAAAGAACTCACTGCGTTTCAAAGAAAATGGGGCTGGGGAATTTTAAACGTTAGTCTCAGTATTTTCCCTTGGAAGGCACACTCAAGATTGTTTTACTTGGCACATTCTGTACTCTTCATTGTAGCAAAGGCTTGCGGGTATCTAATGACACAATCACAGAATGCCATAGAAATTTGGAACAAAATCCCCATCTTCGATACAATTCAGCAGATTCACGCCATATGGAAATCCTGCTGTTTAATGTAACACCATTAAAAGCCACATATTGCTAAATTCATCTCTCAAAGATTTTTGCAAAAGTTGCAGGAACAATATTATTTCTGAGTTTTTAACCTTTATTCAGCCTCCAGCATTCTTAGGAGTCAAACGTGTGTTTCATAACTGGAAATCCAACTACTTCATATGCTGGTGATATTTTGATTTCTCAAACATACGTAGTAGTATAATGGTCTTGTCTCCTTCATAAAGAACTAGTAAGTTACAACTTGATCAATAACTGGGGAAGAGATGAACCATAGCTAGAGCTCAGGGTCCTAAAATTTAGATTAATTTAAATTTATTCTCTACATCTTCACCCTGAGCATCTTATTAATTCCTTTTCTTTGTCATGTACTTTCAGGTCTAAGTGGCAAGTTCCCTGGGTCTGAGATTGTGTGTTAACAGCTTGAATTGCAAAGCTCTTTGGTATTTCAGGACTGCAAATGAAATCATTGATAAAGCTATTTGCTGCACAGCCACTCGTATGCATTTTCAGTCCATCCCTTTAGGAAAATCTTCAACTGAAGGCAGTGCTGAGGACATGGAATTTGAGTAGACAGAAGGTGGTTCTGGCTGCTATGTAGATGCTTTACCAAAGCTTTACCCAATGTTTTCAATGTCTGCATAGGTCTCAGTTCTTCCTACTGGACTGCTCACAGGAGCAAGGATTTCCCAGCTTTCTGTGCTTGCAGGAATTGCATCAGAAAGGACCCAGGAATTTTAAAGAATCCATCCCCTTTTTTCAACGTTTTTCTCCAAAATCCTTCTGAAATCTGAAGCAAAGTTTCTGCCCAATGTGAGAGTGTGACTAGAGAGACATCATGTAAATGCAGTGTGGTTCTGTTTTCCATGTTAAAAGGAGTATCTTTACTAGAAGTAAAGATACTTCTTTTTATCAGAAGTACCCTGTATAAGATGTGTGTACCAGGGATCTCAGAGGCAC
This sequence comes from Oreocharis arfaki, assembly GCA_013398015.1. Lineage (NCBI taxonomy): Eukaryota > Metazoa > Chordata > Aves > Passeriformes > Paramythiidae > Oreocharis > Oreocharis arfaki. Next base: position 592,123 of record VZRR01010022.1, on the reverse strand, counting down.
CTGGGAAGAGTCCTACATGAGCTGTAAGCTGCCTTTTCAATCTGAACCTATTCCAGATGTTTCCACTTCCTTTTCCATATCTAAAGCTGGGGCAGAGATGATCACAAGAGTCAGCATCTCCAGGAGTGACAGTTTCAGCCACATTCCCAAATAGCCAACATTTCCAGATGCTGAACCCTCCTGAACATATGGTGATCACAGGTGTCTAGAGAGGGTCAAAATCTTTCTGAAAATATAAATCAGGGAGGATTCAAAATCTCTTCCAAGTCGACAGGAACAATGGCAGGTGACTAAGAGCCTGAGAGGTTTTGCAGACACTTCTGTTATTTATATAATTGTGTCAGGGATGAGCAAGATGAGCTGGATCCAACACCTCCAGGAGATGGCAGAGGAGCTTGGAGAGGAGGAGTGAGTGGACTTAAGCTAGCAAGAGAGAGGAAACATGGGTAGCTGTCTGTCTTTTGTTTGCAAATTCATGGTTCATGAGAATGTTGCCCTTGATCTAGGTGGTCAAACTCCTGGTAAGTTTTCAGAAGTTGTTGGCAGTCCTGTAAGTCCAAGATTTCCGCTCCGGAATTGCAACAAGATAATTACTCTTGCTTTGTCAATATGAGCAAAGCAGGCTTTACATCCCTTTAGAGAAAACTAGCAGAGCCGTGAAGAGTTGTAAAGGAAGGAACAGCTCTTTTAATAAGATCTGGACACACTGAATCAGAAATTACCTGGGTGAAAGAGAAGCACCAGTCCTAGGAACATTCCCGGCTTTGGCTCGTGTATTTCTAGCAGGTCACGATGTGTCTCTGTAGTGGGAGCCGGTGAAGCTGCATTTGAGGGCTGTGATGACATTTGTATGTCCCTAATATATTTATAACTTAGGACAGAGTACCTGCGTGTATGTCTCTCATTTTTTTCCCAGTAGATATGCAGAGATTTAAACAGGTGAAAATGTGTCCACAAAGGACCATAAAGAAGAAAAGGAGTTATAAGGTAATGCAGCAAGAGCGCTGGTGCATGGTTATTGAAAGTAAAAATGGTTAGCATGTGGAAAGAGGTATATAAATGACTGCAAGCCACTTTTTCAAATGTCTTTCCCTGTTGCTCTCAGCAATATCACTGAATGTGATCAAATCGTTTTTCCGCTCCTTTGGCACAGCACCTTCCCCAAGTTAACAGCCACCTTAAAAAGAGGGCACAGGGTCCACGGCAGATAATGCACGTTCTGTTGTGTGATTCTCAAATGCTGTTAGGGCTCTTCATGTGGGAGATTAAAGCCACTCACCACTGGTTTGCCTCTGCTCCCACTGGTGACTGCACGAGCTCCCTGGGGGCTGTGCACAGCTCCCAGCCCTGCTCCTGTGGAGGCTGCAGGATGAGGCCCTTGGCTGCAGGTTTGGTAGCACCCAGCGTGCGTCAGATCCCCATGTGTAAGCATTGGTATAGTTTTAATTTATTTTTAAGAACACAAAGATCCATGATTTAAATATTGTGAAATCCTGTATATATTTTGGCTCAGTCAGTCATATGCCTGTTTACTCACAGATTCCCCAAAATCTGCATTTCCTCAGGCATTCATGTCTTTCAGATTCTTTATGCTGCTTTTTCTGCCTCAGTTATTTCTTAACACCATGCTGCCTGCTTTCCCTTCGATCCGGTAGAACGTGGCCTTTCTGGTAAGCCTTGGGTTTGTCACACATGGTCAAGTGACCACTGCTTGATTCCTTCACTGAACAGCCAACAACTTCGTCTAGGTGGGAAACACCTTTTTGCCCTCTGCCTGCCTCCATCCTTCTCTGTGCAAGAATTATTTAACAAATCTAATTGTGAGCAACATCATAACCACCAGATGAGGAACAACAAAGGAGCCCTTTTGTGTACCTGGTTACAGCTGAGCAGTGTCTGCTGTGCTCTTCCAGGAGCAGGGCCAGAGCTTTTTCACATTCTGGACAAAAACTGTTTAACTGAAATATTTGTTTAAATTTAGAAGGGGATCGTGAAATGCCTCCCTCCTTGGGTCTTCATGTAGGGCAGCTTTAGGATGCTGGATACTGAAAGGGTCAATTTTGGGGTGTGTATTGCTTGGAAGTACCAGACCCAGGAGCACAGGTAGGTTGATGAAGGATTGGGTTTCTCTTCCAGGGGACAGGCAGCCCCTCCCTAACTGGGTCTCAGTCTCTTTGCACCTCGATTTCCTCACTGCAAAGTGGGAAAGCCTCTTCCTTTGCTTTCTCTTCAAAGGTGCCATCCTAGGGGTGGGACCATGTGCTTGTGCTGCACCCCATGTAATAGAATTCTGCTTTGGGTTGGAACATCTTGATGTTAATAAATTAAATTAAGAAGGTTGAATGCTTTTGTTTCCCTGGGCAACGTGGGCTGCAGGAACGGGCACACCTGCAAACTTCAGTAAATGTGGTCTTTGCTGTCATTGAGAAATCTGTCATTGAATTCCCCTTTCCCTCTCTTACCAGAAAGAGTTTTATTTTAGTAAAAGTTTAGGGTACTTGCATTATCAAAGAGTCTGCAATCCTGATTAGAAAATCTATTTAACCCGGTGTCAATTGGCCTCCTTGATGTGAAAATACACCCAAATCCTGGGAGAGAGGGCAGGCAGTGCCCCAGTCAAGCTTTCCCCAGGAATAAGTAGTTTCAGGAAGAAGCAAAGGAAAGCAAAGGCATGCCAAACAGTCAAAAAATGAAGGGAATGTCTCAGCGGAGCATTGAAGGGAATAGATGCTCATGCTGGTGATGAGATTTTGTTTTAATCATAGTGATAAACCTTTTAATTTTGGTGTGCAGTAACAGCAGCTTTAAAAATGAAATAAAGGGTTTGTGACCAGCGAGAGTCCTTGGTGTTGCTTCCAGAGCATTGCTTGGGCTGTTATTAAAGCCCTGCCAATGGTTTCAAGTGGAACAGCTAATGTTTCAAGTGTTCATAAATAATTGTTTAATGTTCCAAGCACTTTAGGAGCAGGTTTTAAAAACTAGCCTTGCACTGATTATTTCCACTACTGTAAAAACATTCTTTCGACAGTAGCTTTGCCTGCTGCTTATAAAAAGAAAAGAAAACAACCACTGTCTTTTGTGAGATGATAGAGGGATGCACCTGGTGATAGACCCGTAAAATAACCTAAAAGTCATAGATATTCTCTCCAAAAATAGAATTTGAAATAACTTTGTGGTGTTGCAAGACCGGAGCCACATCCATGGCTGGTATTTGAGAGGTGATGATGGCCCATCTCTGCTTCTGCGGGTGCAGGAGGGGTGTAGGGGTCCCTCCCTGTGGCCACTGGATCCTAGAGAGGTTGTGAATGCCTCAGTTTACCCATCCTGATAGGTGACACTTTAAAGCAGGGTTAGAGGTGAGGTCTTGTTGTTCCCCAGAAACCCTTAGTGCCTTCAAACACATCCCAAGCAGAACCATGGGCTGGGTTTGGTGACCGAAGGAAAAATGATGAGACAGAACCACACGGCCAGAAGAAGCCTGGGGAGCAGAAGTCTTGGGAAGAGGTGGAAGTTTTTTGATGAGGCTTGCCAAGCCAAGGCAGCTCATCACAGGACACATCCTGGCCCTGCTCTGCTTCCTGGGCTGTGAGGGTGAGAAAGGGGAGCAGGATCTGGCCTTGGACAACAGGAGATCCAGCAGCATTCCTATTGTCTCTCCTATGATCTCAAGGTTTGGCAGCAGGAGGAAATTGTGGTCAGGAGGGAGCAAAATGTCCAGGCTGAAGTGAGCATCTCGGTCATGTTTGCACTCTTAAATAATTGGTTGCAATTTTTTAAAAAAACTTTTTCACTTATTTTCTTTTCAAGCTGGGGGGAAGAGTAAATAATTTTCATAAGCAATTATCCTATTAAAGTGAAATAGATTGGAATACACTTCGACTCTAAGCTATGCTGAACATTCCCAGTAGTTTAGAGCCTTTCAGTTTGATCCCTGTAACTTCCTGGGAGTAGTCTGAATGCTTTCCCCTAAGATAGATGATGTTTCGGTGTTATTTTGCCATTGTGTATGTCACATTCTTTTCTGATGGCTGAAATCTTATTTCAAGTATGATTTTTCCTCAAAAAAGGAAACAGTTCCTTAAAAGGATCCAAGTATCTTTAAATATACATGCACACAGAGATTTTAAGGAATTAGAAAATTTTATTTAGTAAGAAGGATTAAGGAATTTTGTGTTTACATATATTTTATATGTATGTTGGTATTTATAATTATCTATAGAAGACAGCCACGCGTAAGCTCATGAAGGATAGTCATAGAAGCTTCAAGTTTTCCGTGAATGAATCTTTTCCAGATTGACCCCTAGTTCTTAGCCCTCCTGCGAGGATTTAGTTACCAGTTCTTCCACTGCGAAAGCACATTCCCCTTTGTTTGCTGTTATAATTTGAAGATAAAAAGCACGACTTTATTCCTGCTGTTCGTTAGAACGAGACCACGCAGTAAGACTGGAAGCTTGTGCAAACACCAGTTACCACTCTGGTGGTCACTTTTTCAGGATGGAGGGTTTTTTTTTCCTCTAGGAGACATGTCTTTTAAAAATCTCACCCGTCATATGGGCAGGGCAGTGCCTCTTCTTCAGGTGGAGAGAGCTGGGTGAGGAAGCCGCGAGCTGCCCTGCCAGGGATGCGCGTCTCGGGAAGGGAGGGAGGGGAGGGAAAAACTGAAGAGGGGGATAGGAAAAAAAAAAAAGGTTTTGAGGCCAATTGTTTGATCTGAGGAATACCTGGAGCCAGTATCCCTGCACGGCTGGGATTATTCCTGCTTGGCTGCCCTCTGCCGGCACCGCCGACTTATAAAAAGCCGGGAAGCGGCCCCGCGCCCGGCTCCGCGCCCCGCGCAGCGCCCCGGGGGCGGCCGCGGTAATTGCGCATAAAAAGTAACCTAGGTCTGCATGGATCAACGAAAACAATTATGCGGAATGGTTGACCAGAAAACAATTGGTTGTTATTGAGTGAGAGGATTGCTCTAATTAATCCAAGCGATATCCCCACTGCTAAATGAGGTGAGGAAAGAGCACAAGGATAGATTTAGCTCCGGAGCCGAATACAGCTGAGGCAAGAGGGCAGTTTATGACTCAACACAGTAGAATTTCTGCTTGTAAATGGGATTGCTAACATTTTTTTCCCCAGCTGCAATTTTCCTAACTTGCAAATGAATCTGAAATATCTAGAAATAATAGTGTCTGTCGAGTAAAATGAATGCGGGTTTTTCTTCTTTAAGGTTTTATTTTTAACTGTCTCTAGTAAAAGTGCGTTAGTCATATTTATCTCACTCATGAAAGAACCTCTTTCTGTAACTCGTTTTGGATTTAACCCCTTTAGGGTTATCTACAGTGTCAGCACACTGTCTGCTTTAGGACATCACTGTCTGTCCCTAATTCTTCATGGGTGTTTTATTGACATTTGGGAGGCCATTCTGTGTTAAGAAACAGCAGAATATCACCACTGTCCTCTTTGTGGTCAAGCAGCCTTATCAATGCATAGGGAAAATAAAGAGACGGAGGGAGGGAGTGCTGCTTTCTCCTCCTTTCTCCAGCATTTCCTTTCCCCTCCTCACCGTTCCCATTTCCTCTTACATTTCCCACTTTAAAAGATGGACGATCAGTACCTGTGACCCTTAAATATCTTATTCTCTGCTACATTTACACAGAGAAGATTATTAAATCTGCAGATAGAATTAGAAGCCAAACTAAATTCTTTTGTATTGATATAATCATGGGGGTTATTTCAAATGTGATGGATGTAACCCAAGAGCAGAGAACGTCCAGGATGTCTAAAAGGCAGACACTGTATAAGTATTTATGAAAAAATCTGTGTGCTCTTAAGATGTCACGCATAATCCGCACTGTGTGTCTCTTCAGTGTCACAAGCACATTTACATAGATTGTCATGAATTTCAAATTGCACCTCAAATCAATGCCAGAGTAAAATTACCTTGGAGCACAATGCAGCCTTCCTTTAAGAGTTAATCATCCAGGTCCCCCTCCATTCGGAGGCAGTGCTGGCCCTGCAGTGACACTCACAGCTCGCTGCCAATGTCAGGTGCCCCAACACATTCGTAGCACCTCCGTGGGACTGAATGCCACCAGAGTCTGGTGCCGCCTCACACACTCCACAGAATGCAGTGAAAGTGCAAAAATTGTGTATTACAAATGCAGTCATCACCTTAAACTGGTGCTAGCGGTGTCTCCAAAGGGCACCATGTGCATTCTTAGGGCTCTGCTTTGACAAACCATTTGTAAACATCCCATGGGGACTTTGCTCCAACAGGTATGAGAGCTCTGATCAAGCATTTTCCCAATGCTGTAATGCTGTTGCCGTCATCTAATTGCATGTGCCTCAGTCGTGGGGAAAGATGCCTTAAGTAGGCTGTTCTCTGGTTCAGTCTGACCATAAAAGGCTAAATACAGCCTTTCTCCAGCTCTATTGGTTGCCCACATCCACATGGGATTAAGGCTTAGGCAGCAAGACCTTCTGGTTGTGGGGAGACCATAGGAACTGGAAGTTTTACAAGGACTAACCAGCTCAGGGTGACACCACTTGGTAGGAACAGCTGGGTCATCTGATCCCAGGCTTCTTGCCATGTCCCGAGGCATGTTGCATCTTTCCAGAGAGGATAAATGCTTCCACTATGCCCAGAAACAGTATTTATCTGGTGTAATGAGTTTATTTCTGGAGCGAGACCATATGGCTGAAGCAGTTTCTCATGGCAGATCACCAGTTGCCAGTGCTGTAAATCATGGCACATCCCATATTTTTGCCGCAGGTCTCTCCACTACAGGCCGCCCTTCTACTCTGCAAATCCCTGTATCCAGAAGCAGGCTTCCAGCAAGCCTGGCCATTCAGTCCCGAGGCTGGAATTACCACATGAGGCCGGGTTAGGATGCTCCTCCTCTGCTCCCGCCGCTTGGGTACCCGGTGGGAAGGGAAGGAGGAGTGTTTGGGCCGATGGCAGTGCAGCAATGAGACATGTAAATGCCAGCAATGCTTTTTAGCATTTCTCAAGCAGGAGAATGGGCCAGCAGATACGTCGTGGAGCCTCGCCAAGCATGTAGGGGGACATGTTGTTAACTTGCTGGTGGCTGCTGTAGCCAAGAAACCGAGTAGCCATGTAGGGACTGTGGCGGGCGGGAGAGAGAGAGAGAAGAGCACATGTAGAAATAAGGCTTCTCACTCAACAAATTCTGCTGTTTGAATGCAGAAAAAGAGGTATTTTTGCAAGCAGGGACTTAGGAACAAGATGAAATCTTCCCACTTTTATCAGCAAGGCAGTTAGTGACAAGCACATGGTGAAAGGCTCAAATTCTGGTGCAAATTACCATGAAAATAACTGAACACACAGAAAATTTGGAATTGCAAATATGGGGAAGCCATGGCTTTGTGGACTTACAAGATCGAAAAGACATTCATTCTAAGGGCTTTGAGGTGTAATTTAGTCTTCTGGGCACTATCTTCCCTTCATGGGTTTGCTGCAGGTTGACACATCCTCACTAAGAGAGACAACATGTATTTTATGTGCATAGAACACACAAATATCCCAGGCACTTGGGACACCTAACCAAGCATGGAAACACTGCCCAGGACTGGGCCGAGCTGTCCTGTGAATGTTGTCCTGGATATCAGCCCTCTGTGTGCTTAACTGCTTACCTGAAATGACAGAATTTCTTTTTGTTTTCCAATCCCACTCTAAAAGAGGCAGGGAGCTGAAAGTGAGTGCTTTGTTCCATCCTAAGGTAGCCGCAGTTTGGTGGTAGCTGAAGTAATGACTATATATAGTCACTAAAGTGCCTTTGGATAGTTCGGGAGAACAACTGCTGTATAAATTTAAGGTATTATTATTATTAAGGTATTATTATCCCAAGTTTGCCGCAAGTTAGAACGAGACTGCAAGAATTACCTTGGAGCAGCTAATACTGGCACAGTTGCAGAGTTTAAAGTTCTCTTTCTGTCAATATTGTATTAATTTTATCTGGTGCTTTTGATTAAACAAACTAACCTGGAACAATTTCAGTAACTGATTTCCTAAATAGAAAAGGCACTAATAAGTGAACATCAAGTTGCACCCCCCTGGCATCCAGAGAAAGAAAAATCCTTTATGAACAAATCAGATGTGGTCACACTGAGTCCTAAACACTACTCAGCTACCATCATGCTGATTTAATCAATCCACACGAGGTAAAAGAAGTAGAAAGTGGAGAATAATACCTCTGATGATGAGATATTTTAATGAAATGCATTGGGATAATTTAGTGGGGAATGAAAGTACTATGGATAAAAGTGAGTCAGAAAGCATGAAAAAAACACTGAACAGATCAGAACATGTATAATATCAAACAGGGGTTGAACATCCCAAATCTGTGCTTCACAGGTCAGGGGATGAATTGGAGGTGATTTGGCTGTGAGCCAGTGGTGTCAGGGAGAAGCTGGTGCAGGAGTGAAATGATGGCTGTAGTCAGGGGATCAACAGGAATAGGTCTTTGGGGATTCTGTGGTCACTGTGTCTCGCTGGTTCATTAGAAATCGTGCAGGGAGAGCTCCTGGAGCGGGGAGATGCAACGAGTTGGTGTCCTGTGTGTGAGAGCCCACAGACTCGTACTGCTGACTGTGAAACAGGGTCCCCAGTGTCTTCGTAAGAACCGCCATGGACCGACCTATAATACATGGCTCTGCAAACTGAGGGTAACGAAGATACAGAAGCAGATACCCTGGGCTCTGTGGCCCTGCTGTGCCCTCCTGCATGATCATCTTCCTTCATGTAGGACCTTACCAGTGTGAGGGATGCAGAGGGGTGTTGATGCTGAGGGGCAGGTGCACGTGCTGTATTGTTTGGACTGTGACCTGAAGGTAGAGAAGCTCGCTGCAATTTGTTCCTCAATCTTCTGTCCATAAGACTGGTCTGAGACAGGTGTTTGGGACATAAAGGTCCAATCAAGATGCATGGTCAGATAATAGGATTTCAAGCAGAATTTGAGTAAAATCCCCATGGCTATGTGAGTCTGAGCACTTTGGGTGCTGTGAGGCACAGGAGATGCTCCTTAGCCTGGCGTGTAATGCTGGATGTGTGTGAACAAAACCTGTTGCAACTGTCCCATCCTTCCTGCACTATCAGATGTGTTGTTGACAGCTGCAAACAGGAACTTGTAAAAAGACAGAAACAAACCAACAAAAGACAAACTGACAGTTTAGAGGAAGATTAAAGCACATGCATCTCTATGTGTGTTATTTATGTGGGCCTAACGAATTACAAAGCAGGAAAACCAAAGAACAGGTCTTGAAGGGATGTTGCATTCCTCTACCTTGATTATCCATCTGGAGATTGGGTCCATAGTTTTTCTGAAGCAGCTTTTTTTTTTTTCTCAGAATGCATAGAAGGAGCAGATCTTTTGAGTAGGAAGGTGCCATTTTTACACAGTCACTGTTCAGACCATAGCCACATTCGAAGCCAAAAATAGAAAATATATTTTAGAACTTGTTAAATTAAAGGAAAAAAAAAGAGAGAGGAAAGAAAAGCCTCCAGCAGAACTTTGCATTCTCTGACTTTTCAGACTTTCAGGTCTGCTCTCCTGATTACACATTTTCTAGCTGATGACATGCCATCAGCTAAAGATGGATTTTAAACACAAGTCATGTCAAAAGTTTCATTTAACCTCTTCAATATAACAAGCTGCTGATGGTTTACATTTCTGACAGTAGAGGTAAATTAATCTCTGATGGATGTTTGGAAGGGGGAGAGAAGATTTGCAAAGAGTGAGGAAGAAGTAAGATGGTAACTGGTAAAGGCAGTGGACATCTTCTGGAATGTAGTGAGTGGTGGGTGGGATGTGGGTGTGGTGATATTTCTAGATCTGCATCTATAAGTATAGATGCATCACACTTGCTATGTGTATGTATGTGTGGTTTTAAAATAAAAATAGTATTCCATTATACTGTGCAAGTCTGACATTTGATGAGGTAGAATATTTCCAGATGGGTTGGATTTTGGAGAATAGGGAGTAGGTTATGATTTGTCTAATGAAATGTTAATTTTTTGGCAGTCAGAGGGGTTTAGGGTAAATCAGTTAAACCCAGAGATGATTAAAAAGGGATTTGTGAAAGTTTGGAGTAGTAATTTGTATTAATTGAGGCCATCATTATTTTATATGGTAAAGGTAGTATGCACATGTAGTTGGACAACAAAAAGAATGCCAGGCTCGTCTTCCTTCTTTCTGGGGGTTGTAAAAGTTTGGGAGGGAGCTCCTGTTAGTAAGTAATCCCAAGAGACATAACACGGTAAAACCTTGACACAAGGAAATTCAGCCAGGAGACAGTTGATTTCTCAGCTGGGAGGTACTTCAGGAAGAGATGGCATCTTGCCGTCTCCACCAGGACTTGGTAATAATTCTCACTATTCATGAACAGATGTCTTTGGTTGGATTCCCTAGGTGCCTTTGAATTCATTAAAGGATCTAGGGAATCAAGATATTAATTCTAAATTATTACATATTATAGATTTTATTTTCTGGAAGAATGGGAACATGGCAAAGAAAAAAAGAGGTTGTAACAGAAGTGGTAAATGATGTCAAGATAGCATAATCACAGCATACTATTATGCTGCTCTAAGCTATATTGTGTCCTTTTTTTGTTGTTTTAACAGTGGCTATCTAAAATACAGTGACTTTTAAATTTTGTGTGCTATGAGACCACAGTGGGGATGTTCATAAGTGATATTTGTCCTGTTATTCAGCTGTAATAAAGTATTAGAACCCCATTGAAATCAGTAAAGATGCCAATTTACAGCAGATGAGGATGTGACCAATGAACCTCAAGCATTCTGTAATTCCAAGCTCAGCTATTTAATATCTAACAAGTAAGGACTGAATAAAAGGGTCATTAGGTCTGTGTCACACAGTTATTCTCACTGATCAGTACCTTTTTTACTGGGAAACTGGAGGATTGCTAAAAACTCCCTGCTGATGGAAATTGTACATGTTATGAGCAGCCTGAAAACCTTCCTTTCCCAGGCCAGCTACTTTAGAAAACTTTAGAGATGATATTTTGAAACCAAACATCCAAATGCTTTTCAAATTTTCATGACTAAAACTATATTCCATTACTTACTTACATTAACAGATGTGATTTTTGTCAATGGGAACTTGGCAGAAGAACAAATTTCATCAGTTAATATTTGTAAACTGCTTTGAGATCCACTGATGGAAAGAAACCTGGACTGAGAATAAGAAATGCCAACTACTGAAGTTTGTTTGCTGTATTTTCCATCTTTGAACCTATATTTATAGGATTTCTTAACATCTCTTTAATTATTGCCTTCCAATTTTATGCCTCTTTATTTCTTCCCCATTTCCTGTGTTCAGATTGTTCTTTAGTTATTTTTCTCTCCACCCAAGGTTTTTTTTTTTTAACACAAAGAAGGGCCAGGTCACTTCAATTGGTCTTACAGGTGTGCTCAGTCAGAGTTTGCTACCTCCTCTAACTCTTTCTAAAGACAATTTAACCCATTATAGCAAACACCCAGGACATGTATCCTGCTTGATATTAAAATATTGATACAAAAATGCCACACAGTGTCTTATTTCAGAGTCCCCCTCAAAGGAATGCTGGGGGTTTTTTCCAGTTAGTTTATAATTTCTCTGCTTTGATTTTATTTTCCTTATTCTTCTACCTCCATTTCTTGCAATGAAGAGAATCCTGGGCAAATGGCATTGCCAGTGAGAGAGTCTGAGAATGATGTAGATGATGAGCTGTCTTGGCCTGCCCATCTGCCCTAGTGATGCCTGCTCAAGTTGAAGCACATCTTGCAAAGACCCTTTGATCATCCTCTTTTGATGAATTCATCAGCATGGTCATGACTGCCTCCATCAGAAAAACCTTCAGGGTGCATTTCTTCTACTTGCAGTTGAAAAAATTTCGAATGGACACTTTTTCTTACTAAATATTAGTAATATTAGTAACATTTGATACTAAATATCTTAAAAATAGTTGTTGCAGTCCAAGGTTTTCTTGTTTTTTTTGTTTTTTTGTTTTTTTTTTTTTGTATTTTCTTTAAACAGGCCGCAGAAATGTGAAATTTTAAACACTTATTTTGCCTGGACAGGCATCTCTTCCGAAGTCGGTGTATGTTTTATTTCCCCCTAGCACTAGTGCAACATATGTTTCAAGCCAGTCCTGATAATGTTTTTCAGTGGTATTCATCTGTGATATTTGTAGTTATTTTCCTGGTGTAATTGTAATTCAGAAGTTGTCTGTAGCCCTGTGATATGTGCATAATTGTCCCTGTCCACTGCAACCACCAGCACCTCTTGTCAGCAGGATTGATGGTAATGTTTTGGTTCCTTTTTTGATAATTAATTGCTGTTCCTTCCAACAACAGGGGACTCAAGCGGAGCTTTTGTTGTTCTAAATTTGAAGTCTTAAGTCTGTGGAGATGTTTCCAGGAGGTATTTTCTCGGGTTCAACATACACGGTAACCACAGGTGTTGTATCATCAAAGGAAGAACCCATATGCTAATACAGAAATAACAGGCCTGTTTATTGTTGCAGTGCATCGCCATCAAAGCAAACAACAACAACCACCTGTCTTTAGCTGTATAATTAAACTGATGGGTCTTTATTCTGTGCTAAATGATATGATAATATATGGAGGATAAGAAGAATCATCCTTTTAAACTTTTGAGATGTTCGCAGCACTGTTGAAAACTGGTTTTTAAAATAGTTTGGGGTTTTTTTTTAACAAATCTGTTTCTAATAAAATGTTTTTCCTGGTGTAGTTATGCTTCACTTAGCACTTTTTTCCATGCTGGAAATTCATCTTTCCATAGCTTTGGATGGCCACCTGTTCTGGTATCTTTTTCTATGAGGTCTTCAGTGATTCATCTTGTTTCATTTTTATCACCTTTTACTTTATCACTCTCAAGGGCTCTTTTTTTGTTTCTTTCTGCAATCAAAGGCAAACTGAACCCTAAAGATGATCCATATCCTGACTGGATATCTGGCACATGCTTTTCTTTCTCTCTGTCACACCACAGAGATACAGTAGTGGTGGTCCCATTCTGCACACAACAAAAATCTGTTGATTCTTTTAAAATCAGCACAACATTGATATTTCCCCCTGCCAAACACCAGCAAACACCTCAGGCTCTGAATGTTGATTTCTCAGTGACCTTCACAGCCAGCAATATGTATAAAAGTTTCCATGGGACTATTTGCACATTATACCAGCTTTGGAATGTCTTGGTCAGACCTTCACAGCCAAATCTTCCACTAGCTGACCATGTTTCCTACCAAAACCAAGCTCTAACAGAACATGCCTACTCCTACAGTTACTTTAATTGGAGAACAAATTATAATGTTGTTTTCACAGATCACTCTTTCTCCAGAAACTCTTTTGACACAGAAACTTGCATAACTAGTGCTCTTAGATGAGTAATCTGAATCGTGTTTTCTTTTAAAAGGCCAATCCTAAGTCCCTTTTGCTATCCACTAGACCTGTTAGTGCAGGCAGAAGGTTCTGCTGGCCTGCAGGGATGTGTCATATTGAACCTGTCATATAGGACACAGCTCACAAAGAATTTGGAGCATTAGGAATTTAAGGTTTTTGACAAACTGGGAACTTTAGTTATGAATTATGTATTTTTGTTCAAGAATTAGTGTGCCCTGCTTTTTTAATGATGCCTTTTTGCTATGCCCTTATTTAAATATTTTGGTCTGATTAAAGAGGAGAGGGATGGCAGGTCAGCTGGGGGGCTGTGCACTTTTCCCTATTCTTGCAGGGATAGAGAAGGGGGACGTCCAGCTTTCTGAAATCCCCTCTTTCAGAATTCAGCCTAATCTTTCTTGGCATGTTATCACTTATGTACCTTCCTATTGTCTGGGACTCTTAAGAAAAATGTGCCTGTCTATAGAGTGTGCCCCCTGGGCAGAAATGCTGCCACGAGGCAGTGGGCTGGGATCTTCACCTTGGCAGTCATGGGTCTATTGTTCTGAGGGCAGTGGTTTGGTTTTGAGCAGGTGTTCTTTAAGGCAAGGTGGTAGAAAGGTTTCCTTCAACAGGCTGCTGTGAATGAGTTAATGCCTGGCAGGAGTGCTGCTTTTGGGGATGTTTTGTGGCCAAGGGTAAAGATTTGTTTATGAAGCTGGCAGTGTGAATTTTGTGTCAGTTTATATCTTATTAGTTCAGTTGTTAGAATTGAACAATAAAAGTGATTTTGTGTAGAGAAACCAATGTATGCTCAGTGCTTTCTGCACAGGCAGGAGTGGTGGTCTGCAGAAGCCACGCCAGTCACTGCTCTTGTTTAATGAGGATGGCAGTAAACCTGACAGTCTTTTCCATGTGGATGTCCAAGGCACAAATAGCCTCACTAGCCTGTTTAGGATTCTTCGATCATTTACACATAAAGTGTAAACTGTTTTACACTTTTATCTCAAATACCATCCTGCAAAATGCTTCATTCTGCCGCACAGGTCCCCTCCAGACGACGTTCTGCACCTGTTTGCACTGGCAAATCTCTCCTCTACTTTTTTCTAGGACTCTGTTCTGTAGATTTATTTCTAATCATCCATAAATAGACTCATCTGTGTTAGGTCTGTATGTCTGAGTAAGGGAAGCCACATGACAGCACGCCTCACTTGTTGGAGCAACAGCAGATCTGGGGAGAAAACTTGGCTTCATGGGAGTGGATGGAAAATTCTCATTGAATTAAACACATCCAAAATCTCTGACAGCTTCTTCTCCAGACTCGGCTTCCTTGTGTGGGACGGGGTGAGCTGCACAGGCTTGGTTTATCCTTCAAAAATATGGCTAGTAATACTCAGCTCTGCAGCAGCTCTGGAATTGGGAAGAATAAGAATCTGGAAAAGTTATTTATTTTTTTTCTGTCAACAAATGTGGTGCAATTTGGTTTGCTTTTTCTGGACACTGGGTTTGCCCACTTTGTTTTGTCAAATATGCATGTTCTAGAAAATTTAGGGATGTGGCATTATGACCAGACAATTGTAGTCATTGTGGACTTAGGCCTGTGTTGAAGGGTTTACAGGATGAGTATTTCATTATAGAGCTGGGCTAAAAGATAGTTTTTCAACAAATAATTCGGCAGTTTCAGCTTGTTTTTCTATTATATGACTTCAGTGAATGAGGTATGTAACTGGCATTTATTGAAGATAATTGAGGGGGAACATGAAAACAAAATTTCCAGTTGTATTTGTCAATGAAATTATTTCTTTTCCTGATGTGTTTCCTTTTAGGAAAAATAATAATGAAAATGTCCCCATTATAAACTGAAATCTTTCAAAATTACCTTTCCATAGCTTTGAGAAATCCCAGTGATTTCATCAGAGCATGATTGATGATACAAAAACCTAAACCAGTGAAGACTAAAATCAGGGCTGTGATACAATTAGAAGAGAATTATGAGTAAAAATGTATGTGATGTTTTGGGTTTTTTTCCACAGGGTGGCTACGATTTTGACTGGTTTTTAGTAGTTTTAAAATGTTATTTAAAATATTTTTGCGGGTTAGGATATGATAGATACGATTCGTGTGGTGCCTGTGTCCCCAGGCTGCAGGACGGGTATCAGTCCCATCCTTCCCCTCTCTCCACCTTAAGGCAAGACCACCTGTACTTGTCATATCTGATGGACACTTGTCTAATCTATTTTTTAAGACCTCCAGGGTCAGTCTCTCCATCCTCCCCAAGCAATCTATTCTAGTGCTTCCTCAGCCTCATTGTTCAGTAATTTTCCCTAATGTTTAACCTTAATCTTTCTTCCTTCAATTTAATCCTATTACTGCCTCTCCTCTCTGCCATGGGCATGGAAAATAGATTCCTCCCTGTTCTTTGCAGCAGCTTTTTATGTGTTTGACTCTGCTCTCTAATGCCCTGCCTGACTTGTTTTCTTAAAGCTAAGTCACCCCAGTCCTCATTTCTTCGGAGGTGCCTGTGGTCTGTACCCCTGCAATGACTCTCCAGATTGCACATGGGTGGTTTTCTTCTTTCTCCAAACACATTTCTCAAGTTTTAGTGCTGCATGTCGTCAGCTGAGGAAGCCTCGATGCTACAAGGTCTTGCAGAGTGGGAGAGTATTAAAGTGAGTGGGATAAGTGTTTAAAAAGCCCCACCTTTGTGCAACTCTGTGGACAGGTGTCCCCATCAGTGTAGATGTCACAGACCATTCACTCAGGCCAGTTGCTCCTTGCCTAGAGCAGAGGGGAGTGTGTTTTGCATTTTTCTCTTTTGCAAAATAGGTTTTAGCTCCTGGGGCTCCTGGAGCAGCTCTCACAGGGCAGCCAGAGACGTTCTGCACCTTCTTGCTCCCATTGCTCCCCGCCCTCCATGCACGTACCTGCCTCATGCCATGCTGAGGTGTTATTTTCTGCCCTTTCCTACAGCCTGGGCATATGGACCTGAAGCAGAAACTTACGGGTATATGCAAATGTTTTAATGATGCTATTTGCATATCTGGAAGTGATTTACAAAACGCTGCACATGGAGTTGCTTAAAACTTGGCACCAATAGTTCGTAGAGGATCATGGCACAACACAACAGAAACTGAATTTCAGCTGGTTTTTGCCAGCTCTCTCACTGCACTTTTGGCGACGGCTGAAGCGAGTCTGTCAATGAAGGAAACGCCTGAGTCCTCATACGAGCTGCAGTCCTGCCCAAGGGCAAAACATCCCAGCATGGACTGCCTTTCTCTGCTTTCTTGTCACTTCGGGAGGAGCAGCCAACTGCAGTTGGTCCTGGCGGTGGGAAACACTCTCTTGAAAACCCTCAGGAGTGCAGGCAGGCAGGGGGGTCCTGGGGGTCGCGCAGCCGGGGAAGAATATTTTATCACAGAACTACAGAATGGTTTGGGGTGGAAAGGGCATTAAAATCATCTTGTTCCACCCCCTGCCATGGCAGGGACACCTTCCACTATCCCAGGTTGCTCCAAGCCTCGTCCAGCCTGGCCTTGGACACTGCCAGGGCTGGGGCAGCCGCAGCTTCTCTGGGCAGCCTGTGCCAAAGAAGAATTTCTTCCTCACATTATTCTAAATTTCTCTTCTTTCAGTTTAAATCCATTTCCTCTTGTTTTTTATGCTGACATCTACACTGCTCTTACAGATTTTGCTTATTTATTTGTTTTCCTCTCCTGGGATATGCATTTATAAGACTTGGAGATGCACTAAATTTAAATATTTGAGTTTGAATCCTTTTCAGAAACAAGTAACATTTTAGATTGATCTGTATAATTTGGTTCTAGCTGGACCCTTTTTTCAGAGCCCCTGCATTATGAACCAAATGCACCTTTCCCATTCCCATTTGTAAGAGCTGAGAGTGTCAAATACACACGCATTCCCTATGGAAATGCTGTGTGTGGTGGGGAGACGGCACAAATGAGCAGAGGCACCTAAACCCTGCAGCATCACTTTCCTATAGGAAGCCAGTTTGCACTTTTTTGTGTTCTCCTTTAGATTTGCCAGTTCTGTTTCCTTTCCTTTCCTTTACTTTGGATTTTAAGTTAGCACTACTAAGAGTGAGGGCACTGGAACTTTTGGAGAGTGCCTAGAAAAGATGTGCTCCAGTCAAAAGAAAATCTGCTCTCAAGCCCCTGTATGCAAGAGCATCGTAGGTGAGGGTCAAAATAATTTAGCAGAGTTGAGTTCAAGCGTACAAAAATTTTGAAGGATTTTCTCATATGAGAAGCTCCTTGCAGAAAGGGTTTCCACGAGTCTGGGTGGAGACCGGTCAAGCTCTCGGAGGAGGAATCCACAGATTGCTGTTGAAAGAAGGAAATTGAACATGACTAAAAACCAGAGTTAAGTAGTATTTGAGGGAAGAAGTTTTATTTAAGCTTGACCTGTCACTGTTTACTGTGCAGGCATCTACTTGTGTCCAGAGGTAGAGGCAGACCCGGGGTGAGAAGGACTTTTGCCCAGTGCAGCCATTTTCATGGTTGGTTGACTTCTTTGCCATCAGGCAGAAAATTTTGTGCTATCTTACAGGAAAAAGAAGGAGAAATCCAACATCATTCTGAATAGCATATTTAGGTACTCTGAGGGTAAACAAACCCTGCCTGCCCATGATGAAAATATCCCTTTCCCAAATGCCCTTTGTTGTGTGAGTGAAGGGCGTAGCTGAGGGCCCCTGCATATTGAATCACGGGTTTCTCACCTACTTATGACAAGAAACAAGTGGTTACAGCAGATGAGGGAAGTGCAAGGAAACAGCAAGGCAAGATATCTTGCAGTGCACCAGCCTCTAAGCTACTGCCAAGCATTTTGTCAGCTTGGTAAGTAAAAAAAAACCTGAAAGAATTTTAAAGAGAGAGAGAGCCCAGTTCAGGACTGATTCCTCCAGCTGCTCCAGGCTGCTCTTCACAGAAATACTTACCTACTTCACCCTATTTACAGGGTTCAAGTACTTCATGTAACTCTGTGTCTATGGGATGGGGCGCTATGGTGGAATACTGAAGGCCAAATATTTTCCCTACAGGGAAATAAAAACGTCCTGTTGCAAAAGACACAATCATTCCCTAGATTGTCCCTGCTGCAGACAACGCACAGCTCCCATACCACTCACAGTGTGTTTTGTTGCCATTCTGCTAACATTGCATGTACTTTATATTTTTGCTGCAATTGTATAAATAGCATATAGGAAGAGAGAGACTATTTAGGGAAAATACTAATTAAAATGAACAATAGAAAATAGGAGATCTTATGTTTCTAAAATTAGAGGCTGGTTATTCAGTAATAAATAGCCCTGTCATTATTAGTTTGTAGTCCCTCCTTTCTCTTGCCTGACACACACAATATCGCTGTTATCCATGGTTTGCCTGTCTAAACATGGTTTCTTTCCAAAGCTCTACATTGTTTGCTAGCCCTTGTTAAAAAAGCTTCCCAGTTCTGGGCTTATCTGGCACAAGAAAATAAGGAGAAATATTCTTTCTAGACAAAATGAGTTTGATGAAGGAATAAAAAGAGCATTAACAAAGGTACTTTCATGCGCTTCCTGCTGGATCTAGCTGTTGGTCTTTGGTAATTTCAGAATCCTGGGAGCATGGGCCGTGGTTTTATTTCCTAATAATTAGCAAGCATGTTGATGGGTTTGATGGCTTTGTTAAGAATGTGCTTGCGTAGCTTAAAGGGAAAGTTTGATTTGAATCTCAGAGCACAGTGAGTAATTGCTCCGTGCAGGCATGGCTGGGGCTGGGGCTGGGGCTGTGCTTGTGAGAAAGGCAACGAGGTTTGTGCCAGTGTGAGGAATGACCTCGATGTTGGGTTTTTACAGCAAGTCCCGATGCCAAGCCCACAAGCAGCTTCAGGACTTCACATCCCAAGTAAAAACATGGAGACAGGTTAAATTTATGGTGTTTTAGTGTGCAGAATGGATGGCATTTTTTGGCTGATAGACGCTGGATGCCTGACAACAGGGATCGACAGCAGACACGTCCATTTGAGGGTGCAGTTAGGGCAGCTTTGGATTACCTGAACTTCTCACTTCATGGAAAATTAACTCTTCCAGGAGAACCCACCACCACAAGGTTCAGAAACTTATCCTTCTGTTGGGCTTTTGAATACTCAGGAATGAGTCTTACCCACACCAGACCAGTCTTTTCTTGTTTCTTAGTGCTGAAATTGTGTTGCTCATCACCACATTGTGTCTTGAATCTGTTTGAAAGACATTGGACTGAATGAAGTCACCTTGTGCTGTCATTGCCTCATTTCTATTGTTGTCTGGAACTAAAAACAACCTTTGTGAAAGGTGAAAAAGGGATGTAGAAGGTGTAGGAATCTGTGTTGGTTCAAGGGAGAGTAATAGGGGAAACAGAGAAAGGAAGAGAATAAAGTTCCCAGGGAAAAAAATAAATACAAAAGAGGAGCAGGAAAGAAAAAGGCATGAACAGCCATAAAAATCCAGTGCTGTCAGCTGAAAACTGGAGTGATTCTGTCATATTAATGACAGGAAACCATACCTCTATTGGCTTTCACTGACAGAGCTGCAAGCAGCTGCTGTGGAAGGAAGGTGACTCGAGCATGAGTGAAACTATCTAAGACACTGTACACTTATTTTGTAGAGTGAGAGTTTAGTGAGGATTCATCTGTCGTGATCATATCCTCTGTTGAATGTATTGCCCTTGGCAATGGGTACTCAATAGCTAATTTAGCTTTTTTGTTGTTCAGTAGCAAGATTTTTATGCCTAGTTCCCTTAGCTGTGATTTTTCATCAGCAAAGAACAAACAAATCCCTGAATTAAAAACTAGAATTTATGAAACGCATATTTTGGTTCCCGATGCCACTCATCTCCTGGCATTTAATGTATCAATTGCAATTAGACTGCTTGCTAATTGTTTTTCTGGATCTCCTGTTTTCAGTCATAACTGCATATTAAGGGGAGGTGGGGATGGTAGCCAGAGCTCTCTGTTCTGCTAAATGAGAAGAAACTGAACAAAACTTCTACAAACCCTGAGTATAAAGTAAAGGAAATATCAGCAGACTTTAGCACCCACTTGATTCTTAGCAAGGGGCCTGCTGTATGTCAAGGTGCCAAGCCCAGGTCTGTAGTAGTCCAGATAAAGGAAACCTACAGCTTTCCACAGAATAACATATGGCTGTGACACTCGAAGCAAGAGCACTAAAATAAATTTTTCTCTTGCAAAAAAAATTAAAAGTGATAATAGATTTGGCCATATGAACATGTTCTTTCCAAAGACAAGTGTGAAAGACCCCATATAGTGGTTTACGTGGGGCTTAATTTATTTGAGGGGGAAGAGCTGGCTTGACACTGCTGATACACTCCTGTGGATCCAGCAGCTTAGGTAGTCCCAACCCAGTACTTTGGTCACTCAGTCATGCCTTGCTTTACATTTATCATTTCACCAGTGTAATATAGCATAATAAAAAGGAGAAGTTAAGATACTGTTCACAGTAGCCATCAGCTCATATTTAAAGCCCCAAGTGAAGGAGTAGTAAAATCTTCTAGGAGTGTAAAACCCAGACAGCTTCCCCTAAACCTGTCTGTGGCAGCTCAGAGGATGAACTTGAAACAAACAGCACATGGTGTGATATTGAACATTTCACGTGGTCACGTACTAAGTTTTGTAGACTTTAAAAACTCCATGGCAGTTTAGAAAAGAGGCACCAGTCTGAGATAAGAGTTTCTAGGAATGGTCTCCCCTCCCTTCACAGCACAGATTTCAAACCTGTGCTGAGCAGAAACTGTTGCATTAGGGGAAAAATACTGATTTTGCATTAATTTAGCTTAAACCCATCTGGTGAAAGTGCAGATCACTGGCTTATTGTAATGGACTGACCAGAAGACTTGACTTTTTCCCTTCAGTGGGGCTCCAGAGTGGCCTCGTCCATTGTTTGTCCATGTGGATTATAGTCTCCCTGGGCAAGGGCTGTTCCACACCCGTGTCTGGGACCCTTCTGCTAAATAGTGTACAGATCTTGGGGGAAATCCCCTTTAGGATGTGATTCTGGGGTGCTGAGCAACCCTGACCTCCACAGTGCTGGCTGAGTGATGGCAGGATTGGTGGCACCTGGTCTCTGAGCACCCGCTTCCTTCCCTTGCACAGCCACAGGCAGCTCTGCAGAGAGGGGTGGGGCAGAGGAGGGGCTCTGATGTTTTGGAGACCTGTCCATCACCTCTGCAACTTGTCTGACTCACTGCAAGAACTCCTTCTGAGATTGTTGCTGCCTTTCCCTCCTCTTCCCACTTGTTCTTTATTCCTTCATTCTTCCTCCCCTTCTGACTAATTAAAAAAAAAAAAAGATTCAAGTTATTGGGGAGGTGTGGTGGTTTTCAGAGTTAAACAACACTGAAAAAAATACTTTCCCTTCATTTAGTACTTTAAAGAAGTAATAAGTAACACAGCAGGATACGATTGTAATAATAAGAAAAACTCTGAGGTATCTGAAGCTTTATTCCGTTGCCTCCTGCCTCTCCTGATCACTATAAGTCATGCATGAGCTATTACTTTTACTGTACATAATTTCTGTTCTCCTTTGAGATCCAATCACTCCCCTGATAAAGTGATTTTCTGACTTTTTCAGCCATGCTTACCTAGTTGTTTGTGTATGTGTGGATGTAATTTATCTGTTTGTTATAATTCCAATAATGAAAAGAAAGTGAAATGCTATTATGAAGCCCAGCATGGTAATCAGTTTGCTGTTACTGCTGGCCATGGCAATCATTCTTAAGTCTCCATTTTGTTAATGGCACACCTTAGATTTTTTCCAAGTTGGATGGGATTTATCCATAACTTTAATGAAGATATGTGATGCTAGAACAGGACACTTGAGTCTGTGGATAAGTTTACTCATATGAGAAGATCTATATTTTTAAGTGCACATTTCCCACATAATTTGAGAATGCTAGTTTTTAAGGCAGGGTATTAGGGCTCTTATGATGCCTTACAAAATCTAGGCTTGTGGGATCTTTGTAAATAAGGTCATTAAAACTAGTGTCAATGAGAAATAAGCTTGTATTTAGAGTAGATTTCAAAAGAGAGAGAAGATGTATTTCTAATTTGTGCATCTATACCAAAGTAAATTAAACAGAACAATACATAGTTCAAGGATAATGGATATTTGCTGTTTGTAGTAAATACTTCCAAGAGAACCATCACAAAATTAGTTTTGTGACTTGTACAGTAAAAGCAGTGGAAACAATTCCTCAGTCAGTGGGCAAACAGGTTTTCTAATGTTGATGGATACAGGTTAGGAAAAGTATTGAATTTTTTTCTAATTAGCCTTTTTTTCCCTACGAAATTGCCTCTTCATAACTTCCCTCCATGTCCAGTGCATAAAGGTATCTGTGTATATGAATTCTATTTATATGCCAATGATGTTTTATACATTGTCTTTTCTGCATCTCATTACTGTCATTAATAAGCACTCCAATACATCTCGTTACAAGGTTAATTGGGACAAATCTAAAATATGTCCCCTTTTATATGGTAAATATGATATCTCCTGGCAGCACATTCCTGGTGGATGGACACAAAAGTTAGGATGTCTTATTAAAGGTTCCTATAAGGTATCATAGCTGCATTCAGTGACTACATTATGCTGTAAATACAGCTGTATGGAAAAATTGGCTGCGTGCAACAGAATCAAGATGAAACATGCATTTCACTAGGACAGGACAGAATACAATTGTGTACAGCTACTCTGCTTTTTCTTTGTTTTTTGGCTACACTTGTGGGCCAAAATCTTTCATATTATGTTATTTGTGCTGGTCTTTCTAACAGATGATTTCTAGTTTTGAATGTATGTTTTGAAAGGTGCATTCCTTCACAAGGCTCAGCTGCACCCTGGTATGGAAAATTTTTAAAAATGGCATTTTTCAAGTGAAAGGCCTTTTCTCTGGGCAACAGATAAGAGCCTTGGTGTTTTCATATCAAAATGTATCTTGTGTCAACATCTGTCAGTGTCAGCTAAGATAACACAGTGGAACAAGGACATGGGTCACATATATGCCTTTACTGCACAGGACCAAGGGTTGAAACTCAGGGAAAGTGGGACTGAAATGTTCTCCTCTGTGCCTCACACTGCCAGACCCTGGGTGCTTCACCTGATGAGCACATTTTGTCTCATAAGCTTTGGGACTCGAGTTTGTCCATTGACTGTGTTGAGTGTGAAGGGTTAAAAGCTTCCATAGCATCTGTGGCGTTAGTGATGTTCCTTACAGAGAGATTTCTGTTCTATTCTGCAGATGAAATCAATTCCTCTCCAAAGATCTGTGCTAAGGCTAGCACACCGACTAAATCCCTCCAAAAGAGGGCTGTCCTGGCCTTTGTTTCCTCTTTGCACAGTTGAACTTCAGTGATTCTGTATCCCTCAGTCAGGAGATCACTCTGCCACAAATTTTTGATTATAAGCACTGCCAAACTGGAGACATGATCAGGAATCCTAAAGAAAGGGCTTTAGGCAATGGCCTGAAACCCTGCAGCTCCGGCCTTTCCTGTGAGTTTGATGCCTGGATGTTAGAACACTGTGACTCAAGCTTATCTTAAGTTGAGACAAAATTTAATTTAGTCCACTATACACCTGGAAGAAAAATAGACTTCCATAGTGCTGTTTCTATGGGAGGCACAGAAATATTGTTCATGTTCCCAGTTGAGGAAGGAAACAAGGATACAAAACACAAGTGAGTGCGTGTTAGAGAAAATGGTAAATTCCAGCTCCTCATTAACAGAGTAAGTCTGTCCTTTTTTCCCTGACATAGAATGTAAAGTTTCACATCCCTGAGCATCAGCTAAATACTTTAGGCAGGCTGTGTACCATTGCCCCAGTTTAATTGATACAGTACTGTCACTTCAAACAAGCCATCTTAGTGGCATGTTATCTCTACTGTTGTTTGTTCCAGACCCTAGGCAACAATTAATTTTGTCATGCCAACAAATACTTCATTTGATTTCTAATGTACCATTGCCATAACAACTTGGATAAATATACCCTATAAAATCTATAGATAAGTTTTTAAAAAGGCAGCTAGTTGATAAGAATCTGAATAAAAACCCAACCAACCACTAAACAAAACCACAAAAAACACCCCACCACAGCTCCACCCTCCTGTAATTTGAGGTTGCTCAGTGGATCCTTATATGTCATGACAGGAAAGGCTGTGACAGGTACCATTAGGTTGATGCCATTGCATACTGGACTGCCTGTGTATGGTTTCAGTGACCAGTTTTGCAATGGAAAGCCACAGGATTCAACTAAGACCCGATCTGCTCTCGTCCTGGTGTATATTGGACCTGAACAAAACTCTACATTAGTGATACTGATGCAGAGATGATTAGCTAAATAACTTTCTTACTTATACTTTTTTGTGTAAAGAGCCTAATGAAACTTATATAAGTCTTATAGGAAATACCGTAGTATTTTTGCATTAGAAGCAGCCTTCAGTAGCACTCTGTATTGCTAATATTAAGTAAATGTTTTAACAGATTAAACAGTTGTTATCATGCTTGAAACTTCTCTAACTTGGCAAGAACAAAAAAAATAATGGGTATCAGAGATCTCATCCTGTGGAAAGTATGCCTCAAACCAAACCCCGAACATGTGCTTTTATCTCTCAAAATCATCCAGTGTACACATGCATCTGCCAGCCCTGTCCGGTGGTGAGGCACTCCATAGTGCATTTAGAATAACTTACTGCTTAAATTTACTGTTGCTGTGCAAATTTCTGGAAAATAAGTTTAGCTTTACCGATGTCCTGTTGAAAACTGATGAAAAAACATCCATATGAGCCATTTTACAGAGACTTTTTAAACTAATATATGCTACAAAGCAATTTATTCCTGTTACTTTAAGAAGAAAATATTTTCTATGCATTAAAAATCCAACATCGTGTTTGTATGTTTGAAATCTTTTACCTGATTTTCAGCAGGATAAGTTCTTCAGAATCTGTTATAGATACTGAGATACTTATAGTTCTTTCTCCAAAACACTTTACTTTCTATTTTTTGCCTTAATGGCCAGGATTTCTAGAAGAGACAATACAAGTATCAAATAGTCACTGTGATATAGAAACACTTAAAAAGTGTTTGGAAAAGGCACCCCTAGCCCATGTGTCTGTATGTTCTTATCAAATTTTCAGGAAGATTGGAGGGAAAAGCAAGCCCCAAACTATCTTCCCTGTATTTTTAAATCCCTTCAGATCAGACAAGATTCTCAACTCCAAGGCTGGATGCTCTGTCATTGTGATCCTGGAGATGTCCCCATGTCCTGTAGCGGTTATATGTGCCACTGGCAGCAGTGATGGAAACGCCACTTTCATTCCTAACCCAATCTGTGTGTGACACACTGGTGGTCCCGGGGGAGGAAGGTCTCTATTTCCTCTCTGCTCTCTCCCTCTGCACGGCTGTGTTGGTGCCAATGCAACAAGTGAGGCACTGACAGTTTTCCTAATAATCCCTGTAGTGTCCCAAGATGTTCCGTCTTCCATGGCTGGCTCAGGAGCACTGCATACAGTCCTTAAGTCTCAAGAAATGTTACAAGATACCAGTTTAGTCCTTAATAGTAGAGCTTTGATGTGTCTTCTGAGTCAGGCAAGGATGTGCCGATTTCTTTTGTGTCTTCTATAACCTGAGCAGACTGCATACAGGCAGAGCACAGCTACCTGCAGAAAATATTTTAACATGTTAAATAACCTATTTTCTGGGTTTTTTCTACAGTACCATTCACCATCTTTGAACAGTAGTTCTCTTGCAGTTTGGTGCATTGGTGTATTTTGTTGGGTTGCTGTCTGAGCACATTTTGAAAAACAAAGAGAAATTCTGCTATTGTCTTCAGATCTGCAGTGGTTGGTTTGGGGAAAATATTGGAATTCCTTTTCCTAAGAACAGAGATATTGTTGCTACTTACTCAGAGAAAGCAGCAATCAAAGTGTCACCTAACTTTAGGGCTTTTCAGTCATTGAAACAAGGAACCATCCTCATAAGAATAATTCATAAACCTTCTACCATGTAGAAAGATAACAAAGCATATTTTAATAAACACGGTGGCTGAAGAGCCCATAAGTCTTTTTTTCATATAGTTTAAGAATTCCTTCCTAAAATTCCTATTACCCCTAAAATATGTCTGAAGACATGGAGACAGCAAGCATGGCTCTGTCCTAGCACTCCTCCCTGGCTGCTGTAAAATTGAACTATTCAATTGTGCTTCAAAAGATGAAATAAAATGGAAAGGGAACTAGATTTATCTCAGAGGCACCCACTTCTGATGGCTGAAGTGTTTGAAGTCCAAAGATTTTCCATTGAATATGAGCCAAGGAGTTCAGTTGTGTTCTCTGGGCACCCATTCCCCAGGCAGATGTGACATCCTTCATTTAGCGAAGGATTCTTCTCTCGTCAGAGCCAAACCTTGAGGTGAGTTGTTGGATGTTTCTAAATTCTCCTTGTTTGCTCACCTGTGGCCAATAACATGGTCACTGGTGTGTTTTGTAAAGCAGCTTTAGGGCATTTTGATGTCTCTTCAGACAAGCAAAGGTCACTTCACCACGGAAAGCTGTGCGACAGGCGGCTGCGATGCTGTGGGCTCTGTTTCATTCCTGTTTGCTGCACTGAGGGCTCCAATCCTCATTGACATGGGAAGTCTGTGTGTGGAGCATATGGAAGTTTCTAGTAAAATGGTAACATTTGTTAAACTCCACCTGGTGCTTTTCTAATTCCTGCTGATGGGGGGATGCAGCGTGCCCTGTGCCTGGGATGTGGTAGGGTGTACATTCCCTTTGTCACCAGGTGGAATCTCATTCCATCTCCAGATTGCTACCAAAAACAAGAAAACCTCTAATTCTTGATGAATCAGTGATGGTGGTTTGATTTTTCTCTCAGTCAGTACCACCAGGCAACCAGCAATGAAAAGAAAAAAACCCCACAAAAACAGAGAAAAGGATGTTCTCTCAGTCTGTTTTAAAATACAAGTAATTGGCATTTTCCCTTCTGTTAAAACAAGTTCCAGGTAAGCACAGCTCAAACTCCCTCCCTCAAACAACCCTCTAGGAAGGAGAGGATGGAAAAAAGGGCCAAGCAGCTGTGACTTGTACTTGAGAACAACAGAGAGCTGAGCTCAGCACCCTGCCTGCCCTGGCATGTATCGGAAATGACTCAGCCTTGCTGCCACCTCAAATCCTTCATCCATTCTGGCCTGCCCGATGAGAGCAGCCAGGCAGTGCTGCAGCACAGGGACCAGGAATACCTCCTGGCTGTGTGACACCAGCCAGAACACCCCTTGGTAGCTCAGGGCAGCCCAGCATCCCTCCCCATTTGCCTGGGCTGTCACTACAGCACTCAGTTTTTGAGCACACCCTGCACCCAGGGATGGGGCCTTCACCACTGCCTTAACAAAGCAAGCTGGCAGAAAGAAAACCTCTTTACTGCTTCTCGTCAGGCTGCTGAAGCTCCAGGATTCCTTGTGGCATTATCTGGGCTGATACTCTGGTGATAGATATTTGATGCTCTTCCTGAGTGCCTGCA
This sequence comes from Oreocharis arfaki, assembly GCA_013398015.1. NCBI lineage: Eukaryota > Metazoa > Chordata > Aves > Passeriformes > Paramythiidae > Oreocharis > Oreocharis arfaki. The sequence goes on along the minus strand of VZRR01010022.1, from coordinate 564,165 downwards.
ACACTGCTCAGGGTAGGAGAGATGAAAATATCCTCAGCAATGTAGGATCTGGGTAGTGAGACAGTACTTAGGTAGAAAAATTTTGTGAAACAAGTTCCTAAAAGTGTTGGAGGGTGAAATAAAAGAAAACAGAAGGGGTGCAGGTTCTTTCCATTGAATATTTGATTCTCACCTTGGTTCTGCTGCTGCAGAAATGAGAACCATGGTCCCATGGCCTCACACTTACTCAGAGTGGAGGGATTTGTTATTTATATTTAAAACTGGAAAACCAGAACCTTGCTGTTAGGATGAGCGTGGTGCTTTGGAAGCCAAAGGTGACCACGTGTGCTGCAGAGCAGGTGAGAAGAGATTGTATCCAAAGATATATTTATCTTTAGAAAATAAGTAAAAAAATTCATTTTGCTTTGGCAAAATGAAAACTTTATCTCTAATGTTTCTGCCAGATTCCTCAACTGCCTTTTTTTTTAAGACACTGTGCGACTCTGGTCCTCCCATTTTCCAGTGCAAACTGGAATGAGCTCCTAAGCCGCTGTAGCACTGGTGAAAGTGGGAATTCAGTCAGACTGCTATGAAAGAAGGAGGTTTTTCTATCACTCGCAGATGTACACTTCTGTTACTGAGGTTTCTTATCAGAAAATGCACAATAGCACTTGAGTGTACGAAAACGAGAGCTCCCACCAAATGTCAGTCACTGCTGATAACAGGAGTTCAGTAGCAAAAACAAGATATTAGAGCTTGTTTATCTCCTGGCTGCGTTGTAACTGTCCCTTCTGAAACACAGACCTCCAGCCAGGCGGGCTCTTGCAGCTGCCCTGTAAAACACAGGAGTGGCTGGGTTTGTGTTCCGGGAAAATGTGTGTATCCAGAAATGCAGAGGAGGTGGCAGTGGCCCACCCAGGAGGAGGCAGAGATAATGGTGGTGTCTGTCCATCTGTCCAAGCACAAGTGTCTTTATCTGGGAGACTCTTCCCCACCCTTTCAAAGGACCAGAGGAACATTTTGTACCCAGTTACACTGCAAGGCAGTTTCTACTTTGAGAATTTTGAAAGCAATTTTGAAAAAATAAGTCTGTTTTCAAAACAACCCTCCCCCAAAGGCTGTGCTGGAGGGAGCTGGGCTGCTTGCCCTTGCACGGCCAGAAGTGGGAAAAGCACCATAATCAGGGAAATCTACGAGCTGCATCCAGTAATGGACTCAAGTACTGACAGGCAATAGAAGCAGGAGTTTAAAGCAGCCTAACCTAAAAATCCTATTCCCCTTCTGCCTAATGCAGAAAGCTGGGTGCTGTGAAGAGCCATTTTTGCCTCTGCAGACACCAAGAGCTGACCTAAACATGATGGACCCCACGATTTCCATGCATGCTCCTGGGTGAATGCCACAAGGACAGGTCGAACACTGCCTATGCATGGTCAGAAAAGTCTTTCTTTCCTAAGTATAGTTTGGAATTGCATTGGATTTATCATCCTACCTGTGAGCATTTGTTTGAAAATCATTTTACAGAGCCAGTGGTTTGGGTTGCAGGAGAGCAGAGCAGTGAGTCATGGCACAAGCTGGCACTGGCAAAGCCTTTCCGTGCTAATGAGCTACACCCAGGAAATGTCTTTCCTGCCTGGGGGAACTGCACCCCAGCCATCCTCCCCTGCAGCTTGTCAGACCCTTGGTGTGCTGCCCGGGAGTGTCGAGGGCCATGTGGGACAGGTCACACCTGGGCAGTGCTGGAGGTACTTCCCAAGCGGCATCCCGAGAGCAGGGAGGCAACACCACCATCCCTTCACCTTGTCTCGCGATTTTAGGGAATGAACACGAGCTGCTCCATCCTCAGGAGGAACTGGTGTGCCTCCAAGTGAAGCTCCAGAGAGGAGCATTGCTGGCTCCCCAGGTGAGGTGCTGAGTCAGTGTCCCTGGAGCAGTTTGGAGGGGCAGCAATGATGAGCAGTGTCCCTGGCTGCTGCCCCATCCTTGGGGGTTCAGCTCATGTTAGTGTTCAGTTCATGTGCCTATGGACAACAGAAAGTGTGGCTGCTGCTTTGCTCCCTCGTTGTGGTCATTCTGCAGGGTGGCTCATAATGCTCTTAAAACAAAGTAAGGCTCATAATGCTATTTAAAATCACTTTTCAAGGAAACAAATATGCTTTCTGTGAACTGACTGCACGTGTTTGTGTAGCAGATAGATTAATATGAGGGGGATCTTTTCACCACCCAGTGAATTACAATACTAAGATAAGTGATGTTATCTTTTAAAGCAAATGTTTTTGTGTACTAATACCTTATCAGACATCATACCAGCAAAAAAAAAGTTCCTTTTCTGAGACTGATAAAACAAAGCCTTATGCATATGCCTGTCTTGAGTGTTGCTTAAGAACAAGTGAAACAATGAAAGCATTTGAAGACTATTAGCACAAAATGAGCTCAGCCATTGATTTTATTTCACTTAATGTTTTAAAGTAGGTTGTATGCCTGCTTCCCACACCATATATTTGATGTCCGTGATGCAAGTTTGCAATTGGTTTGCTTTGAATCCTGAGGAAATAAACGCACTTGGGATCCCATTCTGATGCTCTCCCCAAGTGATCAGTCTGGGCTGGGTGAGGGCAGGTTCCTACTGCTAACTGAAACAGCATTTCAGCTTCATCAGTGAGCAAAATCCCACACTTGTCACTCAGAGAAGCAGCCTGAAAAATGTGAGATATCTTCTCTTGTATCAGTTTTAACAACCCCATCTTGCAAGTGGAATTTGCACACTGGAATAGTGTTTGGGGATTCATGGTCTCAGGGAGTACTACAGTATGAAGTATAAATCTACTGTATTTTAGTCGTGAAAACAACAAGTAATATTAGAATTATGCAAGTATCAGCTAGTTTGGGCTATGCTTATGTTGATGTTTTTATGAAACACTTCAGAGGTATTTTTCTACGAGTACCCATAATGGTTTTTGTACGTGTGAATTAATCATATGGGTTAGTACCATTATCACAAATTACTTGTGGAAATCTGTAGTAAGGAAACTGAACTGAATATGGGCAGGCAATATTGCTAACAGCATTTAAATTTATGTGGCAAATTTACTAACATGATGTTGAAAAAATATACAGTATCTAATTAGAGAAGAAAATCCTTCATTTCACATGCATTTTATCTTATGCAGCAAGGATTGTCATTCCTTCTGTGAAGTTTATGTCGGTTGAAAGCATAAATTTTGCTGATATATATACAGGTTTCTGTTCCCAGTGGTGAACACTGTTACATTTAGAAAATTGACAAAATCAATGGCAGTAAACCAAAGATCAATTTAAATTTCACATTTAGATACTTGTTTTAGAGTTTCTCTGAAATTTACAGTCACTAACATGTTTTATGTTCAGAAGAAATAGATGAATACAGCTGCTGCCCATTTGCAGCAATTGTTTCCTAAATCTGTGTACTGAAAATATATAAATGCACATATAGAATTACACATATGATATAATATACAAAACACTGCTCTTCTGCCATATAATTCTCTGCAGGTTGTTTCCTCATCTGCTGAAAGCATTACAGAATGGCCACTAATAAGTGTTATAAAAGTAATGAATAGTAATTGTTTCAGATACTCAAGCTTTCGAAGCCGTTAATTTACTCTCCCATTCCGCAATAGTTGTCACTCTAAAATCAGGTCACTATAGAGGTAAGAATCTATAAATATAGTGCCTGTGTCATATCCCATCATCTCCAAAAGGATCATGCTCTCTGTCTGTTTAAGAGGTTTACATATTCCTTATAATACATGTATGATAAATTAGGCACTATTTTCTGGGCCCTTTTAAAGGGAAGGAATTGAAAACACAATAATGATATAATTAATTACGGTCTTATACGTGCAGAAAAATTACACCTTTTTCGATTAGTGTGAAATATAAGTGTCAAACCAGTGATAAAATCCTGATCAATAAAACAATAATAACGATGTTGTTAAAAGCGGACCTAGAAAGGTGTTCATGGCAACGTATTTTAGGGGTTAGAAACCCTTTTAAAATAAACGGATTTCATCTTTACTCTATGTCATCTAAATCATTACAATGTTTGTGTATACAATTATCATCAGACGATAAATTGCAGCTATTGAATGGATTAAGTTTGAACTGTTTGACCTCATAAATCTGGGTTTGTCATAGCTTCAGCAAATGCTTGTGTAACAATCAGTTGATTACATGGCAGAGCAGATGTATGTATGTTAACTGGAAAATATGAAAGGATCAGGGTAATTCAAAGTTCATTGGGAGAAGTTTATAAATGTCTGACAATATCGTGTTAACACGTTCTCCATGTACCTTTCTAGTTGGTATTTTTTTCTATTCTATTTTCCCTCCTATTTTACTGTGGGATTTAAAGTTAATAGAAAAGAAATCATAAAACTAAAAACTAGAATCTTGAAATATTTGGAAGAGAATTTAATGGAGCAGTGAAATATTTTGGCAGGATCTAGTGAGACATATTCTAAAAACATCATTAAAAATGGACCGAATAGCAATCACAAGTAAACAGCATTTTGGGAAAAAACAGAAGCATATACTTGAAGTGGAAAAATGTCATGAAAAAGCATGAGGCTCTTGACAAAAGGGGAGCTGTAGATTTCTGCAGGATTATTTTAATCTACGGTTCATATCTCACAGATGAGGATTATGGATCTGTCTGATGTGGTTCACCTGAAATAATCATGAGCAGAAAATGAATGAAGACCAGTACTTTATCTCCACTTTTTTCACTTTGTGTTGGAAGGCCAGTCTTTTTGTCAGTAGTGCTGATAACAAAGAGAAGGGAACAGATAAAAATAGTTAATATTACACATTAGCACTTGTAGCTATGCATAAATAACTTGTTATTGGACCAATTTCTTAAAAAACTGAATGGTTTTACACAAAGTTTCCCTGTGCGCACACACACGCTGTGTCTCTGACTCTGGCTTCTCATAAGAAAAGAAAAGAAATAACCCCATCTTTTGAATACTTATTATATGTTAAAGAAAGCTCAAGTTATTGGTATCATATTGTATATGATGAAGTATTTTCTAGGCTGGCATCAGTTTGTGAAATCAGCTCAAAAATTATGATAAAGTGATGGTTTCTCATAATCCCACCAGTACTAAAGAGAGGTTGGACTGATTTTGTAAAAAATATTAAGCTGTGACAAAACAATTCAATCTCTATGCACATCTGGCTCAAAATTGCTAAGCGATTTTTGGTCATTTTAATAATACCTTAATTTTTGACATACAAAAAATTCTTGTGCATTTCATTTAAAAAATTACATATTTTTTTCAAGGTCAAATTTACCTTACTTTCATGTTAATATTTTTAAAGAATCTCATGTTCAAATCAAACTTTTCTAAGTTTGATTTGAATCCAGAAGAAACTTTTTTTGTTTTCATTTGAGCATTAAATTATTTAGTTTTGGCTCCCACATGAAAACGGGTTTTTTCCCTCTTAACTTCTTAGCTGACTAATGTAATGTAAAAAATCCCAGCTCTTTGAATAAGAAGAGACATGTTCAGAGTGCACACCCACCAAAAGGTATGTGTAGTCTAAGTGCATTCTGCACTATGCACGTCTCTTCCTATTTTTGTTCAGAATGCCTTTGAAAAAAGGTTTTTCTCTTTGTGAGAAATACCGTGCTTAACAAGTGTCACTTGAAATTACTATTTTTGTATGCTCCTGTGAGAAATATTTGCAAGTAGTGCAATCGTGCTGCTCTTTTTGAACAGGTCTGCTCTGCCCAGGCTTCAGAACAGGGACTTGAAGGTTGGTGAGGGGACAGCCTTTATGTCATAGCATGCCTTTTGTTGTGAAAACCTTCAAAATCCAGCCAGGTTATACACTGACAGAAATTGCAGTTTGCACTTGAGCGACAAAGACTTTGATATTTAGCAGCTCAGATTTCCATATGTTCTGTCCTTGTGGAGCACAGGCAGTGCTGCTGCCCCCACGCCGAGCCGAACCCATCCCTCCCCTCTCCAGCTCTGGGGCAACTGCACCCCCAGATTAAATCAGAATATATTCCCATAACTGTTCCTACATGTATTTAATGCATTATTGAAATATCAATGATAGTTAAGAACTAATTAAAAAAATGTTAGTATTGAAGCCTTACTGTAGGAATTTTCCTTTGTCATTTATGGTTCCTACAGTGTTCCTACATGGCTGGCTCTACTCTCAGCTCAAAATTTATCTGCCTTCAAATACTGAAGGCAGATTCTCACTTTGAGGAAGATCCTTAGGATGTAAATTGTCATTACTCCAAGGAAATCAGTTAAGTGACGCTTTTCACCGCTGGGGGATACTGCTCTCAAATAATCCCTTGTTAAATGTAGCAGGAACCACTCTACTGGGAAATCGTCCTTTTGTTGGTATAGGTGTCTGTGTGAAGTCCCTTATAAAGTACCTGGGATTAGCTTGTTTGTTTGCTTAATTTTTCTTTTCACCTTCAGCCTTGTGGCTGTGGAGGGGTTAATTTGCAAGGCATTACAAAGTCATTTCTCTATAGCTGTTGAAGTAGAAGTCTGCTTGAATTTGTGCCATTTAAAAATGAAAAAAAAAAAACAAACTGTCACAGAGATAATGTTGTGGTATCACTTGAGCTGCCAGTGAACAATAGTATATATCATAAGAAAAAAATATACATATTTTGCCACAAGCCTCTGATCAGTAGACACTCCACACAGAATGAGCATAGCAACTACATTATCTTTCACCCTGAGGTTGAGGTCATTGTCAAGGATTTGAGGACAAGCTTGTATTGCAGCTGCCTGCATTTAGAGCTGTCAGAGCTGAGAAAAACCTGCCTGATGGACACGTTCTTGTTTTGTATTAATTTTTTTTAAAGTCCTGCAACCCTATGGGAGATTTAATTAAGACCAAGTGCGGAAATCTCCAAGAAGAGAACAGCACCTTTAAGTACCTGTAGTTGTTTTTCATTCCGGTCCCTGAACTCCTACAACTGAATTTAGCGTAAGAGAAAGCAAATGATTAATGAACGGTACCTACTCTCCAGAGCAGCTCCCCATTCTTTGCTAAAAAACAAAGGCTGGCTAAACTTCCAGCCTTGGAGGGGCTTGTTTCACGGATATTCAGATCTCAACAAAACAGCTCGCTGGAGCCCTTAACTGTATTACAATTGGCCTCTTAATGAACAGATGAACTTTTCTTTTCACCGTTTCAAGTCTGTTATCCAAGACTAAAGGGTAGCATGGCTATTTCATTTCTGACCTGCCTAACATATAATTAGAAGGTTCCTGGAGGTACTTATAATTGAATTATGGGTTGTTCCATGAGCATTCTTTCTAGTAGGTAGGGATGTAAAAAGCAAAGCTCATCTGGAATGCATGCAGGGAAAGCGGATGATTTAGTAGGTCTGTATAGTGCCTGAAATATTAGATTACAAGTATGAGTCAAAAAAATCCACTGGTTAAAATTTATTTTTATTAGGAAAATTATCCTAAGTCTAAAGCACCAATTTCTGTGACAGTATAACTGGATACAGCTCGATTGATTTTAGTGAAGCTCTACTCATTTATACCTACCTCAGGTTAGAGAAGGGTCCAGTGAATTAGTCCCAGTCACATATTTTTCAGACATGAAACATTCAGCTAATCTCTTGGAGCCCTGTAATTGGCTAACATAAAACATTACTGGATGATTAAAATTACAGTTGACTTTCAGATTTGTTGTCAAGTAGATTTGAAATGTGGGGAAATAACTTAAAGGGTCTCTTTTGCTCTTGCTCTCCCATGTTTATGGATTGATTGTCAGATGCACAGCCCTTGTAGGGGAGCAACTCATGATTGCTCTCAGCAATACATGTCCTTCACCTCCTGTGGAAACTGCTGCTCTCAGTGCATGGACGGGATTATTTAGATAAATGTCAGCTTGGAAAATACAGGAGTATTAGTAGAGGGGAAGGACAGCACCTTTCAGATATGGCCAGCATTGTCCTCTGCATCGCTTTGGATTTAGTTTTGATGTAGGTCCCAGCTCCTCTCTTTTAAAATGTTGCCAAGCAAAAATTTTCACTAATCTGTACTTCGACTATAGATAGCTAAATAACAGCCTATTTTATCCTGTCAGGGCTGCTTTTGGAACAGTAAAGTTGCTGTTCAGACATCAAGAATACCTGCCAAATAGCCTTGATATGTTTAAAACAAAACCAAAAATTCCCTCCACTTTTATCTAAATATGAACTTGTCTTTTCTCATCCAACTAGCTTTTAGTATATATGTGCTATTTTGCCCAAAAGATAGATTGGGTGAAAGACAGATAAAAACACAGAAATCAGAACGTTCCTCTTCTGTGGCAGTATCTGCATAAGTGTGGAGAAGAAGGGAGGGTTGAGAAGTAAAAACATTGACCTTTCCAGCTGCAGAAGAGGCAAAATTAAGTTCTGAGGTCACAATGTGCTGCATGATGGCATAAGGGTCAAGGAGCTACCCCCCTACAGCATTACCTGTGTGCTGGGAGCCATCATGATGGCTATTTGCAACCTCTCATTTAGAAACAGGCCAGGCTTAGTCTTTAATTTAGAACACCGTATTTCATATCATTTACAAATGTAAATGATAGCAAGAAAGCCTTTTAATAATCTGTATTAAACCATTTGATAAGGGGGGGAAAATCTGATTTTATGAAGCTGATTACTATTTCAACTACCTTCAAGTCCTGTTGCAGAGGAAGAACAGGAGTATCGTTTTTATTTTACCTGTGGTACATTCTTCACAGGCAGCTTTATCCCACCTTACCTTTTAAACTAAGGGCATGTTGTTCACCTTGGCATGCCAAATTTACTATCATGCAAGTAATGAGTATTTTAAAAATATCTGTCATCTTCAAGTATACAACCTGTGAATGTTTGTTAAGAATCTTCAAATAATTTCTGATCTGTCTCCTAACAAAGCACTGAATAACAATAATAAATGCACTGTGCACTAGTCCAGCAGAATTATCTTAATATGTAGTATAAGCAAAGCAAATAGAATCTGAAAACCCTTTTCTGGCATCAAAAGTCATGGATCTGTTTGTATTGTTCCCTTCTGGAGATCTCGTTTGCTGAACGGTCTTGTTGACATTGACAGTTGCTCTCTCCTTGGTATAATCAATATTTTAAACACAAGACTAAATGCCAACTGGAGTTGTAGACATTTCCTCTTCCTCCCCAACTGGCCCCACATCCAGAGTACCTCATCCATGTTCTGTCAGAATAGAAATCAAATGCACTCTTTTATTTTAGCACGCACATTACACTACCAATCCAGGAGCAAGTCTTCAGCAGTTTTCTCCATAAGGTGTGCCAAAGACAATGTGGAGAAAAAAGCAGCAATGCAAAGTATAAAAAGAGGAATATGGAATGGCAGAAAAGTAGAGGTCTTGCTTCATGTGCAGTGTCAAGAACACAAACAGAGCAACACACCCTATTCTGGGATCCATAGCTCAAAGAGGATGGGGAATACCCATGAGATTCCAAGCAGAATCTCATTTTTCCATGAGAAATGATGCAGATTTTTCTATCTCATGTTTTTGGGCACGTTCATACATCTACAGGGCTTTCAAACGAGAAGTGGCCCTCATCAGTGCAGCACAGAGACAATACACCAACATAATTCTCTTTGACGTATGTTACTCCTGTTTTTTGGCCTATTTATGGTCACTCCAGTGGAAAGGGACTGGCTTTCAGACACTCATCTTCTGCACTTGTCTCTGTATTAGTAAAATGTAGGGTACTTTTGGAGGTACTTTTGGCCATGCTGTCAACAGCACTCTCCTGTCTGGCTCATGTTCTTGCTCTTAAATTCTACCAAGAAACCTCCCTTTGGCATCTGAGAAAATTCCCAAAATCACAATTTTAGGTTCTTAGGAAAATCAGCCATGTTATCACTATTTCCTTATCCTTTAAGTCACTGTTAAGGAGTGGATTGTTGATTGGCACTTCCTGCTCTCATTAGAGGCTTTGTCATAAGAATCTTATGGCTCAGGACTGGTCAGTAAGAGGTCTGTGTCAAACCCCTTATGCAAAATGTACGGAGGAGAGTTTGTTTTTGTTGTTAAAAATGTTTTTTTCTTTTTTGAAAAGCAAAACACTAATTCATTCTTACAGCAATCATGTTAGAAAGAAGGTGAAACATTGCCAAAAAACTATTTTCTTATAAACATCATAATTCACATCTCCTCATTCCCTCTTCAATTCCTCTTCTTGCTGCAAACATCCAGACATTCCCTGTCAGAACATGCAAGTCTTTGCTTATGTCTTATTTCTTCAAATGATTCAAAATGTGCACTCATTAAAATACTGAGATCCTCTATTGAGTATTTACTGTTTTTCCTACTGCTGTGTGATATTTTGGCAGCTCTTAAAATGTTTACCTCTGATATTGTGAGAAAACATCGTCTTTGTCCACAAGAACAAGCAATAAACACCTGATCCCTGGCTCCAGCATTGCTGTAAAGAGCCACTTACTGCCCAAAATTGCCTTGTTGAGTGAAAATCTCTCATGAAACACAGAGGAAACCACAAATTCCCTTGTTCCCTTTCATCATTAATATTGTACCTTGGTCTCATCCAAGGGGAGATGTGCAATGTATTGGGGGTTTTGGAAGTCAAGATTGTGTTGTGGTAATGCTTTTGGTAGCTTTAGATATTAGTGACATCTCCATTCTACCAATCTATGAAATACTTAATTGTTGCCTGTAAAAAAGACAAGGCATTAAAAAGTTCCAGAAAACTTCTCTGTGTCATTTTTCTTTCTCTTAAAAGAAGCATAATATTTGTGGAGTTCAATCTATGGCATTCGCCATATTTCACAGAGAGAGACGCCTGTAGTGCAGCAGGCCCTGATGGCTGCTTGGAGGTTTAATTTAGTGCACAGTGATCTGAGTGTTGGCTGTGCGGGGGACTGCGAGCACATGTGCAAGAGGCAGTGTTTTTATAAGGTGCAGGGGGACACCTCAGTGCTCAGGAGTGAGCTCAAATGAGTTTTGAAGATAGTGTTGAGGAACTGATCAACAAGGAGTAGCTTAGCACGACTGCATGCACTGAGAAATGTACTTTCTATATTTGGCAAAGAAATTTGGAAGACCATAAGGCAACTCTCAGATGCATCAAGTTGGACACCCACAATTGCAAGTTTTGAATATCTCGGCTTTGATATTTACAGTGCCCTAAGCTGATACCAGCATCATTTCACTGATGCAGCAGCCACACAGAGCAATGAAGTTGCTTCATCCATTTTACTACTTTTAATTTCTGTGTAAGCACTTCTTAGCCCTGTAGACTTTGGACATGCCAGTCAGCCATGCTCTGTGGTTTCACTGGCTCTTAATTAGGCTGATAGTCTCTCAGTATCACCTTTTTAGTCTCTATAATATTAATTTACTGTCACAGTTAGGCCAGTAATCAAACTGCAATTCCCTCTTTCTAACTGGGAATGTTTGCTATTCTGTATTTTATTCAGGGTTCTCATCTGTAGCTTACATTTCTCTCTACTTCTTGTTGCTTTATTTAAGAAATTACTATCCTTTCCGTTTCCACTCACTGCCTCTCCCTTATTATTTCTTTCTGGCTCAGTGCATTTACCTGCCAGCTGCTTCCCTTTGAATTTTTTCAGCTTCCTTTGTATTCTTTCTCCACCCATCTCCCAGTATAATAATATATCCTGTTGCAGCAAATGTGTCTGATCCTGTGCACAGTAGTTAATCCGTGAATTTCCTCAAGGTTTTTTCATGTACGATTTGCTCTGCACATACCACTGTAAAATTATATTTTAATTTGTTAAAACCTCTGATAGTTACTAATATTTAAATCAAATCAAGTTAAATGACTATGTTTTTCAAATCAAAGCCTGTATATTGAAGGAGACTGCAAAGACTATTAGTGTGTCTTGTTGAAGGCTCACAGAAAGTTTTCAGCCTTCTCAAAGAAAGCATCAGCATTCATTTTTGATGCTGAGCCTTATGAATCCTTATGTTTATAACACTCCTCAACTGGAATAAATCTTCCAGCTGATTATCACAGCATTTGGCACAGTGCCACAAGCAGTTCTGGGAACAGTATTCAATCAATGTGTAAACTAGTGAAATGCCAGGAACTTTTGAAAGACCATGAAGGATGATTAGTTAGTAAAGAATAAACAATGTTCCAATGTTGAGTGCAGCTACCAGCACACAGGGCTGAGGAGAATTTTCCATGATTTAAAATTAATACATAACTTATAATTTAGGCAGGTATTTATGTTTTGTTATTTCACACTCTGACGTTTATTTAATCAAAGCCAGGTATATATATGGGGGTAAGATTTTAGATGAAATAAACACTTCGATTATACTGTAACATGTCTTTGTTACCAACCATTCACTCATCCTTTATTTATAGTTAAATGGGAAGCTAATGGAATACAAAAAGTGAAAGATGAACAAAAACATTTTAACATCTTCAAGAACTAACATAATTTTTAAAAAAATCTTTTTATTTTTTTGTCTTACTGTAACAGTCATGCCTTAGATTGTTGCCCTTCATATGAAGTTTTGGTGCTTGATTTTATTCATATAATGAGAATGCTTCCTTTCTAAGTTAATAGCACTTGTACTATTGGGGAAAAGGATTTTTCTGTCTACGTATGTTTGAAAGAATTTGGTTTTAAAGCAATGACAGACTTCAGCATTTCCCTCAGAATTTAGTGCTCTTCTGAAGTGTTCACCTAAATCCTAAAAACCAAAATAATCCTTGGGTCTCAGAGGACAGAGTTAGTCCTATATACTTATATGCTAAAGTTCTGGTTTCCACAGCTTCCAGATTATATACAGTGATGCCTTTCATTTACCCATGCTCATTCCGTGTCGATGGGATCCCTGGGGGTTAATTAAGGGTAGTTTATAATCTTTAGGAGATCTTAAATTTTCCCTTAAATTTAATAACCAGTCTTGTATGCAGAGCTCAACAGCTGAGATATGTAACCCCTATCTCCTAGAGCACCCTTTCTCTATATAAAGGTATTTCTCAGATGCTGCACCAAACTTTGGCTCCCTGTTTACTAGTCAGGCATAGCAAGAGCTAGGTTGAAACTCAGAGCCCAAAGTATTTTTATATTATTTGAAAGAGCAACGTTAAGTAGGCAAAGTATGTGCTGACAGCCTCTCAGACACACTGTGGTAGCACAGAGTCAGTCTGTTGCTGCATCCTGCCTACTGTTTGGTGCATAAAAATAATATCTGCCTTGTGTGTGACAAGAAGGTGTCGGGATATTCTCTTGGTGAGGCTGGAGACCAGAGATGTCTATATGCTTCATGTTATGTCGTTACATTTATTGACAACTGTAAATATGATACAGCTGAACTCTGCCATGCTACAGGAAAAAATATGTAGGCTCTCATCCCTCTCACAATAGCGTTTAGTTCTTTAAGTCCAAAAACTGCACGGGGTCATGCACTGGGTTTATTAGATCTCATAGTTTTATACTTCTATACCCAGAAGTTCAGGTCAGCTGTGTGGTTTTTCCCATGATCTCATTATGTGTGTCAGCAACAGACATGCATACAAAAGCGAAATCTTCGAAAAATATTTGGATAATAGAAGAGTTCAAGTTTTCTATTCTCAGACAGAATTTGTAGTCATCTTTTGAGCAGTGCTTTACAGTAGTTACACTATATTCCAAGTGGGAATAAATACATGTTTTCTAAGGACAAGAGTAATATTATGACAGAAAACATAATAAAACATTGAATTGGCAAGATGCAACAAAATAGGGGTAAAAAGAGGACTGTTCAGTCTGCTTTGAAATCTCTAATTTAATATATGGCTGTGCAGAGATGTTACAAAAACAAAAAAGTAACGTAAATTACAAGTGAGTAATGTACACAGAATTGATACCCTCTGACAAATAAGATGTTTTGCTATGTATATCCCTCTTTGAAGCATCCACCTGTATTATTTATACACAGAAGTGCTGTATCTCACTTTTTTCTTCAGACTAAGTCCTTATGCATGTAGGATTTGTACTGTAATACATTATTGAGATGTTACAATGAGGTGAGAGTGGGGGAGCAGGGAAGTGATGGGGGTGGTGTGCAAGGTGTTTGTGTATGAGAGGCAAAGTGGAGATTTTTCAGTGAGCAAAACAGACTTAAAAACAACAATGGTATTTTAAGATACACCAGTGTATACCTTTAACACTAGGTTTTCTTTTTCTAATACCTTTGACTTTTTTAATCCATGAAGAAGGTTAAAAGTGGTATCTTTGTTGAATAGCTACTGTATATCTAATTCTTGGAGGTTTTTTCCCCTCATGATGTGGAAATGGTTTCAATTCCTTTTAGTATTCATTTAATGTCAGTGCAATATATATTGCCACCTTACTTACTGCATTAGTAAAAAATGTGCTTATGTGCTATGATTCTCTTATGATAGAAACATAAAATCTTGGAAGGATCAAAGTCCACCAATATTCACCCTCCTGCAAGAGCAGGAAATTGATCACGCGAGAGATGCTCACGTAATGCTAACAGATTATTATTATTTATTATAGCACTAACAGCAGGGAGGTGCGTTAGACACCAGGAGGAGGATGAGGTCCTTGTCCTGGAGTGGCTCCAATCTCCAGGGTGATCTTGCAAACACTTAACTAGATGGTCAACTATATACACATGAAATCTTTCTAGCTCACGTATATAAGTATTTTTTTTCCTTATGTACAAGGAATTTCTGCAGGGTCTGCAGCACTAATTAAACTTAACGTTTCCCCTCTGCATCTCAGAGAATGTGAATACATAAAGGGGAAAGGATCAAGCTCCTCCAGTGCCTTATGATTGTATGGAAGTTTTATTTAAAAAACACCACTCCTTTTCACTAGCTGCCTCTTATTTCCCTGCACCGTATTTCCCACTTAATATTTTACAACCAGCAAAAGCCATATTTTGTTATGCAGCTTTATTAAAACAAAGATCTTACTGACCACAGTGAAATTCCCGAAAGGCACCACTGTTGGACCAGAGTCTACAGAGGCAGTTGTGTAAACCAGCTCAGAAAAAGGACATACATTATACTCTGTCATGTATATGTTAGGGTTACTCAAATGGCAAATTCTGGTCTAAATCCAAACTAAAGTAAGTTTTGCCCAGACCTCCCTAAGACTTCACTCGTTTAACCCTTCTGTGTTTGTGTGTTTTCTTCCAATGTATCAAGGAGGTCTTGCAGAGCATCCCCAGCATTTCTGGCTGTGCTGCTGAGGTCTATTGGGGCAGGAGCTGGCATCTTGTTCTCTGCAGTAAAATCATCCAGAGATATCAGAAGATAGGTTCACTTCTTAGTAAAATTGTTCAGCAGATTTCATTACAAGTGTGGCAGCTCTGTTAATTTGCATTGCCTATAAATGTATGGTTTTGTTGCTTGTTGTTGGATGTTATAACAGCTTTCATTTGTGGAACATCTTTTTTCAGAAGTCCTGAAAATGCTAGCAAATGTGAATAACTTAAATCTCTCCGTTTTGGACACATGAAGCTTAGAGATTGCCAATCTCTTTTCAGATGCCGATGAGAGAGGAGTGTAAATCCCTCTTTCAGATTATTTTTTGGTTTAGCTTTGGATATGCCTCTTGCTGGGTTTTTATACTGCTAGTCACAATGCAGACCCATCAACAGATCGATGCAGAGGGGCTGATGGCCCATGCTGGCTTTCTTGACCCCCACAGTCACGTCCCCGCCACTGATCCGTTTCTCACATTTCTGATCCAGGAATTTTATCCTGATGACAGTCATGGACTGCTGAGTCTCGGCTGCCGACATCAGGGTACTGAAATGGACTTCTACTTCCCATGTAATCTACAATCAAAACCTCTTGTCACCCAAGTTATATTTCCTGGGTTTAAAAACAAAAAGTAGTCAAACAAAACAAAACAACATGCAAAACATATTGATAATGAGAATAAGTTTATAATTACTAAATGCAGAGGGACATATCAAAGCAATGTTCTTCAAACAGGATATTATTTTGTAATTAAACACAACTTCAAAAGAAAAAAGCTAAAGACATGATCATTATAATGTGCATTAAGTGCAGTTGAAACATTTGAGTAAAATAATGCCGGGTAACAGGGAGGAAAATTTATAGAGAAGGAAAAATTAAAATAATTCAGTGTTAAGAGAAGCAGACCAAATTATATTTGGAGAATTATGTTTTCTTAACATCTCTGGTATAAAATTATTCCTGGCATTATTTATTCTACAAGCCTTAATTGATAAATATTAGGTGACTGATTCTTGCAAAAGAGCAAGTGCTTGGTGGAACGTATTCTGAGCTGGTCTGGTTCATACTTATCATAAAAATGAAAACTACTGGAGCATAAAGAACTTACAAAAAGGCAGCATTACTGTGGATTTAGTGCAGTTGGTGTTTGATACACTGAGTTGTATTCATCACATATGCTGTGTCAAGGCATTGCTTACAATGTGTCGGATCGTCTTACAGGCCATAAGCAAGCACTATATTTAAATTGAATGATACCAATATCATTCCAAGTTAATTCTTATATAATAAAGTATAAAAAAAGCAAGTAGCATCCATTTCCACATAATCTCTCTTCAAACTTATCTGTATTTGACTGTATTTTCGCCGTCAGCTTAAAAAAAGCAAATATAACTGAGAAGCCACCAAATTTAAAAAGGGTATTACAAAGACATTTAGTGAGGACATGCTATTTATTGGCTTTTTGATGGCTATAGTGTTTAAGCACATCACAAACAGAAATGGGCTTATTTCACATCTTCCTGAGACCAGGAGGCATCAGTAATATTCCTATTTGCAGAGACCAAAGCAATGCAGTGACATGCCTGCACCCCGTGGGGAGTCTGCGGTGCAGCTGAAAACAGAACCACATTTCTTTTACTGTTTTAACTGCCACTCTTAAATTTTTTAACTGGTTTTGGTCCCCTGCTAAAGGACGCCTCTTGCCCTGTGAAATCCATCTATCCATAGTGTCCCTGTAGCTCTGAGTGCCAATGACAAATCCATACTCCTCCATATTTGAAAATGCTGAGGGAGACGTAACTATGAGTGGAGCTCTGGGAACAGCAGACTCGTGTTGTTGCTCTTGGAGGGCTCCCCAGTCCCACTACACACAACAGGAGCTTTGCTACTCTCCCCTATTGCTTTACCCATCTCGTGCATGATGGACCCCACCATTGTGGGGTCACCCAGCCAGCAGAGACACAGGTGTCTTGAAGCACATCCCATAGTTCCCCCGAACAGGGAAAGTGCATTCTGATTTATTCTGCAGGATGGATAGTTCCAGAAAAACTTTTTTATTAAATGTTCCATAGGTAAAATCAGAATTCATGTATTGTTGGAGCTGTTGGTTGCCAGACCCTTGCAGGTATATACTACTTTGGGTTGAAAGAATGGCCTAAAATTTTATCAGGATGTATCCTCATTAAAAGGTTCTCTTGTCAGGAATTCAGTTTTTCCCCCATGCCTTTATGTGGATGCTATTCTCTGTAAACACCATGGACTTCAGTAACTTCAGTAATAGGGGTCAAGGTATGAAAAGAACAATTGAAGGAGATTTCAACAAGCATTTGAAATTTTGGGCAAAGTTTACTTCACCCTTCCTCCCCCCCCATTTCAAAACACCAGCAGGTTGTCCTTGCTTTTGGAGTGTCTCGTTCTCAAGGCTCTCACCTTGCAAATCTCTACGTATGTGCTTCATTTCTTAAGTGTACACAGACCACAGCCAAAGCTTGGGCATATGTGTGCGTAGGACTAGGATGTCGTCTGGCAGATGGTGCCATGGCACCTAGATTTCTTCAGAAGTCAACTGAAGCCTTCCATCATTTCATGGAGATAAATAAGAAAGCAATTTCTGAATGTATTATAAAGCGTTATTCACTCAGAATTGCTTAGAAGGAATAACTAGCATAGCACATAAAATACTGTGGGTAACCTACACGCTGCCTTGCTGTGTATGTAAAAGTTGAATGCCAGAGTTTGTCTCTTTATCTAACATTTTGTGTGCAAAAGAACAAGGTATTATACCATCAAAACAAATATTTTTTATGGAAGGAGAGCAGATACATCAAAATCAAGGGGAATAGCCCTGAGTCTTGAATCTTAATATAACTGTTAGCTCATTAACACAAAACTCGGCGAGTTTTCTGCGTCCCAAAATATCCTTATCTCTGCAGAGCTCTGTGCTGATTGCTGAAGGTGATTTTGAGACAAAACACTTGCAGAACGGTACGATACAATTTGTCTTTGTGTCAGAGGGAACTGTTTAAATGACTTGAGGTAAGTCAGCAGAATAGCATAAGCACGTTTGCCCGTAGTCTTACCTGAAGATATAGTTGAGCTTGTATTACAAAGAATTCAGCTGTATAAATACCTCGTGCCATCTGTGTATGGCAGGGGAATTGAGCCAGTAGAAGCTCAAGACCTGTGTCAGTGTTCTCACAGAAGGACTGTTTATGAACAGATGTTATGTGGTGTTTTTCACAGAAAATGGGCTCTGGAGAGAGAAAATGTCTATCAATTACTGAGGTATTATGTATAACAGCAATTTTTAACCTTGAGAATGATACTTAAAAGTTCTCTGTGAAATATTCAGTGCCGCGACCACTTCCTTTGTGCACAGTAACACACGCCCTTGCCTATTGCCCAAATTCTTTTTGATACTGCATTTTAAGTTTTTTCAGAGAAAATATATTAGATATTGTAGAACACGTTATTCCCTGGGAAAAAAAAAAAAGGTGGCCTGACTGAAAACTCTTTCTATTTGCTGATCTCAAAATTAGGCTGAGTTTTTAAGATTGGGTGCTTGCACTCTGTTTTGTGCTTCTCAGACCTATCTAAGGAGTACGTAGATTAAAAAATTGTCGTTCACTAAGCAAATTAGAAATGTTAAATGAATGAGGGGGAAAAAAAGTATTCTGGTTAATGTGTGTTCAAGCCCTGGTAACTAACACTGATTTCAGTAAGGTGTTTGGAAGAATGAGGTCTTAATCTTAGTGAATAAAGATGAATTTACTTGCAACTGCAAAACCAGGCAATATTCGGTTAAATTTAGTAACTATTATATAGTTGTATTTATTTAATATACTGCCAGTGCTCCTTTGATTAGACTAGTCATATCTTACTTTTCATTTTTATTGCTTCTGCAAAACTCCTGACTTCACAAGGCCTTTGAATTTGGGCTTTCCATGATAATAAAAATATAAAAATGGAGCCCCCAGTTGTTGCTAACAATTACAGCCATCAGAGTTGGACCGTGTTTTACCAATCTGCTCTTGCTTCAGGAGACAAAGTGCACCTTGCAAAAACGCACCATTATTAAATATTCTCACATGGGATATCTATGATTCTACGAGACCCTTACATGACCTGTGGACAGACACAGTGTTTTGCATAATATACATACTTTTATTTTCCTCTAGCTTTCTTATTATTTATTCAATAAATCCTTTTTTTTTTCCTTGCTGACAGCAGTTGTATTTATAAAGCTAAATCCAACACAGCAAAATGTTCATCACTTTATAAACTAAACGCTAATGTTTTATTTATGTGCAATGAACAGAGAAAAAAGAACTGAATTGATGTTTACCTAACAAGCTGCAAAAAAGTGCAGTAACATAATAGTGAAGTTCATAAGCATTCTGGCTTGTAATTTTTGGTGTCAACATTTGAATTGCAGAAAGAGCTTATGCAGACATAGCACGTATACAAGTGCAGTTTAGATCTACATCTATAAAAATAACATCTGTTTAAGCATACATTACATTTAAAAATAACTGTACAGTGATCAGCTGGTTAAGTACAGTTAACCAGATGCCGTTTTAAAGTGCCAGATGGAACAATGAAACTAAGATTGAAAATTAAAAAATACTGTGAAAGGTCAAATCAATTAAGCAACCTGTTTTGTTGGCATGTAACAGTTAAAAGTAAGTTTAAACTACTTAAGGAGTGAGCAATGTGAAGATGAAGCAGTTAATTTTTAACTTGCTATTTAGAAGAGGGAAAGATAAAATGCCTGCCTTAGTTCCAGGGTCCCTCAGCAAGTCTAGGGGGATACTGGGAAAACAGGCGCAGTTAAGTAATGTTTGCTTTGTTTCCTTTCAATTTAAAATAAATAATATCTCTCAAGCTTTTAAGTAACATCTTTTATGGCAGAGTGAGCTCATGCAACACAGATGCAAACATCTCTTTCTTCTCTCCTGTGGCCACTGGGAGACTCCTTGGCTGAATCAGCTCCCTGGGCTTACTCTTTATCGCTGGGGATGGTGCCCAGAGGGGTCAGGGATGGGCTTGGGAACAGGCTGATGCCAGAGGATGCCATGGGAAGCAGACACCCTTTGTAAATGAGTTCTCCAAGCCCTGTTTATTTCTGCGAACTAAACCCGCCTAAATTAGGAACAACACCCAAGCAGAGGTTTAAGGTGCAGTTTTAGAAACAAGGGTGTCTCTGTGACTGTGAAAAAATGACAAACATTTGTTAAAATTGCACAAGATAATAAGCCCCTGAAAGACAGATATGAGGAAAAGAGAGCTTGTCTACCTCACCTCTTCAAAGTCCAAGGGGAAAAAAAGTATCTTTGAGATTTTGTTTAGGCAATGCATTTTTTTCTTCAGTCCCAGCCAGTGTAAAATTCACAATCCAAAATTAATTTTTGGACAACAGGGCAGTGGTATCCTTGCTTTAATCAGGAAGGTGTAATGCTACCTGCAAGTCTGATGGCAAGGCAGAACTCGTGGATAAGGAGAGAGGAAGTATTTGATTTTTTGATTTCCGCTGCTGCTACATTTTGTTAATTTTTTTCCTAAATTCTCAAATCACTGCAACTCAGACACCCCATAATACAGTTACAGGATAATCCTCCAGCAACAGTGCAGAAACCACGGACATAAGAAACTGTTTTGGAAAGAAGGTTTAGGCACCGAATCTGGGAGAGCTGTGGGGCTCCAGGTCAGAGGGGGATGCTCAGCTGCCCTGGGGAGCAGCAACCCCCCCAGCAGCAGCAGTGCCATCCATCAGCAATCCCAGTGGGAATTTTTCCTGAATGAGTGTAGGGCTATTTTCAACCTAGGAACTCGCTGTTGTTCCTTTGTTTTAGTAACTTTGTTTATGTGTGGTTGGCGGAGGCGAGGGGAGGAGGGCAGAGCGCCGGGGCACGTTGCTTCTTCCTGACACCTCCTCTCTCGCTCCCACAGTTCCCAGTAAAGGAGCAGCTGTACCTCTCCGCGTGCACAGCCAACTGTTTAGACCAGAAACACAATGAAAAGATTCTGCGGCTGTTAAAATAAATAGCTTCCCGGCAGGGGGTGGAATAGTATGGCCGTTCCTAGGAACTTCGTGTACCCTGCTTCCAGAAAGTGCTGGGATAGGACACGCTGTGGAGAGAGAGGAAATAAGCCTGGCTTCTGCACTTGGCTCACTCCTCCTCCTCGCACTGAGAATAGTTACCCTACAGATCACTGGTCCTGTTGCATTCCCTTTCATGGAAATATTTTGCGTTCCTGCTGGTTCAGTGGCTGATGTTCAATTATTTTTATTATTTTTCCCCCCAAACAGTTTTTCTTCGTTGACAGCAATAAAGCAAACATTTGGGCCTGCTGTAAATAGAGAACATACCAGACCAGTGGCAGGTAGCTTGTGATGTTTAAGTGGGTTGCCAAGCGAAGTTTGTAAATCTGCAAAATCAAATTATTATATTTAACAGACAAATGTGTATAATATAAAATCAGTGAAAAGATAACATAATAAGTACTTTGACTATTATCTGGGGGCCTAATTAGACTGGTGGAATCACTGTAGTCAGTGAAATTAGAGTTATACAACTGAGGGGAAGGGAAATCCAGCCCTTTAGCAGAATGAGCGCTAATGGAGCCCTGTTGACATTTGCTGTCCCAGGTATTCAGCAGCTGTTCCTCTCCTTCATAAAAAACAGGACTTTGCTCTTCCCAGACCATATTTTCTTTAATTTAACCCTCTGGCAGAAGGAGTTGTGGAGAGGCAAGAGGGGCTAATCTCTGCCTGAAGCCCAGAATGTTTCACCAAACATCCTCCTATCCTTGTCGCCTCTTGCCTCTGCTCTGCAGAGGTGGCACCTCGCAGCAGAATGGGGCTGCTAATATCCCGTGTTCTGCTCACAAGAACAGGTGCTGAGAGGCCACAAGCCTTTGGGAAAGCCAGGGTTGTGCTCCCCTCTTTGCTCACCTCTCCACCCCAAGCACTGAGAGATGCTCCCCTGGCAAGCAGAGGTTCTGGGGCAATATTGCTGCCTGGGATTCCAGATGCCAACAGCCAAAGCATGTGTGAGGGGCAGGAGGATGTGTGGACTGGGAGTAGCAGTATGAAAAGGGGATGGAAAGGCTGGAGGGTGTAGAGGAAGCAGAGAGAAGCATGAATTTCATTGGGATGTGTTAGACTGGTGGGTTACTTGGGGACGTGAATCATTCAGCCTGAGAAAATTGTTTCCCTGATGAAGGAAATAATTCTCATAGAAGACCCTTTGACTGAATTTTGCCATCACTCTCAGGTGCAGATGAGATGCCTGTGCTTGCAAGGCACAGTGCATCACTGTTGGGGTGCACTTTTGTTGGTGGAAGAACATTCTGGCAGCTGGCAGTAGGATTGCGGTAATTCTTCCTCTGAGGGCAGGAATTCGAGCAAGCTGGAGCCCCTGGAGGGCGAGACAGGAGATCTACCTGGCTGAAGGATGATTGATTGTGTTTCTGTTTCCCCCCAACACCCAGTGCCTGGCCAGCCTTCCTCATTACTCCTCTCCTCAGTGCTCTCCTAACCTGTAGCTAAATCACCCTTGGCAAGTTTTCCTTCCCTTGCAAAGACGGCAACTCCCCTGTCAAGTTCTTGAGCATTTGTTTGTGCAATGAAATCTGTGATGCTCTAAATCTCAATGTGCATCAGCTGGCATGCTCTGACATTTGGAGAGCCTCACATTCATTGTGTGCCAGACACACAACGAGAGGCCTCAGCACAGATGTAGCTGGACCCCAGGTTCATCTTGGAAGGTAGGGAGGGATATGCTGTGGGTCAGCAAGTGACCTGGAGGCTTTTGGTGGGGGAGGGAGGGCTGAAGGGAGCAGTGGATAGACAGCTGGCTGATCGCGTCGAAACCAGGACAAACAGTTGAATATCATTTTCTTCCGAATTCCTAAAGTACCAGGACATCTGGCTACCTGAAATACATCAACAAATAGGTCAGCTAAGATTGCAAATGCATGCCTCACACAACAGTGCCGTGAGGAGAGTGAGGGCGACTCTGCCAAGGAAAGCCTTCCTTTTCACAGTAACATTTTCTTCTAAAATCCTCTGCAGGCTTTTTGACTAAGATCACTGGAAGATGTGTTAGTCTGGGAATCTCTAATTTAAAAAAAGAAAAAGAAAAAAAGATATTCAGGGAAAGTGTATTTCTGGGGTGGAAGCAGGAGATCTGCAACCCTGGGCAGCACGGACAGGTCTCTCCCACTCGAGGGTTTTCTGCACTCCTGCATCCTGGTGTTCCCCGCTTGCAGCGTACCTGGTCTGCCCGTCACGTGGAGAGAGGCCTCCTCCCCCCCTTCCCCGTGTTTTCCCCTACACCAATGCTGCTGTGCTGATTCGGGAGCACTTTGCAGCATCTGCACAGTCCCAGTGCTGACCAGGGATGGAAGGTGGGAGGGGGCTGGCTTCAGACACCATTCCATTGGCTCTGATTTCTACAGTGTGGACAGTACATTATAGAAACACCCAAAATTGCCCCCAAATTGCATGTGTTTCATCTCTCCTTAGGCATTTGCAGGATAGGATTTTTCCTCGTGGCAATGAACACCAAAAATTACTCCAAGTTTTTCTATGTAAAAATACAACACTGATTATTTTTATGTCACTAGCGACCTTTCTAAGCCTCTTTTACCCCAAATTATATTTATAGATGTATTGCAGCTCTTATGCCTGATTAGGATAATGTGTGGGAGCTGAAGTAAATGATGCCACTGTTTGTCCACTGTTTCAGAGGCTTTTAGAAATTATTTTTAAAGCCTGCAAGGTGCTCATTACGCTTTTCCCCACCCTCTCAAGCCACAGAGGAACCAGTTGGTCCCAATAAATAAAATTCTTACAATAAAAGTCAAATATGGAATATCAAAACAAATAAAATAAAGTCATACTGTTGTTGTTTGCACTTTATGGTTTCTGGGGCACTGGGTAATGCCTTTTTTCAGTCTTTCTTTTGCTAAATCAACATTAGCTAGCAATGCACCTAATCTTGACTGAACTATGTTATTTCCTGCCTCCCTGCCTTTCCTGTCTAAATCTCACTCTCTGCTGAAGCAGCTAAATTTGCTGCAAATGAGGAATATTTTGGGACACGAATTTTCTTACAAAACATGGGGAGAGATCTAATGCTGTAAGCAAACAGCACTCTAATTAATGCAGATACAGGCTATTGAAAGCATTTCTAGGTTACGGTTATCAAAAAAAGAGATCAAGAAATTGATGCTGAACCCAGTACTGGCACGTAGGATAAATACTGACCACAAACATTTTTGGGAATGGTACCGGAGCAGATGTGAGCTCAGAAATTCTGGACCTGGAACATATGGGTTTTAATAAACAGACTTCTGTTCCAGCTCTTCAGTTGCTTTTTTTTTTTCCTTTTTTTTTTTAAACTGTTCTTGCTTAATTTTATGTGCCTGTGTATGCTTCCATTATTAATTAATCTACAAGTATTTGGCATTGCTTCATCGTCGAGGTTTTCTTTAATTTGCAAATGTGCTGTTTTAGTTTGAGCAGGACTTGTGTAGCTAATGTTAGAATGGAAACATTTTTAACCCTCTGTTTCATCGGTTTCCTACCATCTCCCTTTCTCCTTCGAAGAGGAGTAGCTGCCTTTATGTGTGTGCACGTGCACACGTGCGTGTGTGTATTATTAGCTGCGCTGTCATTTTTAATCCTTTTCTTTCAATCATCATTTTTCCTCAGACATGAAATATTTCAGTCTACCACGCTGCAGAGGCTGCTCACGGTGAAACACTCGTAGCATTTTCAGAATCTAAAACGGAGGAATACCATGAGGATAGAACAAAAGAAATTAAAACACTAGATATGCCACAGTTGTCTTATGCAGCTGTTAGAAATTTAATTATTTTATCTCATAGAATAATGTGCCCTTCAGAAATCATTTTGGACTAGATGTTTCAAACCAATGATCTGTAGTTAATTATCTTTAATAACTGTTGCACATTATGGTTAGATCTATGTTTTTGCTAAACCAATTAATAATATCTTCATTAGTATAAAGACAAGGTAGCTGGATCCTTTCATTTTTCACATTGAAAGAGTAGATATTTTAAACAGTGTAATTTACTTTAGCCATACATTCCCGATGATATGACTAATTAATGAAACTTCAAAGACATATAACTTCCAAAAGCTACTTATTTAAAGTCATTGTTGAGCACTTAATGACATTATGTTGGGGCATTGCAGAAACCATCACTGCTTGAGTGTTGAATTTGCTAAACCTTTTTATGCTACCAAACTGAAGGAAGCTTGAGTTATATTGAAAAGCAAATTGAGCCAATATTTCTTCATGTTCAAAAAAAACCTGCCACAAAACCTGTTGATTACAGAGGATCTATCATAAGTTGATGACCTCCTTTCCGCTTACACGTTGCAGCTGCCAGTTTGACTTATTCATGCAAGTCTGTGTGGAAAACTCTGGAAAAAGAGCAAAGAAAATATTCTATATTTTAAGAGTTGGGTGGAATTAATTTTGTTCAGAATCACTGGTTGTCTAAATATTCTTTTTGTATCTGATTTTTTCCTTTTTTTTCATGTCCACGTCTCATTTTTTCAACTGGCTGATAACTACCACATAATTTTAGTCTGCTACCTGACAAAAAATTACCCTGACTACAGTGTTAAACACACCAGTGATTACTTTGATATTTCCAGTGCTCCTTATGGCACAGAGAGTAAAGTTGGATGTTATGGGGCCAAATGGTTTTGGTCTCCTGTTTAGACATGTGAGCTGATGAAAAGATTCTCCTGCAAAATTTCCCTGACCTTGAGGTAAACTGAATGCACAAAAAGATATATTCTGTTTTTCATCTTATACGTATTTTCATACAATCTTCAAATATCATGCAGCCATCAGGGAAGGCTTTCTGAACCTTAAAAGAGCATCGTATATACAGCCCTCCAAGAACTGGTATTTCCCACCATGGAGAGCTGTACACCAGGAATCAACTGAAAACAAAAAAGAAAAAAAAAAATTACATCTAAGAGAATAAAACAGTGCAGTCAACTGTGCACAGGGCTGGAAGGCCAGGAGAGAAGTGTTAACAGCCAGTTGTGACAGCTACAAAATAATTATCCGAGCAGTGAGCACCTGGTCCTTCAGCTGCCGGGCTTCCCACCGGAGTCATCTCCAGTCCTGGCGCAGATAGGGAAGAGGGTGAATACATTTAGTCAGGATTAGACTTCCCTGGTAGCAGAGATGGGGTTCACGGTCCATGTCTGTGCTGGGCATGTGTTGGCAGAGCTTGAGGCTGTTCATCCTAATTCACACGTAAAGGCTGCTCCTGTTGGGAAGGTGAAAGGTGTGGATTCCCTTAATACAGATCTGGTGGCCTTGGAGGGGGTTGGGGGTTGTAGAAATGCATCACTTAAGAGCAAAGAAAGGAAGGAGCTTTACTACTGGTAACGTTTTGGGGGCTTTGTCCATGTGATTTGTTGACTGACATTTCAAATAGAGGTTAACCTCCTGCAGTGTGCAAGTTAACACAAGTGATTGATATTTAATGATAATATTAATACGCAATAAAAGGAAAAAAAATGCAAGGTGTCTAAAAGAAACCTTTTCACTCAGTATTTCTTCTTTTCTCACTGTGTCTGCTGAATTAAAAGCCAGTGTTTGAGACTCTGCAGAGGCAAAGTCTACAACGGCTTTCTGGAAACGACCAGTTCAAACCAGCTTGTGGGAACCTGGCAAGGAAAGCATCAAAAAGATCATTTTCTAATAGCAACTTTATTTTGACAACTTGTAAACTCAGATATCTCTGGAAAACAATGGCATTTTTCTCAGGTGCCAGCACTTCTGCAAAGTTGTTTTCCCCCCTTAAACTGTTCTGTCTTAAAAATTCTGTGTATTAGTGCAACTGTTTGAAGCTGCTGCTGTCAATGCTCCAGTGAGCTGTAGGAGCCTGTATGATCCTCGGCTCGACGGTTTGTTGGGCTGAACCTTTTCTTTCTAAGGGAGAGAAAAACAAATTTCCCCTAAATGATCATTATTCTTTTTTAATCCTGCATGGATATTTTTCTTCAGTTACTCTGAAAACACTGAAATAGGATAACATTAGGCTGTCTGCAAATTATAGGGGTATTTGAAGAAAAACTTGAGTAAAATTACTTTTCTGGAATTAAGTCAAATGGAATATTTTAGACTTGAAATTTTATATACATTTTCATCTAGATTTTGCTATAGGCTCTACCATTTTCTTATTTAGGTAATGGACATGACACATGTTTATTCTTCATTGTGTTTATCCTTTCTAGAAATCTAAAATATTTAGCTTCCTTTGTTTTTATTAAAGCACATAGTCATTCTGAAATTCTTCAGTATTGGTCCATTAATATTTCTGGGATATTTTGAGGTGTAAGCAAAATAGGTGAGTTTATAGTAGTCATAAATATCATCTAGCCACAACTTATTCTTAATCCCCTTGTAAGAAAATAATTCCATTGTTCATTTTCATTCCCTGGGGTTTACTCTTTGATGTCCGACATACCTAATCAATCTTTAAACTAATGCCAAGTCTGATTAAAGATTGTCAGATGAGGCTAGTACCTGTTACTTCATATTTTTGCTGCAAGGAAGGAGTGTCCAGATGAGGAAGTTCAGTGTTTGGATAGAGTGAAGCTGTCTTACTAGCTAAAATTTCGAGCTGAATACCTCAGTGAAGAAGAAGTGTTGCTGCAGAAATGGGTGATGGCTCTGGAATAAAGACCACACAGTTTTCCTTTTTCACCTGTTCAGGACGTCCATGTTGGAATATTACTGGAGGCATTTTGAAATTACCTCTGCTGCGAGTGTAGCTTGAGCTGTTGTTTGAGTTGTTTCTAGCATACAGCTGTATTTTATTTCATTTCATTTCAATGATTTGCTATATATCTTTTGAGAACTTTAACCTCTCCTATTTCGGGCTGACACAGTACAAGCTCTTTTCTCTTCCTTTTAAAGTCTGGGCAGCCAAAAAATCCAAACATTCACAGTGTTTCTGTGCCTTGAAAGTAAGTTACCAGGAACTGGGAGAGGCACTGGACGAGTTAGGTTACAGATGGAAATCATTATTCTGTTTGATGAAAGTTTCAGTAATATTCTCCAACCTTGAGGTGAAGGAGGCTGACTTGTATGGCTCCGTGTCACAGCATCTTGTTCCAGTGGGAAAGTAAATGAAACTCTTCAGTTTCCATAGACTGGGACTTTGCACTGGGGGTTAGTTTGCATGAGATATCGGTATCGTGTGCAAGCCAGAAATGAATTTGAGCAAATCTCAGTTGTATAAGCTGATGTTAGTGAAATTATTGAAAATTTACCACTTGAGAACTTCTGGTAATTAAAGATTGCTTCTAGAGGTTCCCCTGCTCTTCAGAAATAACCTTGTGAAGTGCTCATCTAAGGGCTATTCACAACCTGCCTTTCTCAGAATTGCTCCTTGCTGCTGTGAGAGCGGGGGCTGGATTTGGAAAACAAGCATTTTTAGCACACCTCCTTCTTTGCAGAGCCTGCGTTTGGTTGGTAAGCCCTCAAGGAAGAAACACATAATATAGGGAATTTGATCTCTAATTTGGATATCACATTTGTAACACCTTAAAATTA
This sequence comes from Oreocharis arfaki, assembly GCA_013398015.1. Lineage (NCBI taxonomy): Eukaryota > Metazoa > Chordata > Aves > Passeriformes > Paramythiidae > Oreocharis > Oreocharis arfaki. Next base: position 535,290 of record VZRR01010022.1, on the reverse strand, counting down.
TGATAATGTGATTCTGTTACTGGAGGACTAATTGGGAAACCACAAAATCTTGGAATGCATAAGCCAGTCCCACATTAATGTTACTTAATGCAAATGCATTGGTTTTGGGGTTGGGAATATTTTATAATTTAAGTAAGCAGTTTAAATTATGTGGTTATAACTTAAACAAAATGTATTGTGCATGGGAGTGATAATTCAGAAGCCTTGTGGCCACTTATCTAACTCCTTATCCCATGAGAATTATGCATGTTGTAAAAAATCTTGAATGAACCAGCAATGGTTAAGAATATATAGCTGAACACTTCAACTAGCTCCCAAGAAAATGAGTGATTGAAAATGTTAAATGTTGCTGCTGCCGTATTTATGAACAGGAATCAAAGCTCTCAGGGCCATAAAACTTCATATTCTGGTTGTAACCCAACTCATTTGGCCAAAAGATACCCCTTAGGAGTGAGCTAGATGAGAGAGACTCGAGTCCCATCTAAGGCAAATGACCTGCAAACTATTTTCTTTTTTAGCAATCAGTATGAAACCATCGTATAACTTGTGTCTGTTGAACTGAGAAAAAGGATTTCAGATACTAAACATCAAATAGAATATTGGTAAAAAACGTCATCTAAAACCAAAACTTCTCAGAGAATGAAAAAAATGCCAAACCCAGACATTTTCGTTTTTCTTTAGGATGGACACTGGTTCTTAAAAGCAACATCATATTCATCTGCCCATTCTGATTCTATCTGGGTCAAAAAACTAAGTACACTCAGAGACACAATTGCTAAGCTAACCCAAAGTAGAGAAGATTGGAGAGCTGACATGAAAACCTGCTCAGGTTAAGCACGTGCAGTGCCCTAGGACAGAGGACGAGCAGGGAGCATTGGCGGGGAACGAAGATGCTGTATTTTCCTTACTGTTTTTTCTTGTTGATGGTTTCAAATCTTTTTTGTGAAAACCGGAAGCACTACTTCCTGAGAAAATTTTAAAAAAAAAGAAGTCCTATGAAAACTGCATGTCTGGAAAAAAATCTGGTTCTTGTAGCTGTGAGAATTAGTGTACCACCCTGCCCTAAGTAAGGATTACATCCGGAATTAAACCCAGCTTTCCTCTGCCTTTGTTTTATTTATTATCTGCAGAATTGCTTTGTACGAATGTTATGAAAGAGCCCTGCATTGGGGAGTTTTTCTGTAAATGAGCCATTAGCTTGAGTAAACAGGATCTGGACGGAGTTTGAAGCCTCCACAAGGCGGCACTGGCGCATCTCGCATCCCGGTTCCCTTTCCCTGCTGGATGCTCCCTCGCCAAACGTTCAGAAATTTTATGTGCATGCTTTTTATCAAAAAACTCTTCCACTTCTAAATTTTAGTGTTACCTTGCAAAGTGTTGGGTTAACAAAACAGGAGTTAACCTTGATAAAAGCTGTCAGTAATTTCTTATACAATAGAGATCATGTGTTCTGGGAGCTTTAAAGCAATCATAATGTAAATTGCCTATTTGCAGTGACAAACAATATTCTTTCAGTACTTCCGTATATCAGTGACTTGCGAATTTTGTGCCCAGTTTCTGCTTTCCCTTTAATGGTCATTGCCACATGTTCAAAAAGTTTCAGAAACTGGTTTTATTTGATTTCTTTGGGTTAACAAATGGATGCACCACTTGCGTGCATGATTCTTTTTCCCCCCACTGATCACAGCTGGTGGCTGAGATGAAGCTACTTCTTGTCTTTACAAACTTGACTCCAGCCAGCTGAGATCCAGGCCCTACTGCCTTTTCTCTATTAAATACATACTGAACTCTGTCAACAAACAGCAACATGGGAGAGGAGAGCAGTAGGCACAGCAAAACAAAGTGGTTTTCCTGATGGCAGTCCCGTTAGCAAGCACAGAGTTGCCGCTATCAGTAAAGAGGTCAAGTTGCCCATTTCATCTACTTATGCAGTAAAAATGCAACTGGAGAAATGAAGTAATAGCAGGAAATGCTCCCTCTGACCCTCTGTCACCCAAGGCAAGCTGAGTAGGGTTCTCTCTGCAAGCCCTGCAAACCTTGTGTCCCTATTCCCAATAAAGCAGAGCTATTTTAATGAGAGATTTTAGTATACCAGGGTTAAAAAGACATCTTAACAAACTTCAGAATGAGATGTATACAATGCTCTTTTTTTCTGTTCTGATGCTACTTCACAGAACCATTGAACACTGTGGGTTAGAAGTGACTTTGAAGACCATCTCATTCCATCCCTCTTCCATGGGCAGGGACACCTTCCATTAGACCAGGTTGCTCAAAGCCCCATCCAGTGTGGCCTTGGACACTTCCAGGGATGGGGCAGCCACAGCTTCTCTGGGCAGCCTGTGTCGGTGTCTCACCAATTCTCACAGTAAAGAATTTCTACTTGTCACAATTGTTTCAAAGTGCACTATAGTTACTGTTCTTTGGACAATTGAAGAGCTCAAATGTTGTGATTACTGTATTTTAGGTAAAATTTCCTTTTTATTACTTAGCAGTGTGAAAACAGATCAGAAGAAAGAAACGTATAAAATCTGTCCCTCCTAAAACCTTGCTGGCTCTTCTCCCTTGCTCTGTGGTCAAAAGTTAAATAGGATGTTCTGATTATCACCACTCCCAAAACAGATCAGTGGGATTTTTTGTTCAAAATAATTCCTCCTCCTCTTGCAGCTACTCTGAGTCAACAAGCTCAAAATACGGGAAGCTTGACCTTAGCTACAGTCCTTGCTGATGTGCCACACATCCTGCACTGCCCAAGGAGCACAGAGAGCTGAGGCAATCTGGTGGAGACTTCCGAGCTCTGCCCTTTCCACCAGAGCACGGACACACCACGGGAAGAAAAGCCCATGGGGACTCTGATGTAAATTTACTTGAAGCTAACAGGTTCCGCAGATTTCACTGCAATTTTGGAGCGGGACCCAAATATGTAATAAATTGGCAAGGAAAAAGTTCCCACTGTACATGTGGCAAAAAGGAGTCTTCACCTCCCAAGTGCTAAAGGGGAAAGTCAAAATCTCTTTCGAACTCCGCCACATTCACCAGTGTATAGCGAAAGAAAACATTCCTCCCTGATCCCGATGCTGGCGACCATCCAGAGCCTGGAGCACTCTGGGAAATTCCACTTTCTGAGCCCTGCTGTGCTACCTAATCACACAATGGGCTACATATGCCATCCAAGAAAATAAACACAGGTCTGGGAAGCTGTTTGTCCTGCAGGGCTAGGAATGCTCTTCCTAACTTGGCAGGGCAGCATAATCCTCTCTGAAAGGGGAGAGGGAGCTGCTTGAACTCAAACTGACTAATGAGATTGAAGAAAAGCCCATCAGAAGCTGGCACAGCCCTTTGCTCGCCCTGCCAACACACTGCCAGGTGACACTGCTGGGTACTCTCACTGTGGCTTGTGTTTGTGCCAAGATAGAAGCTAGACCATGGATCTAGACCCCAGCAAGGGCCCGAAAGTTTGCTAAGTGGCAGGTGGTACCCCTGAGCTTGTGGTTTATAGGGGAGGCTGCTGCCTTCACTGGTCCTCTGGGCAAAATCCGACTGAGTTTCAACCTTCACGATAGACCATGAGCAGGTTCAGTAGAGACTAAAAGTTCCTACGACTGCAGGTGCCTTAACAGGGTCTTGTGGTCCATATGGACTCTGGGCTGAGATCCTGGGATCTCAGTGAAGAGAGGGGCTGGAGGACAGAAGTGGTGGCCTGTTGAAGGTTGCCAGTTGGTCAGCAGCAACTGCAAACTGCATCGGCTTTCCCGAGACCTGTCTAGTGCTCTTCTCCACTTGGCTCTTGAGATCGTAACCAAATTCCTTCAAGAACAAGACTTGCATTGATTATAGTAGAAATTGGATCTAGATTTTAAATCATATTATTAGCTCTTCTAGCAAGATGAACTGAGCGATACAACTTGATTAAAAATTGAAAAGACCTCCCCTTCCACCTCCCTCGCTCAGTTTTGGAGCAAATGTGTGTTTCATGGTAACAGGGAATGAAAGCGTTCCACAAGGGCTTTTTTAATTACAGCACTAATAAAATGCACTATATGTTATTCTCAAAATCTACAGATTTGTTGCTTTAAACACATCATATTGCTCTCTGAAACACTTGAAACTCTCAGAAGTTTTTTTTTGTGTGTGTTTAGGTTAAGGTTAAGTTGCCCTTGACAGCATTTTTTAAAAAGATTTGAATTGTTGAATAACCACCTTTCACCCATCCCTAATTGTAATTTAAATGACAATATGCTCCCAATCAATAGCTCTTTGTCACACTTTGAAGATCAAGGATGAGATTTCACCCCATGAGTTTACATGGCAAAAGCTTCTTTTTCATAATGCTAAAAATGTTGCATCCTGCTGTTAAAGAAGTATAAGAATACCTGCTCTCAAATAATTAGTTTTGAATAAAAGCATTTAAGTCATACTTTATAGCCATTAATTTGAAACAATTCAAAGCCCTTCATTTCTGCACTTTGTCCACAGCTAAGTATTACAATAGGTATTTTAGCCAATTGGAAAAAAAAATCAGTTACAGCAAGATAATGTGAACAACTTAAGTATGGTGATATTGTAAGAGGTGGGTTTTGAATAACTGGAGCTTTATTTTTGCATCAACTCCATTTCTGTACAGAACCATCTCTGCAAGTGGAAAATTGAAAAGCTTTTAATGGTGATCACTGTGTGTATGTTATTTTGCAATGTTGTGTGCTTGTCTAACAGGTACATATGGGGGCATGTGGCTGTTTCTCCAGTTGTACACATAAAGACAGGCATTTATTATACAGGTTCCACTCAACCAGCTGTTTTTCTTTATTTTATTTTATTTTATTTTATTTTACTTTATTTTATTTTATTTTATTTTATTTCTATAAATAAACTCTTTCTCAGAGTCCTAGGCAAGGGCCAGGCCTCTACTGTGCTTGGTGTTATGAAACGCCAAACAGAATGATGGTCTTTGTCTGAGAGTGCTTACAATTCTTGTTTTTAGTTAGAGCAGAGAAATGTTTTAAGAAGGATAAAGTCTGGTCTGTTTCCATGTTGTCCTTGGTAAACCCAATCTAGTCTGGTCTCAAAAACGGAGCAATTCTGCTCGTTGCCAGGGAGAATACATAGGTATCCAATGAGTCATGGTCAAACATACGGCCATTATTAGACCACAAACACAGGAGGAGAAAAAAGATTTCATTTGGACCTGTTGTCCCTGCCGAGCTGGTGAGGAGGAATAACAAATAAGCGAGTGGAGGAGGTTGCTCTTTAGGTATTTATGAGGAGCTTCTCTCCCTGTGGGGATAGACTGGGGAAAAGCAGAAATGTGCATGTTGGAAAATTTAACTAGAGCAAAGGAGACTGCGTCATGGTGTAACTAAGAGCACTTAGTACATTTTAATGGCAAACTAGAGACAATGGGAAAGAGAAGCTGACGCTGTAACGGGCTTTAGCGAATACAAAGAACTTATTTTTAGTTTGGAAGAGAAGGGGCAACCAGAAGACAGACACAAAGAGAGAAGTGATTAAGTTTTGTGTTAGAGCAATGTTCTTCGTGGCAGTATCATAAATGAGTAAGAGCACGTTCATCCAGACCAAGAGAAAGGATGCTGAAGAAACAGGACAAGAGAAAGGATGCTGAAGAAACAGGACATAGGGTGCTGAGCACCACAACGCATGGCTGTGTTTCTGTGGCTTAGCAGAAAAGGTCATGTCTGAGAATTGTTACGTAGAAATGTTTTGCAAGACTGGGCCCATATGTATAAATTTAGAGAAAAATCTCAATTAAAATTGGAGCACAAGTTCTTTTAAATGTGAGCTTGCACAAATACAGAGTTAACAACAACGGGTGGAGAAGAGAAAAAAATGTATTTTTGAAGACTTCTTTAAACAGAAAATCTATAAAATCATAGAATTATTAAAAAAAAAAGTCTTTCAGTATATATACTATAAAATAAAGGTTTTGCACTTGGACAAGTCCTCTTCTCCTGAGTTATCATCTAGTGAAAGCTTAGGAAACTGATTGATTTTACCCCTGCACTGAGTTTTGGCCGGACCAGAGTAGGAGAAAGTTGTGGTGTTGAACTGTTCCTGTCTGGGTTTCTTAGTGGAAGATTTGGAGAGTATCAGGTTGTGCTCGGGGTCTCGCATTAATTGAGCCATGCCCAAATACAAAGCAACAAAGTATTGCCCTGGCACTGCACTTTATGCACAGTGATCTCAAAGTAAGGATATGGTATGGCTGTGAACGGCTCTGGGTATTCACAAAGCCTTTCTGTGCTCCAAGTTTTCCTACGTATAAAACAGAGGCAATAATATTTCCAGCTCTGACACTAGTGGTTAGGGAATTTATACTTTTGAACATTAATTTGTGAGAAACTATATTGGTACAAAGTATTGGTTCTGTTCACATTGTTCCTGGTTATTAACCCTATTATTGGCCATTGCATCTGTATACTCAAAACACAGGGTTTATTGATGGCTTTTATTTCCTATATGTGTCATATAAATGCCTTAACAGATGAACAGGGTAGTGAAAATGATAGGGTACTTCAGAACAGCTCGAAGTCACTGCATGTTTAATAAAGCTTCGGTTTTGTATGTCGGGAGAGATGGAATTCACACCCGAACCTATGCACAGCTGCAAGCCCTATTAAGTGAAACCCCTCCTAAATATAGATCCAGTGGCCTCACCCCTGGCCAGCTTCCAAAGACTGTAGAGGCCTGCTTCACTCCTTCCACATCCCCCTCCCAACACACAATGGGCATCGAGCCTTCGAACCCTTTGCTCAGCAGTGGGAAGAACGGGTGCAGGGTTTGGGGGCTTGGAAGGTGCAGCAAAGTCCTCCTGCAAGGAGGGCAATTTTCACACGTGCAACCGGTTGGTAAAAGAGCATTAGCTGCAGAACACTAGCTATTCATAAGCTATTTATTCATTTTCCTGTGTATTGTCACTTTAAATAAAAAGGGCCTTTTTTTTTTTTTTCAAGTAGCCCAAAAGACAGTCCTCATGAGATGAGCAAGTCTGAGCCATGTTCAGACAGAACATTTTAATGATCAGGAGAGCCCTGATCCCTGGGAGTTGCCTGGGATTGCATGTTAAGAGTAAGCCAAATCATCAAAATGCAGCTTGAGTAGGTCCAGTGAGGGTGTATTATATTGCTACAATTGTGGCTGCTGGAGCTAAGGTTGAGTGGGCATTCCTATTATAAACCCCAACTGGTAGGGTTGAGTATTTTGACCACATCAGATAATGTCAAGTGAAACTTCTCATGTGAATTGACACCCAAATACTTGTAACCTCCCTTACAAACAGGATCAAGCTCTTCCCCTTCCACCTACTCCTCTTCCCAGCCTACACTTGATTTTGTAACTGCGTCATTCTCTTAAAACATGAACGGTTAAAAAATTGTAGATATTTAGTTTAAAGAAATCAAGACTAACAGTGCTTGATTGTTGGTGTAGGTTTCACACCCATGTGCTTGATGTCACACCCATGCAATGGTCATGCCGACCAAACCTTGGCCACTGCGTCCTCAGAAAATATTCTATGATCCATCAGGGTCTCAGTGACAGCCAAAGTGCAGCTGTAGCTCGACAATGACATTGCATTTCACCAGACAGCCCTTAGTAAACTCCATGGGTAGAAGCTCAGCATGGAAGCACATTTCCTGTCTGCAGGCAAAAAGTTTCCCCGTAGGTTCTGCCGAAGTGCTCTGAGTGTGCGCATGTGGCCAGTAGTCACAAGAGCTGAATGCCGCTAGCAGGGATTAGAGGGGCCAGAAATTTAGCAGGATTAAAGAAAGAAAATGAACTTGGATAAAACTTAATAAAATTATCCTACGTTATGCTGCTAAAGTTTTCAAAACAGTTTCCTGCATGGGACAGAAGATTTTGCTGCTACCAATGTGAACCAGTAAAGGATCAGAAATGGATTTTCTTCATAGGAGAGTGACTCTTAACTTGATTTAGGAGAGAAAGGATGCTCCAGTGGTGAGGGTGCAGCTGAGAAATTGATCCCCAGAGTGATGTGCCATTTCCCTGTGGTCACGAGGAGGTTGAACAGGCCTAGATTTTTGCAGATATAAAGGACTTCACCCCTCAGCAGTCTCTGGGGACTTTGAGTGAGCATTTCCAAGCACAAGGCCCAAGTCTGTAGTGCCCTTCTCTCCATGTGCAAAATGGAGAGCCCAACATTTACCTGCAGCGCTGCAGTGGACAAGCCTGTTAAAGCAGTAAAGAGATGAATGAGTCACGGGTTAAATAGGAAGAGAGGGAGAGGAAAATCCTCCCACTGATAAATTGCTAAGACTCTTTCGCAAAAGATTTAAGATACTTGATGGCATCACGATAATTTTTTGTGTGTCAGAATTGCTAAATATTCAAACATCTGTTTTTTGCCAAACCCAGTGTACAAAAGCAGATGAGAGATATTTTGCAAACTTTTAAAATCACCTACAGCGCTTAAGATGTTGAAGGTAGATTAGGTAAGACTAGCAAAGTTATTTGAACATAAACATTTATTTAAAAAATATCCTCTGCTTTTCTGAGCCCACAAACATTTTATAAATAATACACAGTTCATGAATAGGAATGAACAGACTTGTACCCGTCACTGGTATGGATTTATATTCTGCACCTGCCAGGACTTTATTAACTCTCCTGAACACAGTTGTATCTTTGCAGAGAGATCTAAAGGAAGTTGTTCTTGAGAATATGCCCCCAAAGCTTAAACTTTAGGTATTAATGGATAGATTTACAAATGTATTTAGGCAATTAGAAATGAGAATACCTGACTAGTCATATTTATAAAACTTAAATAAGTTAGGGGCCTGTCTGCTGGCCTGGGCTCTGTTGATGTCCTTTGATACATTCATGCATTTTACGGTCATAAGGAATTATATTCTTATTCTACAAACAATGGTACCTGTGCTTAGCTTGATGCGTGCAAATAGTCCTTGGTGGGACTGCTCACACAAGTAAAGTATTCACATATCTGCAGGAGCTGGCCTGAAATGGTAAACATTACAGAATGGGTCTAAACCACCATCTTTGGGTCTATGATTTTAAGTGTGATCAGACTTCAGAGGTGGCTGATTTCATGGTGGTGGTGAAAAAAGTTCACAGAAAAAGCCTGCCTGGGATTTGGTCCAAGCTTGTTTGTCATGTTGTTTTGATTCTATCTTCTTTGCAACCTTCCCTGTGCACTCCCAGGGGTCTGTCTGAATACTGGTGGCAACAAAGCCTTCTGCTAAAATTGAAGTCCCAAAATAATGCACTGACTTTCCTGTACAGTTGGGGGGTTAAAAGAAAATACACCTAGGTAGGAACAGCTGTTCTGGAATTTGTTCAGTGCGCTTTTCTCTATCTGTGTCATCTAGTTTGGTGAAAAAACAAACAGCAAAAACCCCCAAACCCTCATCTTGTAAGTCCACAGGTGCATCAAGGATTTGAGACTCAAACAGGGGAAAAGGTGGAAAGTTTTGGAATCATCTGTCTACTGAAATGCAGCCCACATTCCACAAAACACGGAACACTTCAAGCTTCTTGCTAATGACCCTATGTCTGTTGTTTGGGCAAATACCTAATGAGTCAATTATGAACACATACATCATCATTTGTATGGTATTTACTGTATTATAAGTTTTAAAATGGAAATAAGTTATTAGCTTTCAAGTACCTTTTAATCTTGATATTAATAACAAAGAGAAATACATTTGTCTCTATACATTAATAATCTGAGGTTTAATACACTATTTGATCAAAAGGAACATCAAAAAGATCTTGTAACATCTCAAAATACAGCCTGAGTGTGCAGCAAGGTGACGGGGTAGAGACCAGTTCCCCCACCAACTTTGTTGCAGAATCAGGGTGGAAATCCCAGTAACACAGTGAGTTATTGGATGACTCGGGAACTCCTGCAGACCAGAGAACAGTAGGAAATAGGCCAAACAAAAAATAACACCAAAGCATTTTTATTGCTATTAGTGCGTTTTAGTATGTTTTTCTTTTGTTAAATGTAAGAAATCTAGAAAGATGAAACATCTGGAGAGCTGTGACTGATGTGGTGGATATGGAAAAGGAAACAAGTTAATTGATAGGTTTGGTCGTACTTTTATGATGGCCAAAATGCATATATATGGATTGTGGCAATTGAGTTGGAAACGAGCATGAGAATTCTGGGAGAAGTAGCAGTAGGAGTAAGGGGTAACAAGAAAAGGATTATTACTACACTAAATTCATGTTAAGGAAAGTATTTCTGGCTTTTTTAATATGAGTAAGTGTGAAAAGATCTGTGATACCTTTGGGGTAGTAATGACCTGACAGGTGATTGTAAGAGAAGATTGGGGAGATCCTTTCTACCAAAACGGTCAATAATATCTTCGTAGAGCCATCTCCCCTGGAAAATATCAAGTATGGCACAATTTGATTGAAACATTTCATCCTGTTTCAGTAAGAGCACCAGAATCACTGTTTCTTGCTGTGTAAATTCATGTACCTTAGCCAGAGTGCTGGACATAGTTAGGCTCTAAGGGACAGGAAAATCCCTGTAAACAAGCCCAAATCAAGGATTGCTGTATTGTTAACAAAATCTGTGAAGCCTACAGATCTCACTAGCTCCCTGAGGTAGGGTTTGACACTGCGGGGTGGGAAAGAGGACAGCTCTGGGAAGCCATCCCAGATGCCAAAGCATTGATGCGGCGGAGGGTACAACAGCTGCTCCACTCCCCTCCTGTCAGGCAGGTTGGGTTTCCTTTGGCCCCCTGGGAAAGTCACATCAGACCATGTGGAAACTCTGTATGAATGAAATCCTCTCACTTTATGCATAGCCCTCTAAATTATCCTTGTATGAAATCAGATGCACAACTCAGCCTTGGTACATTTAATGCCGTGTCTCCTTTTCTGCCTTTCTGTCTCTGTGCCTTATTTCTCATGCCAGACTAATTCTCCCTTTGTTTTTATGGGGTTTGCAGCAGTAAATCTGGCTGCTGTTTAGCAAGGAGAGCTGTAGCTTGATTCAAACCTTAGTTACAGACTGTTTCTTTTTGTTGTTAGACACTACCCGCCTCATACTCTACCTGGCCAAAGCTGCCAAGTTTTGGATTTCCTAGAGGAGGCTTTTTATTCTGTCGTCTTGTCTGCACATGTACACACAACCTCCAATTATATAATAGGTGAACTCACTGTTGTGCTATTGTGCATTTTCCTCTTTTTACAAGCGAACTGCACTGACTCTTTTTTGTGTTTCGAGTCTATTGTTACCTCAGGCTGGGGCTCCAGCCCTGAATTTCCTCGAATCTTCACTTTTCCCACACCTAATCAAGAGCTTATTTTTAGCATGTTTTTTTTCCCTACACTTTTTAAGTTTAAAATCTCTAAAATACTAAAAACGGCCTGGTCAACATAACCTCTCTAAACACTGAGCATTGCATAATCTTCGGGCATGTTGTCCACCAGCCTAGGATGGCAGAAGAGCCTCATCAGTGGTGAAAGGGCTCAGTGTGCTCAAAAAAACCCAAAAAATGAGCAAGAGGTGATTCCCTTGGTGCTGCTTTCAGGCTCAGCTTTCCGAGGAAGCTCCTGGAGTGAGCACCATGTTGCCATCAAAGCCGCCAGCATGCAATTTATACCTGACAGCGAGGAGGAGGAGGACGGGCTTCCCCTTCCAGCCACACATGGTGTGTGGGGACGAGGCTTCCCAGAGCCAGGCTCTCAGCTGGCACACATCTGCCTCGGCACAGCTCCCCTCCTTCCCAGCACATCCGGAGACATGAGCCTGTGGCAAACGGGCTCCTTGTTGAGAGCAGTTTCTTGGAAAAGTGACCACACTTCTCTGATCAGAGGAGCGGAAAGATGCAATCTCTGCCCCTGACCAGCCTCGAGATCATCCCCCTCTGCAGACCACATAGGAGGAGGAAGGGGAAAAACAACTGCAAACAAACAAAAATGGAGTGAGGTGGCTGAGCCCAAATTAGATTAATTAGCCCCAGGCTGTTTTGTATGTTTATATTTAATTTAGGTTTAGCTACTTCAAAGTTCACATAGTTTTAGTTAATAACTTTACTATAACTTATTATTTTCAGATGTTGGCAGGTAGACAAGTTGTGAGTCACCTGGAATATGAGGCTAAATAAGTAATACTCACTGGCAGGGTTTTGACCATGACTGATTACACTTCTCTGTCTTCTGTGTTAGAAAAATATAGCTTCAGAAGGAAAAAAGTCTACTTTTCTCACTTCTACTACCATTTTATGTTGAAATGTCCATGGGGTGGGTTAGATTTCATACATGGCTGTCTAGCTTTCAAAAACTTTCAATCTTTAATCTGCTGCTTAATGGTTAGTACATCCTGTAGCATACCAGGTCTTTATTATTTCATTTGACCTCTTTTGTGAACCTAGGAAGGTCCACAAGACCTGTTTGTTTATGAGCAGGGCGGTCTAGAGGTTAGTGGTCTTAAATCACAGAGGAGAAAATGAATGGGCAGCCCTTTACTTGGGATAATAAAATTGTTGTCACTCCAACTATAGATTTTTGTAGGTTATTACATTAGTTAAATAAAATACTGCCTCATCAATGCAAATTCCAGTTCCGGCTAGTTCTGATGTTGGCTGTAGAAGCAGGAATTCATTCATATTGCTGGCACTAAAAACGAATAAAATTGTGTTTGACAGGAGCAGAGAGTTAAGATCATAACTTTTCAGAACCAATAAGGGTTCATGGAAAAATATATACTTGGGAAGAACAAAACCCTAATCACAGGCATTGCTTACTGGAGGTCTACAGCTGTGACAAATGGTGTGATACTCATGAATATGCAAAGTTTTTTTCAGCCTGTAATTATAAGAATCATTGAGCCTATGTATGCATTTCATAGGAAGCCTCAGTTGCATAAAGCAGCAGATGTATTTTGGTGACAACAATCAATAGTAAGAGAGAAACTCATCATAATCCCAGGAGCTCAGCCTGGACCTGACAGGCTGTTTTTCCTCTAGATTTCCAAACCATTCCATGAATTTGCACCACTGGATCAGTGTGTGTTTCTCTCTGTCCTCAGAATAAGTCCGTGGTCCTTGACACCCAGTCAGATACACCAGCTCCCCTCCTTTACCTTCTCTCCTTTCATTCCATGTCTGCCTTGGAGAGAGAGAAATAAAATGCTGCTTTCTCCAAGCCCTTCCTTCTCCAATCACAAATGGTCTGTCATCCCAAAGCAGCACCAACTATTTGCAGGGCAGCAAATCGCTGGGCTATTTCACTTGATTTTGCTGCTGGCATTTTATTTGAAGATCTACTTCCATCTGGAGATGAAATAGCCACAGAATCTATCATCTAACACCTCTTTCCTACTGATGTGTTTCACAGACGAGGCCCTGGCTGGACCAAATTCAGCAGCAGTAGCTGAAGACACAACCCCACATGTGCAGGCCGGCGCTGAGTGCAGGTTGGGTTCAATTTGAGTGGTAGCTGGCAGAGATGGGACTTGGCCTCTGCCTCCAGGCACTGCTTCTTGGATATGTCAGGGAGTCACTGATGGATGGAGGAGATGGCGAGAGGTGTGTCTGTTAAAGATTTCTCTGGCGCTGTACCCCCCTTACTGATCACTTCCTGCCCTCTCCGTGGGGTCTCCCGCCTTCCTCCACCCCTAGTCCTGGCCACTCCTCGAGTTCTCCCTGTTGGTTCCTGTATCCCAACTCCGCCCATGTACCACCCCTGTGCCCTGAAACCATTTGCCCATGTGCTCTCCCCGCCCCCCTCGCACCCGGGTAAACTGAGGCTCCAGGCCATGTGACTCTCTCTCTGCCTCTCGCTCTCTGCCTGTGGAAGCAGCCTGCCATCAGCTCCTCTCCTCTGCCTTTCGGGGGTCAGCATGGAATAAAGACCTTTGCAGTGCCATGAGGAGAGCCTTCTCACCTCCTTTGCCATCGCTGAAGTTGCAGGCTGGCAGCTGGAGCAGCGGTGCGGGGCGTCCGAGATGGACTGCAGGAGGGCAGAGAATCCCTGCCTTGTCCCAAGAAGCCTCCGCTGTTCTCCCAGGGAAAGCTGCAGCAGCTAAGCAACGCCCAGCACTGCAACAGATTTCCCTTTCACCATTGGAAGAACCTTGAAAAGTCTAAATTCAAGAGTCACGCAACAGATCCTAGAAATTAACCTTCTTAGCCCTAATGAAATCATCTCCAAAACAAAAACAAAACAAAACGAAACAAAACCCAAACAAAAACCCCAGGAAAACCAAACAAAAGAAAAAACTGAATCTTGATAAATTCAGAATCAAGTGAGATGTAGGAAGAGAGGTAACTAAGACACCTATAACAGCTTATCATGGAGGAAGATTATTATTACTTTGTTATGTGCGTCTGGGGACAGAGGCAGCTGTTTGTGTCTTCTAAATATCACCCTGGGACTCACATCTCCCCATACCAATGTAAGCATATATTTTACAATTTGAAATACCTGTTTATCAGCAATATCAAAGAATCTGTGTTTATGGCAGGTTTATTTTGGCAGTAAATTATGTTGCTCATGTTGGTCTTGATAAAAGGCATTGAGATGTATTGTGTATTAGGAAGGACCATCTCAGTATTTTGGACCTTGTCTCCACTGCTCCCTTGTCTGCTTTCAAAATGTTTCTCAAGGTTCCTTCTTACCAGGGCAAAGCTCTTTTGAAAACCCCGGGTCCATGTCTGTATAGTCAGTTACAGGCACAATTAAACCTTTATTCAGATGATATGAAGGTGACCATCAAAATTTCTACAGGTTGTTTGGAGTTAACAGCAAATGTCTGAAAGAAACATATATTTTCTGCTCCTCAAAAAGTCACCTGGAAGGCATAAACAGGCTATCGTGACAATTGTTATTGTATAGTTTAAGTCTCTATAGGAAATGGCTCTTTTTAGGGAAAAGGCAATAAAATTTATGTGTTTAAGAACAATAGGTAAACTTTTACATTGAGTAAAACCTACCATATGAAATTGTATTCTAAGGGGCTTCATGGTGTGTTTTCAGGGTCTCTTGGCTCTTTGTTCTTAGCCTACATGAGACAAAATACTTGTTCTTGGGCAGCAATATATGGATTTTGTAAAGAAAAATCCATGGGTTCTGGCATAGCCAGCCTGTGTCAGAAGGTAGCACGTGATAGGTAGGGAGCCATAGGGTATCCAACTATAAGCCATCAGATTTTTTTCTTGAAACATTGGTGTCTAGCCCTCAGTACACACCTGCCCAAGGAAGAAAGGGGGACTTGCACCCCTTCATGTGGCCGTATCACAAGGCAAGCAGACCAGCCTCTGTGCCAGAACCATTATTATTTTTCCCTAGGCTGGGGGAGATATTGGCCCCCACCATCTGCACAAACCGAGCCAGGGCAGGGCAGGAAGCAATGAGAAGGGGCTTTGTGATGCCTTGAGTTTGGGTAGAAATGAGGTGACAAACACCTCTAAAGCCAGCAACATGGTTTAGGCTCTGTGGCATCACAGCTGTGTCTCACACCTTGGTCAGGACTCATGGCATTTTAGCGCCTTTAAACTGTTGACTTTTTGCATGCCAGAGTCAGGTGGAGAGGTGTACATCCTCATGGCTAGATGGATGTGCTTAGCATGGAAAAATGGCCCTAAAATACAAACGAGTGACCTGTGGTGTAGCAGAAGGGGATCTTGTCATGCTGAGTGCTGTGCAATCTGTTGAAAGCAAGCCTTCATATTGATTAACTACCTTCTTTCTGCTGCCATAACATAACTGAAATCCAATATGTTACATAAATAAAAATCTTTCTGGTTATTAAGGGGTCATTTATTTGGGAAAAATGTCCACATGAGTGTACAGCGCTTATTCATTCTGAATGGAAATGATAAATAATTCGGGTTTATGCAGAAAACCCATTGGGGGTAAAAGATTGCAGGGGTGGAAGGTTCCTTCCACAAAAAAGGTTAGGGTGACTTGGTGTCACTGATTTTCACCCTGGCAGCACCTTCTGCCTTGAGGATTTCTGCTCCCTGCTGGGACCCTCAGGCTGGGTGAGAGCTGGGCAGCTCCAGTGATGGTTGCTGGACGTAGATCAGGTAGAACAGATCTCAAAACTCTTGAGAACGTCATCCACGCTTGATATTTTAGGCATGAACTGCCCGTAGGTTTCAAAAACCCAACAAACAAAAGGCAGAATTTAGCCTCAACTACAGATTTGCTGCCTGGCACATTTGTACATTTCAATTTCCAATAAGCTGCGTTCTCTAATCACAAGACGTCTAATCTTCCACCACCGAGTCACCAATTTTGAATTCAAATTTCCTTCTTTTTGTCTGTATTTAAAAAATAATAATAATCATTTCCCATCTATTGCAAATAACAATACAGATCCACAGACTGAATGCTGAAGTTGTAATTCAATCTAGGGCTTTGGCTGCCATTCATTGATACCTCGAGCTGTGCTCTTATTATTTATGACATCAGCAGAAACTCTCGATTGAATTGCAGCCTTATATTTAATTAGGGACTATGTGTTATTTTGTATGCAATATCCAGAATTAAAAATAGCCCCTTTCCAGAGTATAATGGGGAAAAGGCAGCAAAGTTTGAATATATATTCTAATTGATATTTCTTGTACTTATTCTAAAAGTAATCAAAACGTATGTTAAATATTAATTATAATATTTTTACTGCATTGTGCACCCTGATTTATTGCTGCCTCTTTTGGTTCACTTTTTAATTACTGTACATTATAAGAAAACTAAGGGGTTTTTAAATAGAAAAGTTATTTAGCATTAAAATTAATGTATAATTCAATATCAATCTTCATAGTGAATGTTATATTAAACGTAATGAACAAAAGGTGTATTTAACACAGTTTGCAAGTTTTTTTTTTTTACTTTTTTTATTTTCTCTCCTCTCACAACATGCCTCTCAACTCTCTCCACATTTAAAAGTCGGGGACAAAGCTCATAAAGGAACAAAAGACTAAAATCAGGGATGGTCTTTTTTTAAAAGAGGTACAGTTTCAAAGCCTGGAGGGAAAAAAAAAGATAGAAATCAAAGTGCTCTTGAATACAGAGAACATTTTAAAGGAAATATTGAACTGTTTGCTTAAAAATCTTACATTATTGCCTTCTTTTTTAACTCAATTCCTTTTTGAAGGAGAACACCAGATAGGGACAAAGAGAATATTTTCATGCAAAAATCAGGCACAGGTACAGAGGCACAGCCAGACATCATTTCAAGTGGGCACAGGAATTTAATTCAAGTTATTCTCTCCTTTATTCCACATTTAACAAAGTTGAAGGATTTATCCACCTCTCTGACACTAGTGCAGACTTCACTAGGTAACATTTGTATCCAGTGGCAAGTAAATATTGGGCTGGATTTTTATGTCCACCTGAAATGGATTCTGGTTATGAACCTCAGCAGTTGTAGAAAATTAAGTTTAGCATCACTGCGGAGCTGCGCACACAGCTTTGTTAAGCTGTTCTCAGCAAGAACAAAGAAATTATCATTGTTTACCCACCCAGGTCTAATTCAAAGGCAGCACAACCTGTTTTTTTGCACTGGTAAATTCACCTGATGTTTGGAGGCAGCAAGAGCTGCGAGTATTGGGAAAATGATGCACTGGGTGAAAGCGTTCCCATGTGGGTGCTTTGGAAATCAAATCTCCAGGGAAGGAGGTGATATGGTGGGGCCTCACTGAGCCCCAGTGTGTCCTCATGGAGAAGTGGAGAAGGACTAAGGTGATGCCTTCTGCTCCAGGGCAGGTCCAAACCTGGGGTGTTTGGACAGATGGATAAGATGTTTTAGAAAATATTTACAGATGTGTTAACATTAGCCTGAGAACCTCCTTGTCTAATCTACATGACCTGGTTTCCTGAAAGGAGAAATGAAAAAAACATGTTTGTTTTTAAATAAATAAGAGATCTCTCACTAAATCATCTAACATACTGTCTATTTATATTTCATAAGGACAAATGTTTCTGACAACTCTCATAATAGGTCTGTACAAGTATGCCATGTTCTTCCCAAGGAGGCTTCTTTGAGTGACATAAATTGCCATTAATGAAAATTTTAACAATTCAGGATAAATAATTTTTTAACTTTTAATGTGCAGAGATGCAACATAACATGGCAGGCCTTGCGAAAGAAGACATTTGTTTTGGAAGGAAGTTGCAGAGTATATTTATTCATAGACCAAAATAAAAGCAGCATGAACATTATTTTTTAATAGCTCTGCGTGTTGGGTGGCTGTACAGGAACACTGATATATTCCTTCAGTAAATACTGGAATATGCAGTGCTGTAGTGCCTTG
Organism: Oreocharis arfaki; assembly: GCA_013398015.1. Classification (NCBI taxonomy): domain Eukaryota; kingdom Metazoa; phylum Chordata; class Aves; order Passeriformes; family Paramythiidae; genus Oreocharis; species Oreocharis arfaki. The sequence continues at coordinate 517,027 of VZRR01010022.1, read as the reverse complement.
AGGAAATCTCAAGTATCCAAATGTTAAAAGTACTGATCTTGCAGAATTAAGCAATGATGTTGACCAAGAGGTCACCTGGGACAGTGGGACTCTGTGTGAAATCCCTCCACAGCTCAGCTCTTTGCTCTTTAACGACAAAAACAGCCACCTAACAACCAGCATTGAGAAAGAAAATTTAATAATATTCCTACAGAAATCCACCCCCGACCAGCGAAATCATCATATTGCAACCCTGAAACACGGGTGCTGGAGATACCACCCAAGGGAGCAGGGAGAACTTCCTTGTCACTCTTATCACTCCGTCCCTTATCAAGCTATGTCTGGGTCCACTAATCCATTTGAAATTCCTATATCACTGTCATTTACCCTCCTTCCTCCCCAGTGCCATTGATGTTGGCATTGACAGGCACCTGTCACTTCCGATGAATTCTGGATCTGGTCCACTGGACTTGTGTGAGGCAGGCGAGGATCATTAGGATTTTGCAGTGTTAGTTCCAGCTTTCCCCTTATATAATAGCAGTGCCACTTGAAAGGCACAAAATATAGTTTCAATAAATGGCTTTCAGATCAGATAAATGTTTCAGCTCTGCTCTGGAGTTTACAAGACCTGACAGTCATCTATTTTATGTGTACAACGGACAGTCAAACATCAGGGTTTAAATATCTAATAACGCTTACATAAGAACTTGGCACTAATGATGCCATCATGCATTCATTTGAAAAAGCAGTAAACTAACCCCATGGAAAAGAAAATGTGGATACTGCGACTTAACAGTGTCTTGGGTGGGGATCCTTATCGATTCAATCACAGTAGATTTATTTTTTAGTGTTTGCCAGGCGAAACAAAAGACATTTTCATCAAAATAAGCATGTATTCTCTGTAGCTGAGTTGGTGGGGAGTGAAAATGCTGTCTCTTGCTATAATGTAGAATCCTTTCTGTATTACAAGAAGTTACTCTAACAACCTGTAGACATCAAAATCATGCTGTATTTGTTACATAAAAATATGCAGTTGTGTTGTTTGTATACCCTTCTGAAAGACTTTAGGTCAGCAAAGCACTTTTTTTAGTATTTACTACTCTCACTGAAGTTAATATACCTAATTGCAGACAATAAAACAACTGAGATTCTTCAAATTAAACACATCTTTAATTGCTTTGCGAAAATTGAACAGTAATGTCATTATGTTAACAAACACACTTATCTAGAAGAGAATGATGTATTCAAACATGAGAAAGAGTCAGAGTGGAAAACTAGAATCTTTATCATTAAGTGTGCAGAGCCCTTCCAGGAGCCTTAGGAAGGAGGCATGATGCAGCTGAAATGTAATCCAGTGGGGGGAAAAAAATGGGGTGAAGAAACTAGACATGTTGCAGAGTTAATTCCTAATTAAAATTAAAACTGACAAAACAAACCCTGCAGGCAAGCATCCATTAGTGCCACAAGGCATAAGAAGATGGAAATTTATTTTAGTGCAATAGTTTCAGCTTTGTGTGTTTCCTCTACCAATAGCTGCTGAATTATTTGTAGTCTTCAGCATGAGGAGCAATTAGGGGAGGCAAAGGGAGAAAATGGTTGTGGCTGGTTCTAAGGAGGCAGAAGCCTTATTAATTGTAATGGAGTTGGACCAAGCTTTCACTAAATTTCCCTAAAGGCAAATGGTATGTGGGGAATTTTGTACACAAAGGAGGTTGAAGTTTTCATGCAACCGTTGATTTTTGGTAAAACACGTCACTCATGTTCTCCTGCAAACACCAGGTTATTGTCACCAAACAGGATCAATTATTCTGGTCTACTCCATAACTTGGATAAACAGAGAATCATTGAATCCTGGAATATCCTGAGTTGGAAGGGACCTGCAAGGAGCATTAAAGTCCAACTCCAGGCATATTTCTTACGCATGAGCAGGGGGTTCTGAGTAGCAGACCTGCCCTCTTACATTTAGATCTTGAGTAAATCATTTAACTTCTATGTACCAGTTTGTGTGTGAAATTGGAATTATATATATTTGCCTGATTTTTAAAAGCATCAGAATGTGAGGAGGAAAGTAGCATGACTAATGTTGTTTATCAGAGTGTGGTTTCTATCTGATTTTCTTCATAATGCACACAGTAGTCCTGCTCTATCTTGTGAACAACAGAAGTAGCTGCAAGCATCTAGATATCCTGTTTTGTTATAAGGGAATCACACACCAAATTGCCGATTTATTTTTGTAATTTTTTTTCTAAAGCTATTCATAATTTCCGCTTAAGGAGCACATTAGGGCTGTCCTGGGGCTCTTGTGCCTATCTTCCATAGTGGCTGCAAACAGAGATTCTTCTGTTGAGAAGCTGGTCTATTAGAGGGATCACAGGTAACATTTAGTAATAGGCGTTGATACATGTCTGCTAGGGTGGAATGCCCTATGCTTTCAGTTTAATAAAACACTTCATTTCCTGTCTATATGTGGCAACTGATAACTGAAGCTGGAAAGGAGCAGTGATTCCTGTGTAGGGATATGGAAAGGAGCAGAGAGGACTAGGGCTGGATGGAGAAAAAAAGAAAATATGTTCCATCGTTTTCTTGAGCGATTAGATCGGGTTTCTTTGGGTGACTATGTCCTTGTCTTCAGTTTTGAGGTTTCAGGACAACCAAAAAGCTGAGGATTCATCTGCCTGTTTCTGGCTGCAGTGGAGAGCAGCACAGTTTTGCACTACTTTGCCTGTGCTACTGTTGGTAGAGAGTGACCAGCAGCATTAATTGTGGAAATGATTAATTGATGTCTTTTGTGGTTTAACTTGGCAGCAACAGAACCATCACACAGCTCCCTTCCAGTGGGATGAGGAAGAGAATCAGAAAAAAAGTAAAACTTGTGGGTTGAGAAAAAAACATTTAAAAGGGCATTAATAACACCATATGGTCTGGAATATCCCTCTGTCCAGTTGGGGTCAGCTGTCTCAGCTGTGTCTCCTCCCAGCTCCTTGTAGCCTTCAGCCTCCTGCCTGGCAGGGCAGCACGGGAAGCTGAGAAGTCTCTGACTCTGTCAGACCTACTCAGCCACAACTAAACCATCAGTGTGTTACCAATATCATTCTCATCCTAAACCCAAAACACAGCACTGTACCAGCTACTGGGAAGAAAATTACTCTACCCCAGCCAAAACCAGGACAAATCCAGAGGAAGAGCTTCCCTGAGCCCACAGATCAAGAGCCGTTTCTCCTTTCACCAGCTTCAGAAATAATGGCCTTGATACTCTGTGCAGAATGGCCTCATTGTCCACCTCCTGGCCATGCTGCCTGAGGCCATTCAGCCAAGGAGTGGTTGGAAAGTGCCCACTTAGGGCAGGGATGGGGAGAGGGCCCAGCCTCTCACTGCCTCCTTGTTCTGCCTTTGCAGCTGAAATGAGATGCAAGGATGTCTCGCCTGGGACACTGCCCAGATCTGCTCTTGAAAAGGTGCAGTGCTTCACACTGCCTACATTAACATTCCCACGCTTCACTCTGTCCCATGCCCCGTCCCATCAGCAGTGCAGAATATGGCTTTGAACACATTGGGATCTGGACAGGAAGGACACATGCACAGGCCTCACAAATATGATTGCTGTGGGGCTGAAATGGATTGAATAGGGCTCAGACTCTTACCACCTGGAGATTTCAGCAGCTCCAGCAACCAAGCTTCTCTTTCAACTCAAATGCAGCATCAGCATCCACACATAGCTTTTTTTTTGTTCGCTGGAATGATCTTAGGAGATCCCTCAGACCATGCTCCTGCTCAAGTCAAGGTCAATTCACCCTCCTCTTGCCAGCCGAGCCCAAAAATGTCAAATGCTTCTAGCCTTGGTGTCACCCTCCCCAGAACAACTGCTTTACAGCAATATATGGGTTATGCAAAGGACATCTCATGGAGCTTCTGCAGCAGAGGGTCTCAGAGCTCCCCCTGTCATACTGTGAACGTGAGTCAATGTCTTACTGATCTTTGTCCTCTGACTCCCTCAAGGCCTTTCCTTGAGTTAGGCACTCACAGTTGTATGCGACAATTTCTGTTCTGAATTTTCCTCCCCCTGTGACTCTTTTGCTTTCCTCATGACCTTCCCAGTGGCCTCAAAGAACCGATCAAGGGGGAAATAGTTTTGTAAACAAGTCAGTTCACTTCTCCTAGGTGGGGAAGATGTCACTGTAGTGGTGATCAGAGTCTTATTTCTCTGCAGTTGCTCGGATCGGCTTGTTGAGCCCTTGAGAGGTTTTTCCCTCACACAGGGGAAAAGATGCTCATGGATATCTTCATAGAATGGGAGACTTGCGAAGGCAATTTGTTTGCTCTCCTTTCAAAACATTTTATTCTCTTTCTCTTTTGCTGTCCCCCCAAATGTGACATCTTTCTTAGCATGTTCTTCAAATCATCTACTGCAACTCTAAGGAGCTCAGTGCACCTGTGAGTTCATTAAACCAGAATGTTCAGGATAGCTTCCTAGGCTCACTTTAGACTAATTAAATGGTTGTTTTCATCAGTTCTTGCAATTTATTTTACTACAGATAACAGGAGAATATATCAGCCTTGGAATTGCATTAAATATTTCCCTCATAACATATTGTCAACAAAAGTCCTGCTGAATTAATGACTTGTGTGCCTGTTTGAAAGTGGGATTGTACTTGTCTAATTGTGGCATCAGTTGTCATAGTGACTATCAGGCAATCCGGCAGCAAACACCCTTCCTTGGCAGGGTTTAGGTAAAGCAGCCTTTGTGCAGTTGTCAGCCAGAGATTTATGATGGTAAAAACTATATTTGGCAGCCAAATCAATGCGTTGACCACTCTTTGTGCTCCTGCCCTTATTTTAACTTAAACACTTGATACTCTACCTGAATATTAAGAGGCCATATGTCTCCAGAGCTGTTTTGTTATTAATAGATCACTTTTTATAAACTGTGTGTGGGATGACTGGTTATTTGTATATATGTCCAACAAATGCAGTTGCTGGTATTTTCTGATCATGTAACTCCAAATGTCAGCTCTTGCAAGCAAGTGGATAGTAGAGGGTACCTTTTTATGCCTGCTATTAAAACATGTCGAGTGATCTATAAATTACCCCATTGAGATAAACAGTGGATTAAAATAAGGCACTCCCATTCTGTCATCACTGTAATATTAATCATTGGAGTTTTGGTCTTTAATGTTAAACTGTACCTTTTAGCAGTATATGTCACTCCATATTAAATTACATGTGAACTGACAGATTTTTTAATCAGAACTTGCATTCTGAGTTTTGTTTTCTTCATAATGTCACAACAAGATAAGAAAATAATTTTGCTGATGTCTATGATTTTTATTTTAACACTTGATGTTTTATTTTTGCTGTAGAATTTGTTTTTCTTGGTGGTTTTCTTAATTTTAACGCTGACTTGTTTCTTCTACTGAGCCTACAAAAAATGCTTATTTTAGTCTTATTGTATCAGCTGGTGAAGGAAAGGAATTATTAATTTCATTCAAATTATTAAAGCTATAAAGTGTTTTAACATAAGAAAGTATAAAAATTTCATCATGTCAGTTAGTAGAGGTAAACATTTGTATGGCCACAAGAGTGTCACAGACTGGGTCTGTATAAAACAAATATTTTCTCGACTGGATCTGGTTTTTGCCATCATTCCAAATGAAGTTGTGTTAGTGGGTTTAACAGCATAGATTTACTTTTTAATAGCATTGGACAATAACAGGGCCGCGTATGTAAATGTTTTTCTAATCCAAGTATGCGACTTTGAGACTGCCTATTTTCTTTCACGGGGAAAGTGGGCCGCACTCATCTCATAAAACTACAAACCTAATCATTCAGGACAAGAAATCACAACTTTTTTGGGTTTGGCTGTGTGTTAGGTCTCCAAAACTTTGAAGGCCAAGTTCCCTGTTGTCTTATGTGGGTGCTGCTGCTCCAGGATTCACATCAAAGTGTTCACCCATTTAAAGTGCTGCAATACTACGTGACAGTGGGTGCAATAACAATTTTACTGGTAAGCAGCCTGAAACACCCACTGCTGTTAACATTCCACATTTTCATGTGGTCAGAAAAGTAACATTATTGGAAGACATGTCTTGTGTCTTTGTCCTTCAAAGCAATTAAAATACAAATTTAGTTTGGGAGTATTCTCACTTCCAGTATGTCAATGTACTGGAAATATTTGCCTTGTGTTAAGATGATTTTACTTTGTGATCTGTCGTATATGGGCTGTAATGCTTCTGTGCATTTATTTCTTTGTGTATGTCAGCTCTGGAAAGATTTTTGCAACCATGAGTTTGCCATTTCTCCTTCCCCTCCCCTGTCATTGTGCTGAAGTGGACGTAAGAGTCCTGACAGGGACCACCAGCCAGAATGGCCCTCATGCCTTTGGTACACCAAGAGGGCTGTTCACCTGCAATGGCTAAACATGAGGTCAGGAGCCAGGAGGGAAAACCAGAGGGAGGAAAGAAGGAATGTGAACTCATGAGAGATGCTCTCAGCAGAAGGATCACAGAATCATAGAGTTGTTTGTGTTTGAAGAGCCCTTAAAGATTATGTAGTTCTAACCCCCCTGCCACAGGCCAGGAACCTTCAGCTGAGATGAACTTGGCAACAAAGAGGAGAACTTCCAAGCCAAGAGAACAATTTGCGTCTTTGAATACAGTCTCCTCACTCACAGAAGCGAGGAAGACTTGTTCTTGAAGGAGATGGCAAAGTTATGAGTACAAAACAAAGAGGAAGACCAAAATCAGTAGCAGGTACAGTGGATTCAGAGAGAGTGATGGTTGGGTAAATCTGTAAGTCTGTTGGCTGGGGGACATCCATGTAGACAACAGATGGATGGATCAGGAGAGGAATATGGAAGGAAGATCCTAGAAATGGAGAGACTGGAAAAATTGCCATCCTACTCACAAAGAGGGATCCTGGCAAGGAAGTGTGTAGATGTTATCAGTTAAAGGTTATCTCGCACTGCTCCTGCTGAGTGTGTGCTGAAAGCTGGTGTGGGGCTGGAAAAGGGAAACATTTGCCTCAAACATTTTTGCAACGCTTTATCAGTTTGTTAACATTTGGTCTAAGTGTTCCTGCGTGCCTTTTCCCCATCCCCCCACCTCAAATCCCAGGCGTCAGAGCTCCTTTCACAACATATTGATAATAACCAACACAGTTGTCCGTCTTGGAAATAATAAAAGCTATAGACCGTAATAGATTTTTAAAGTTACATTTTGAGTTTAATGCTTATAACTATATCACTGGGAGCAGGTACTTGGCACAAATGTCTCCATTGGAGCATAAACACCTTGGCCTATAGCCTCTGAGAGTTTATCAGTGCCATGGGAGATATTTCCTGCTATGTACATGCTCCTCTACAATGAATGAACAGCTTGCAACTACATATTAATCTACTTGATGACCTAGATCAAGAACAAGGAAAATAATATTGATAAGTCAGTCACTTTTTCTGTTTGGCATCTTCATGACTATCAGCACTGGTAGGGAGGCAAACAGATGAACAGAGACTTTGCTTTCTGACACAGGTCAATATTATTAAGAAAACTTTCTTTTTTAATTGTTTCTGGGCCAGACTGTGCAAGTGGCTGGATGGTGAGTGGATTGTGGAGAGTGTGCTTAGTTCTGCTGAGATTGATCTGAGATTTGCAGTGTTACAGCACTGGCTGGATGGTTGAAATACAGAGTTTCTGTGAGTACACATGCTGTTGTAGTGATCTGCATCGGCCAGGATCTGGACTGTCATGCCTGATTCTATGAGAAACTTTTCTGTGCAGGTTATTTTGTGCTGTGTGGCATCTCCCTGTTAACCTCTGAGCATTGTGTCCTAGCTCTAAGCAGAGAGTTCAAATCAAGGCAAATAAACTCAACTGTTATCTGATAGAGGGTTATGCAGCCCTGCAGTCATTCAGCTGTAACCTCTACAGTCACCTTCGCATACACCCTGTATCCTTCTTGGTTATGCTCATCTTTCTCTTAGCACCTCTTTAAATTACACACCTGCAGAGGCACTGATCACTGCAGTGTAGCCATAAAGGAAAGACATTGCTTCTTTGCCCTCCTAAATACCTTGAAACACTGCTGATTAATTTTTCACCAAAAATAGTCCACCCTGAATGGATTGAGAGGAATTCACCACTAGTATTCTGTAGGCTAGTATAGGTGCATGGAATCCCTCTCCCTTAGCTCTGACCATTGTGTATTCCAGCCCCAAATCCCTCTTTTGTGCCACACAAACTAATATGCCTTTTAGCCTTTGTTCTTGCCAAGCTTAGAGAAAAACAAGGACTTTTTCCATTTAATGTAAGTATCACAATAAGAAAAAAGTTTCAAGTGAGAAAAATATGACTGTTGCTGTTTTCAACAGAAAGTGCTCCCCAATGATCCATATATTCAAGATGTATGGGAAATTAATACCTTAACACGTATATTAGTATGTCAAAATGGCATGCCTGCTTACCCATTTATCAGGTTAAAGGAGGAGACTGGTGTGACTTTAGATAGTAATTTCATTCCTATGTGCCTATGTTCTGTCATTTAAAAACAGGAATATGGATAATAAACAATAGCAGAATATTATTGAGTTGTTCACATTTGTAAAGCCTTTTGATATTGTCTATGCCTCAGTTTTCTCATTTGTAAAACAAGTGTAATAATTCATGTACTTATAGCTTTAAAGGGTGGATAATCTAATTTGACATCCTGTGGAGCAAAATCCTTGGCATTTCATTTAGCTATTCCTTCACTGTTCTCAGTAACTCGTGGCCTAAAGAAAGCATATTTTAGAAAGGCAGGAGATTTTAATTTCAAAAATGTCATGTGACTGATAACCTTCCCCAGCTCTTGGCAAACTATGCCCTCCACCAAGCATCCAAACTATTAAAACTATGATCCTTATTCACCATGTGATATTGTTCATGATTCCTAACCTTCCAGCATGTTTGAGACACCTTATAAGTAATTTATTTTTTTGGACAATTTGTACAACAGATTCTGTTCCATCTATTGCTTCAATTGTTCCAAGATAGGCCAGTGGCCTGCGCTTTATGACATCCTTCTCTCATATCCCTTTTTCAACAAGTCTGAGTCACACTGGCTGAAACATCCAATGGATGTCTGTAATACAGCCCTGGATAGGATAGAGAAGTGTCACTAGTGATGATCTGCCAGAGATTTTTCTCAAGTGGGCAGAGGAGCATTGACCAAACCATCGCTAAGAGGCTGCTAAGTGGAGCTCAGCGCTGTCTGACTTTCCACTCGTTTTCCCTCCCCAAACTGTAGAGCTCTGTTATTTCAGGAGTCACTGGAGTGCACGGAAAGGAGCATTCCAAGTGGTGGGAACCATCTGCTTCAGAGGGTGTTGCTGGCAGCTCGTTTCCAAGCTGCATCTTAGTCAGGATTGAGAATTTTCTAATTTGATGCAATGACTAAAATCTCATTGTCGATCGTGTGTCATCCTCAACAAATTTCTGATGTTTTGGTTATTGTGAGGAAGACAGCTGGGTGCAAACACAAAAGAAGGTAAGTCCAGCAGAAGACATGAGGTTGTGCTTGCATGGGTGCACAAGCACACACAGACCGAATTGCCACAGCTGTAATTGCAAAATTGCATTTTCCAAATCTTTTAAAGCATAATTCTTTATTTTCCTCACATTATGGATTGGTCTCTGTGAAAGAAAGAAAAAAAAAATCATTTTGCCATGAAATCCAGTGTGTCTGTTAGAGAAATATAATTTACCATTTCAAATTCCAGTTGTGGATAACTTGTTGATTGGCAATTCTTGTGATTTTCAAGGTGACAAATATAAACAATTGCCTCTGAGCGGATTCTTGGCTACTCCATACAAAATAATTTATTTTTGTCCTTTTCAAAGCTGCCTTTTGGGCCTATCATGAATGAACCAGCTGCCTTGAAACTTGGATAAAATATTATTCTTTTACATATATAACAAACCAGTGAAACAGTAAAAATAACACTGGCATAAGCTTGCCAAGGGGATTTGGTTGAACCATTAGGTAAGGTCTGCCAGATATATATAGTTTCAGCTGTTAAAACTGCATATTCATGTGTTTTCCATATACCTATTGGCCTCTGTCTTGGAGAACTTTGGAATAATTTTTTACTAGACTATAATTAAACAACAGCAATTGAGACAGGGTATTCCCCAGAAATTGCAAAATGAGGAGTGTGTGGTGGCCACTTGCAGAGTTACTCATTAATCTTGAGAAAATTCAGTAAGAACAGACGTGGTGTGAAAAAATGAAGGGGGGGCACATGGGAGGGGGGCACAGGACTAAAACACGATCTAATTGTACACGTGTTTTTCAGATTTAAGTTTTGCGCAAGGAATGCAATTGAAATAATTCCCTACAGTCCAGCCAGTCTATATTTGTCCATATTATTTCCCCCTACCCCTAGAAACTGACTTGAGTTGGTGCCACGTGTCCCAGTGCCATCAGTCTGGATGTCTGGGAATAATTCACTCCTAGGCTAGCCTAGATTTTTGATGATTTCCCTGGCATGCAGCTCTAGCTTGCTGTATTTATGAAGCAGTGAGTCAGGTTTTCTCTTTCTTTTTTTCAATGAAACACAACATTGAGTAACTTCTGGGATGTTTGTGTTGGTGAAGCTCTTCTTTCCTAAGAGTTCTGCCCTACCAGAGTTACCTCGTTGGTAGGACTTCCCAGTTGTCTTGATGTAGCCAGATGTTATAAATTAAAAGAATATTCTTTTTTTGCCCTATCTGTGGGCAATGATAATTTTCAGATCCCTACCCCAAATCAGCCTGGATCAGGAGTGTGAAGCCTATTCCTGGAGTATCAGTCAAGAGCTGTGTGATCTAAATTGGGAGGTCACGTTTCTGGTGCAGATGAGTCTGAATGCCTCTAAATTCGGCAGGACAGCAGGGAAGTCATCCAAAGCTCTCACTATGGCTTACACATTGTCACCCACCCACATCCAAAGTATTTATGTGACCTATCAAAGCTTCTGTTTCTTCACTTGCTTGGGTTAAGCGTTGACACCGTTGTCTTTAGAGACTTGTGCTTCAGACTTAAGCTGAACAGATTGATGGTCAGAGCAGAAAACAGACTGAGAAGGGCCTCTGAAAGGCTCCAGCATGGAAATCCACACAGGTGTAGCTTCTGGGTATGAGATGGTGGCTGTCCATGCCATGTCTTCCTCCACCACCCCAAACTGCAGTCCCACTGCGCTCACATCACCTTGGCATGTCTCTGATTTTACATTCACTGCATGTTATTTCATAATTTTTCTCACATCAGAGCCATGGAAGTAGTCCAAGGATAAGTATTTAGAAGGATTTTAGAAGAATAGGATAGTGGAGCCAAATGTAATCCTTAAGTTACCCCAAGATTAAAGAAAGCAAACATGATGTTACATAGAGCCTATTTTTATGATGGACTGGGACCTCGTGTGTATGACACCACCATTCTCCTCCTCTGTAAGAACCATATGAATATTAACTTGACTTCCAGACAAAATTATCTATCTGTCTATCTATCTATCTATCTATCTACCTACCTACCCACCTATCTACCTATGTTTATATTTGTAATATGCTTTGCTCTTGCTTTGAGGAGAGAGTTTTCTGTCTTGGACGGCTTGGAACAGTTGCTTTGGGTTTGGAAAAAATGGTGTTTTGATTTCTAAGTGTGTAGAAACTATACTGGTGTTGTTCAGTTTAAGGAAGACCTGTGGTCTTGGATGGGAAATTCTGGTGTTTCAAGTATACAGGCATTGACAGGGAAATACTGAAAAAATTTCAAGCTATTAAAAAAAATCGGGTGCTGTGCCTTTTTTTCCCCTTCTTTTTTATTTTTTTTTTAATGTTAGCAGTCTACGAACATTTATTTGGAGAAGTTTATTGGCTGTGCAGACGTTTGTATTGATATAACATGAGTATCTCTTGTCTTGATATCTTGTGAGAAGTCAGTCGTAAACTCCTGTCACGTCTGTTTTCTTTGCCTCTTATTTCTTGGGTCCCACTGTAACATAGGGCAGACAGCACTGACACGCTCAGAGTATCAGTTTCCTGAAGCTGATTATCTACCAAATTCTAAATCTCAAAGCAACAGAATTTGAATTTCCTATATTAAGCATTCAAATTATGAAGGAGGAGGGTGATGGGGGTGGGGCTAAGAGAAAAAGAAATAAAAACCAGTCTCATTCTTCCCTAAAATTAATAAATAAAATAAAAGAACCCAAAACATGCAAACTACTGGAATTATTTTACAAAGACTTTGCACATCTGAGGCCTGGTATGCTACAGGCAGAGCACCCAGAGCAGCTTTCCTCTGCATATTCTGCTTTTTGAATATCAGAACCCCCCTTCACAGCAGGGAAAACTAGTGAACAGAAAAGCTAAATGCTAAATGTCCCACTGGAGGTTCTTGGCGAAACTAGGAGCAGCACTCAGAGATTCTGGCTCCTGTTTCAATATCTTAATTACATAATTAGCCTTGCTTAAATCAGGTCATGTGGCACTCAATCTGACTTCCTTTGCTGTCGTGCTATCTGTGCTATGTAATTCTCATGCCAAGATAGTGTGCAGAGCCTTAAATAATCCAAGATATTCTAGTAAGGCATGGTAAAAAGTTAATTTTAAAAAAAAAATCACATAAACATATATATAAGGAAATTAACACTGTTAGAGATTAACATAATCAAACAAAATATGGTTCATTACAACTGTATATATTACCATGCATTTAAATGAATGCTGATTGAAGGGAAAATATATTTTCTCTGCACTGAAATGAAACACAAGAGCAAAACAAGTGAGCTTCTTTTAAGAATCTGTAGCTAAGAAATTTATTTCACAGGTAAAAAATGGTAAACGGATAGGAATAGTTATTTCTGTTAAAGGAATAAATCTGCTGAAATACTGTGAAACATTTTCTGTGCAGCAAGCCACAATATATACAATAATGCAGTAAAATCCTCCACCAAATATCTGTTAAAGGAATAAACCTGTCAAAAGAATTAATTTTCTGTGCAACAAGGTTATTCATTCAACAGGCTTCCACCATATGTAATTTATGAAGCAAATTATACTATTCCAAAAAGGAAAGGGAAACTCATACAATGCAGTTTAAACTACAGCAAGACTGGCTGGAAGAATGCTGCCTTAAAAGTCAGGAAATCTCCGAGTAGAGCCAAGTGCCTGCGCCGTCGGCGAGCGAGGAGCTCTCAGCGTGCACCAAACGCTTTACCATTTCTGTGGAGACAAAAAAAACCCCACTCTTCTCATCATATATGGAGCAAACCTGGCGATGTAATAGGCAGGGGATCTGTTCATATTTGTGATTTCTATTCAAAGATGTACTTCCCACATTTCTGGGAGAGCAGGAGATGCAGTCCAGTCCTAGCAGAATTAACTGTCCAGTGAATCAAAGAGTACTGAAAGTATTACTGCTTGAATTAGTGGATCGTGTAGTATGCGATAATACCTGGTGGTGTTTTCTTTAGTGCTACTTTCAACCGCCTGCTGTTTTGTACTTTGGTGCCATTGAGTTTGAATGTAGGAGGCAAAGGGACTCACCAGCACTCAGAAAATGTAGTTATCCCTTCCAGTCACTGCAATCCTTCTGCACCAAAAAGCATTGAATAGTGCTACATGAAGGTGTGCTCTCTTTTACCTGCAGCTATATCTTTGCTGTCTGAGCCAAATTCATCAAAATAATCAAACTTTGTCTCATGCCAGATCTATAATTTAAAAATCCCTTTGTAATTTTTTTTTCCTTGGTTATCTGGCTGGGGGCCACTGTAACTTTTGGGTGAAGTCTTATAATCCAGCCTGAAGTGTCATCCTCAGTGTCAAGTTTAAAGCATCTGAAGTACTTTATTTACAGGTCTTTAATTTCATGCAAAAGTCTTCCAATCGTGGGCAGATTAATTTGCACTGTGTGTCTCAATCTTATTATTTTAATAACTTCTTGCTAACCTCTAAGCAAGTAGAACGTTGATTCCTAGAATAATGATAAAGTTTCCTTAAAAAAACTTGCGGCAGGGTGAAAGTTGCTTTGTTTGAGCTTTTGTTACAAATCCAGAGACTAAGCCAGGTTCTGTGGGGTTCATGAACCTATTGGCAAATGTGGGCTGAGTGTCCCCATAGAATCACAGAATGGTTTGGGTTGGAAGTGACTCTAAAACCCATCCAGTTCCACGCCCTGTCAGGGAAGGGACGCCTTCCACTATCCCAGGTTGCTCCAAGCCCTGTCCAACCCAGCCTTGGACACTTCCAGGGTTGGGACAAGTGATATGAAGCCAAGTATGAACAAATATGGACTGATAGCCTATTTGGGTGGAAATCAAGAGTGGTAGTCAAGAGACATGTGGCAGTGTAACTAAGTCACTATTGCTTTTTCTGGGTATTGTTAACCCAAAGCTAATAGGAGAATTCAAGGTACTGGATTCCCATGGCATGGGTTGTCCCTTTCAAACATAACTCCGTGGGTAAGAAGTGGAGAAATTGCAAAAATCATACTGGATAATTGACAAAATTACAAAAAAGGCCACCGCCACCTTTGCATTTTGAGACAGACAAATACTGGTGCTTCCTTTAAGCAGCAGCTGTAGTCACCTGGAGAACTGCTCAGGAGGGAAACAAGCACGAGCAATAATTCACAGCCAGACAGATAACCTCCAGTGGGGAAGCTCAGGCAAATATTACATAAAAGAGATTTAGACTTCCAGGGATTGTCCATTCCAGGTCTATTTATTTACATAAATTTGTCAAAGCGGAATTAAAAGCTGCAGTTAAGATCCAAAAGTCTATATTTATGATTGAGCTAGGTGTAGTATTTGAAAGTACGTACTTATCAAATTGCAATATCACTTTATTTTTTTCCCCAAAGGCAATCTAAGGAATAAATTGCCTCCCATGCAAATCCGCTCATCTGGTTTTTGTTGGGGTTTTTTTTTCCCCCCTGTTTTGTTTCATTTTGTTTTTATCATTCAGTTGATGAAATCTGATCTCAAAAAAATGTAGGCAGATGTACAGAAGACTTATTTTTCCCTTGGCACACTGTTTAAAAACTTATAAATTAACTCCCACTCTTTTAAATCATTCTTCTCGAGGTGTTTCAGCCAGGCATCTTCTCTGGCTGCCACATCCTAAATTCTTTGGGATTTGCTGTTGGCCTGAAATTATTGTGCTATGTGAGCTCATCATCTGGGATATTAAAAATATCCGTTACTTCAAATGTGATTCGTATACCCAGTGGCATTTGGGTAAACAGCAACATCACTGGCTCAGGGATCCAGTTTGGCTCTGTGACATGTGCTAAGTGCAAAAGCAACACCATTTTAGGGAAGAACAGAACTTGAAGATTATTTTGTTTATATATTATTGACTGGAAGGGAGATCTGGCCTCCTAAGCAAATGTATAAAAAGATCTAGGAAACAGAGGCCAGAAAAATAAATCATTGTTGAAATAAAATTTTAAGTTTCCTGCTCCTGACCTCCTCAAGAAAGGTCTCATTTTTCCTTTCTCTCATATTTTGAGTGTTGCACAGAACTGTAAACCACAAAGTGCTTTCTCAGTGATGGATTTTGCTCCTGCTCTTGGCTGAGTTCTGCTGCTGAGGAGATTTTGTTTATTGAGTGTGCTCACCATTTGAGTTGTGGTTGTTGTTTAAATAACTGTTTTAATTGCTGATAAAGATCATTCAAGTTAGAGAACATCCTGAATGGTCTAAAATATTGAAAAGTGAGCCATTAGTTGAGACTGACAATAAAGTCTGATTAATAGTTTGATTTTTAAAACAATTACATAAAAATATTTTTTGAAATAATTCATTTTAAACAGCTGACACTTTAATGCATAAATATAATTACAGACTCTTTAAAAAGAGCCTAATTTTGGCCTTGATATATATGCTGGCAATTGTGTATTTGAAATAGAATCATAAAATGTAAAACTTTTATATTTAATCACTAGTGTCAAAAATTATTAGGTAATAACCACAGCAGGAGAGAATGTGATAAAAGATACAAAGGCCCATATTTAAAACATAATTTTTCTAATACTTACTATGATTTTAAGATGTCATGCTGTCATATGAAGGTGAGCGGGTCAGTTGCAAAATTGACTTTTTCTTTTTTTAATGTGATCAATTTACACTCACAGGGGGGTTAAGCTTACTGGAAGCCCAGGTCCTCTGTGTCCACACTCCAGGTACGTCCCAGGACCATCAGCCCTGTAGCTGTCTGCTCCCCATGGGTTAAGTAAACCCTCCTCCCACCCAAACCCAACGCGGCGCTCCTGCACAGCGCAGGCACGGGACAGGAGCTGGAGGAAGTTCTGAAAAGAAATCTGTCATCTCACAAACTTCTGTTTAATTATCTCACACCTGGTGGTTTTCCACAAGGCATGGGGGTTTTCCTTTCAGATACCTAACATCTTTCTGCAGCACCAACCTCAGTGCTTCCATGACAGAGAGAAAAGGACTCTCACAGCTCTACTGGAGGCTATGAGAGTGCATGAAGCAGGAGAATCACATCCAATGTGTGCCCTCACTGTGTTTAAGGCTCTTTTTACTTTTTACTCAGCAGAGATGACTCTGATCCTGTAGTTTGCTGTTTGTCTCAGCAATCTTTTTTCCAGATATGCAATAACTACTATGAAAAATGCATCTGCTATTTCCAGTCCATTTGTGACCATCAGAAGATCTGAGGTTTTTAAGTCACAGCCCCACACAAATGATACCATACAACTTGCAGAGCAGAGGGTTGATGTATTAGCACTATTCCTTACTGCAGTGACTTATTTACCTCTGGGACAGAGCTCAAGAATTTATAAGCCTTGCAGAAAGGAGTCCCTGCCCTGGCAACCTCACAAAAGTGCTCCGCAATCAGATCTCTGCTTTCCTAAAGGAACTAATAGGATCAGTCCCAACAGAGACAGAACAGGAAAGAGCAGCAGTGTGGCAAGATAATGGCCAGGCATTTCTGCTATTACCCCTGTAGTGCCTCTGAGTGACCACTTTTAAATGGAGAATTGGGGTTTGTGGAGTACTTTAGTGTCATTTTTACTCTCCAGTTTTTTTACTCTGGCTTTGCTTAAATGAAAACTGCTTTTGAACTGCTCTCCACTTTGGCTGCCAGCACAAGAGGGAGAAATGGGACAGGCATAGCAGGAGTCCTGCATTTCAAAACTCTTCAGCACCTACTGAAGCCATCCAGGGGACCATCTGTCCTTCCATGGGTGATCAGTCCTCTATGGCTGGAAAAGGGAATGGGGACAAGGTGTGGAGGAGGAAATGCTTTTCTTAAGGCTCCAGGTACTCCTGGACTACTGCCAGACTGGAAATAAGATTTTTGCTACATGTAATAAGGGCAATCCAGAAGTGCTGAGGAAATTAAAATAAATTCAGAGACAAAATTAAATTTTAGATTGAAACACCAAAGATTATTGCTTTTTATCTAGAAGGCAGATGATGGTATTTAGCAAACCAGGTGATTTTTAAATCTTATGTGTAATCATTTAATAAAAGTTACTGAGAGTAATTTGAAAAGTAGACAAAGTGAAAGAGGTAGTTCAAGACAGTGTTTAGTTCAGTCAGGAAGTCAAACACAAAGATGCCTACATGAAAGAAAAATGTTTATTTCTTAGTCCCAGAATCATAGAAACAGAATGGCCTGGGTGAGAAGGGACCTTTAAAGATCATCTCTTTCCACCCCCTGCCGTGGGCAGGGACCCCTTCCACTATCCCAGGCTGCTCCGAGCCCCGTCCAGCCTGGCCTTGGACACTGCCAGGGATCCAGGGGCAGCCACAGCTGCTCTGGGCACCCTGTGCCAGGGCCTCTCCACCCTCACAGGGGAGAATTTCTTCCTAATATCAAATTTAAAACTTGTGCCACAGAAAAACTGTTCCTGACAACACTTCTACATTTTGCTACAGTTCAACTCAGGAGCATCCCCAGTAGGCACCATGTGATTGTCCTCTTCAGGCACGCTTCCCCAGAGCCTTTCCTCTCAGCCCTGGCAATAAGATACCAGGCTAGAAGGATCTTTTCTACCACTTCTCATGGCCTTTCTTATATTCTTACTTAAGAAGTGCTTTGCCAGTTTTAAATTCTTTAATTTAAATGAAAATTAAATTTTTATGTTATTATTAAATAATTTTGTTAAAATTATTTCATTATTAAATTTTTAAATTATTAAATTTAATTTTAAATTTAATATTGTTCTGTATGCCCTTTAATGTCCGCTGATGAAATGTCGCTCACCAAGACCCATGGATAGATGCAATCACCAAAATTTTGGTCGTGAGATAATGCCAGTGAGATAATAGACACAGGTCAGGAGTGTTTTGACCAGGAGTGTTTTGTTCTTCCAAAACAGCTGAGAATCACTGGAGTTTTGTAGAAGCTGAACTACAAACCCATGGTTTTGCCTTATTTCCTGTTGAGAAATACATGAGCACACTCCAGCTCTGACATATAGGAGAAATAATTCCAGACTAAGAACTCATGGGTGTCAGCGTTTACTGATGGTTTAGCTGATGAGTAGTGGATGTACTGCTGGCAGATACTTTGCAGCCCTCAAAGGAGACAGCTCTGCTTCCAACAAAACTGTCTCTCAGCCAAAGTGGAAAAGCATCTCCACCCTCACCTTGGTAATCCGGGGGAGTCAGCTGAATTCAGTCGAACCAATCTACCCAAAATCGAAGAGAACATGTTAGTACTCTTCCTTTTCATCACCAGACTTATCTCCTCCACTTAAGAGTAGGTTAATAGTTCAGGAAGATCTGTGTAGTTTGGAAAGTAGCCAAGATAGTGCCACTTTTAAATGCAGCGCCTAAGAACAGCAGGAAAACCAGTTTGTGTCCAGTGTCTGATCTGCACTAACCATCTGAAAATAATTATATGCAAACATACATAAATATATGTATATATATATAGGGGAAACAGCTCTGGTAATCCATTTAAATATATCCAGTCTAAACTCCTTACTCATACATCCTGATGAGCCAGGAGTTGCTTGTTTGTTTGCAGTTTGCCTTGTTTTTCCTTGTGTATTGTTGCTAGAGCAGATGGGCTTATCTCTCCAGACGGGCTCTCAGCAAAGTGCTTTATCACATCACCCCTCTGATTGCAGCACAAAAACAGCCTTTTTGTCTTCCTAGCAGGGATGTATGGGAAAACATCTCTCCCAGTTTCACATGTGTCCTTGCTGCATTTTTGTTTGATGCTGTTGGCTTCATTGGGGTTGGTGTGACAAGAGTTTACAGCAGAGAGGAGCCACCAAAGCTCTCTGATGATAAAATCTTCCGGTTTGCCGATGCCATGGCCAGTTCTTTGTAATTCATGAGTTTGTTCACAGTGGGTGATTTTAGCCCGTATATTGACAGGAATTTTTAATCTCCGTAGTATCTCTGGGATGATGCAAGCAGGAGAAGGCTGTTTATGTCTTTCACAAGCATCCTTCACCCCTACCGTGTTGGCTTTAGATGTGTGTTTAATATGGGGGTGGTTATCTCTTGCTGATCTCTGCTTGGCAATGGCCACTGAAAATAAATCTATGTTGATTTTATTAGATCTGTCAACAGTCCTTGATGTTATTGACAATGAGGTTTTGTTGACTTGTGGAAATGGAAGGAGACCTTCCTCAAGTCTGACATTTTCTCAGCATCCCATGAAGTGTATCCAAACCAATATTCTCAGCAACAGGTTGGTTTATTGTGAAGTGGCCGGACCTGATTATTTGAGGAAAAATAATAGAGTTTGATGGGTCATGATATGGCAGAATTAAAACAGAGAGGGAGGATACAAAGAAGGAAGGAGGAGGGTTCTTTAAAATGATGGAAGGCACCCAATTTCATGGTATTCTCTGAGCTGTTATTGGAAATACTGTACAGCATCTTGATGCAGAGAGGTCTGTGAACCTCTTGGTTGTTCTACAGCAGTGTTGTGCCAGATAAAGAGGGAAGAGTTCTATGCTTTGACAATAATCTTTTCAAATATGTTTTCCAGCGGGGAAAAAAAAAATCCTAATTAAGAAGTTAGTTTATGCCTTACAAAATGGAAGGGCAAAAGGTTACTTGTTCCAGGGGAAGAACAGGAGAGTAGATCTGAGAGCTAACAGTGGGATTGACTTGGATCCACTTCTCTCTAAGCTTAGTTTTTGCAAGCTCTCTGCCAGCTTGGAGGAGGATGGACCTCTTTCCATACCTAATGGCATGCTGGATGTCAGCCCTGGCCTCAAGAAAGCTCAACTACACAAGCAGAAATTATGTGTGTTTCTGTGCAGGAAAAGCAACACCTTTCTCAACAGCAACAATTTTCATGCTGTTCCGAAAGTAGCTGATTTGTAATCCATTCAAGCCCATATGTAAAACACTTGCACTGAAAACACAAAGATAAAGCAAGCTGTAATGCCATCTAAACACGTGCAATAGGGGTGGATTTCAGAGCTACAGCTGTATTTATGCCTGGAATATTCACGCCTTGATCTAATCCTCTTTTTCTTAAAGGGGAATTTTTCAAAAGTTCTTAAGGACCCGTCATTGGAGCTACATCTTGAAAAGGGCACATCTTTCTCTCACACACCTCAAACAAGGTGGCCTGATGTTTCAAAAGCTGCTCGGAATTCAAACGCTTCCTTCAGGTGCCTAAGTGGAAGAGCATCTCTTTTGAAACTTTGGCCACTTGTGGAGGTGTTTAAATGGGAAGACTTGGTGCTAAGTAGGGCATGTAAAAAGTTTTCCCTTGAAATATTTCCTTAGGGAAAATTGGGGTTTTGACTGCTGAAATGTTATTTCACAAAGAGCAATGCTTTCTGTGATAATAACAGGTTTTAATAAAAAGAAAAATGACCACTTGAAGAACAAAGAAGATTCCTGTTATAAACTAAATTTTAAAGCATTTTCAATTTAAAAGTTAGCATTTGCCCTTTGGAAGCTTCATTGAATTTTTGTTTTTTAACAGCATTTTCCTCAAAGAGGAGGCTGGGCAAGAACAATTCTTTCCAGATCTAACATAAAACTTTAAGGTGAAACAAGTGGCAAGATTCAAACAAACAGAAGAAAAATGAACCCATCTTTAAAAACATCCCTGGGAACAGCTGAAGATCCACATTCATTCCATTCTGTCACTAAAAACTGGAAAGTTTTCAGACAGCTATCAGGAAGCAATGGGGTACGTGTGCAGAAGTCTGTAACTGAAGGTAGATTAAGAATTGGAGCATAAACTTCACTTACCTCTTGAGTAGACTTTGAGCTCCAAGGCCCTTAAAGGTTAACAATAAAATCTCAAATTGAATCCTCATTTTCAATATGAGACAATTTAAGTTATAAAACAATGAAGTGACATGAGCCTAGCGAGGCCAACGAGGACACTTAAACCGGGGTTGTCGGAATGCCCAGGCTTTATCACCCATGAAAGGATGTAACTCTCCATGACATTAAGGATGCAGGGTTTGATGGAGTGTCACAGTTAGTTGACACCAGAATCATCCGAAATCGTAGACTCCCTGTCACATCCTGCCACTGCAGAATAGAAACTAATGATTGTGCTACTACACCATCACAGGCATGCTGGGGTGCTGGTAGCTGGTAAATTATTACACAGCAGTAAGAGTTGCCAACAGGAGTAGACTTCTACAGCTAATAGCTAGGGAAAAAAAGAGAAACTATAAATGTGGGCTGTTTTACTCCAACAGAGTCGGCTGCTGCTCTGAGTGTCTGATGGCTCAAATGGTTTAGGGACAGTATAAAGTCGTGCTGGGCCATTGCATGAGTTAGAAATCTATACCTTCCTGTAGAGGCTTTGTGAAAGGGACATTCAGATAAGAAAACATGAATATGCACTTTTGGTAATGGAAAATACTTTTGCAGACACTGATAGATTCAAAACACCAAGGCTCAGATTTTTAAACAAATATAAACATATAAAATAGAGGAATGTCTTATTTCCAAAAAGAAATTTGCAGGGAAAAAAAAGGGAAATATTATTTACAGAATGTCACTCTGAATATTTCACAGACTCCAGAAGTCTGTAAATAACAGAAATTTAAAACATCTTTTGGGCCCAGACGCAATAGGCATTAAAGTCTGATGGAAAAATAATTTGATTCCAGATTGATAGCTTTTTATCATTTTCTCCAAAGGAGCAATACCAAAAATCAATGTGTAGGAAATACAGAGGACAGATGCACTGTATCCTCAGCTAAATGATCTTTCTGAACAGACTCCTGCCCAGGTTGCTCTTGAGCACAGAAATAGAAGCCTTATGGGTGTGAATCAATGGTATTTAAGCATAACAAGCTACCCAATTACACACAGAAAGAAAGTGGCTGATTTAGGATCATCTCTGATCACAGCCCAGCTGAGGGTCCAGGTGACATCTTGCTGTGATATACAGGGTTCAAACAGACCTAGCACTGGGAGAGGTGGGAAGTCATCCCTTCTCTGTACACGCCCTTTTTCCTCAGATGTGTTCCCTATTCCAGGAAAAGTCGTCGTTTGTTTGGAGAAGAGCCTGAATGCAACATCTCGAAACTGTGAGCTAGCAGGACAGATTGGCTGAACAAGGTTGTTTAGCTTAAATAATAAGCGCTTGAGAGGGGACATGAAAGTAATTACAGAAGAAACAGCGGCAGGGAAGACAGAAACAATCTGTGCATAATGGAAAGGACATGACATAATGGGCTTAAATTACAGCGAAGGATTCCGGTTAGACATCAGGAAACTTTCATAACAATCAGGATAATAAAGCACTAAGGTAGACTGCCTGCAGAGGCTGTGGGATCTCTGCTGTTGGAGGCCATCCAGAGCAGGGCAGACAGATTTCTGAAAGGAAAGACAGGAGGATAATTGATCTTGCTGTAGGGCAGAGGGGTGTACCAGGTATAACCTTCCTAGAACCTGTGACTACCTTGAACTGTTGACATCCTTCATCCCCACCCTTCTTAAAACCTGTTTCTTAGTCTTACATCTCTTTTTTCTGCTGGTTCATCTTTCAAATCTATTTCTGATTTTATTTTAGAGGCTTGGCCTTATCCATCTTCATCTTAAAACACGGATTTAACTACTACCACTATGCTGATGATTCACAGGTCTATGCATCTTCCTGCCTCAGACCCAGCTAATACTTTTCAAAATAAAAGCTCAGTTTGTTTTCCTGACAGATCATTGCAGATGTTTTGCTCACCACTAATCTCAGCACAGCTAGAAAGAATCTCATTGTAATCAATTCCCTCTGCTCCCTGCTTTTCCTTTGATCACATTGAATCACACTGTCAGCCTGCTGGTAAATCCAGGTCTAGAACCTGGAAATCATTTTACCTGAGACCTCACCTGGCTCCCTGTTCTGGACTATATATGTATTTTATGGAGGAGAGGTAATATTGGCCCTTCAAAAGGACACAAAAATAGGGATTCTCATCATATCCGTTCCTTGAAAAATGCAACACTTTCTCATCTACCTATTCTCAACACCACCAGAAGTTTCATTGCTGTCTTGGCTGCTGCTTTGACCCTTTCAGAGCGGGGAACTGCAGCTCAGCAGAGCAAGTGCCAGGCTTTGCAGGTAGCACACTGTACCCAAACACGTGTTCCTGTCTTGTTATACCACTAACAATTAGTTGTTCAGTGCAGAAAACATGTTGAATAATGAAAGATGCCTGGAGAAAGGAACACTGCGCGTCCGTGTACCTGCAGCGTGTTGTTTCTGTTTGTGTTCTCAGCCCTGAGTAGAGATGAGGGAGTGTCGGCCTTGCCTGGTGGATAAGCACCTGTTTCTCTGCCAAATGAAACTCTGTGGCTGCAGAAACAGTGTCTGCATTTGCTTTCCAGCAGGTAAATACACCCACTGAATTCCTGCCATGTGGCCCCATGGCGTGGCAAACACCTCTGGGAAGAGCCCATGGAAAGGGAGGGGGCAGGACCTCAAGCCTCAGGATCCATCTTTCTGCTAAATCAAACTGACCTTGATTTGAAATCAGAGGTGTGCTGAGGGAGTGTCCAGGCACATCCATGTAACTGATCAGAGATACACTTAATACAAAGATTGGGTTTGCTTTTTGTCTGTGTTTGTGCAGGTGCCCGGTGCAGCTCCATGACTAAGCTCGCTGGCAATCCCACAGTGAAATAAGTAAAAGCTGCTTTTCAGTGGAAAATAAACAGACAAAACCTTCCTACCTTCCTCCTGGAAATGTGCTGTGGTGTGCTGTGGTCTGGGGAGATGCTGTGACTGTGAGCTTTGCTCACTCTCTGGGAAGAGCTGCTATTAGTGAAGAACCTTGAGACTACTGAGTTTGGACCATGGATTGTTCCAAGCAGCTGCTGGTGGAGGGACTGTGAGTTAGAGGAGATGAAACCCCCACATAATCAAATCAAGGGAGTAATGAGGTTTGGGACTGGAAAACCAAGAGGGACAACAGGCAAACAAAGTGGGGCTGTGCCACAAGCCTCTGAAGTCTGTAAGTAACTTCGTTATGTCAGCAGCAAACGAGGGAATAGCTTTGCAAAAATTCAGATCCCAAATACCATTGTAATTAGCATTATTTCAAGATTAAAGAAACCACCACTTCCGTGTAACAAATTATCTCCAATTTAAAAGCAAAAATAACGTATTTTTTGTTCATAAAAAATGCTCAAGCGGAAGCATTCTCACATTAATTATTTCAGTCTATTCAGAAAGCATATCCCTGCTTGCTTTTTATTATGCCTTCCAGCTCCTTCTTTGAAAAATCTGTTAAGAAGCTGCAAGCTATTTTCCAAAAAAATGAAAAATAAATAATCTTTGAAGCAATTAGAGCTGAACGACAGAATGTATAAATATTTTTTTTACTTATTCTCCCCCTAGATTCAAGTCCTCCATTTTCTGCCACCTCCCATCTTGGCAGCTGCAATTCAAGCATCTTTGCTTGAACTTTGGAGGCAGGCAAGTGTTTCTCTTTCTTCCCCCAGAGTTGAATCAAATCGTATTCTGTAGATTTGACTGGCAAGAGCTTTTATAAGTGAGCCGAGGGTTACTCCTGGAGGCTAAATGCATTATTTCTATAATGCATTTGTCTTCACTCTCCTAGGAGCCTAAATACTTCTGAACCTTTCCCTACAAAAGTAATAATTAGTGAACATGTTACAAAAAAACTTTGCTTGCATGAGAAAAATCACAAAATTGAATAATAAGAACTACAGTTGGTAGTGTGGAATTATCTGGAATGTATTTTATTATAAGAACAAAGAGCACTTTGAATGTCATGTAAATATCATTACAGAGCTGCTTTTTATTTTAATGAAGGCTTTGCAGCGGTTCAACGTTGGGCACAACCGCTCAGCATCAGCGCAACTTTAAGCCAGCCCATGCTGCGCTGAGGCTGCAGCTTTGTGTCGCTTTCAAAAGCACCTTCAGCCCCAGAAAGTTGAATTTAAAATGTAATTAAGGAGCATTTGTCTAGTTGCATTGCCACAATCGAATCAATATGTAGCCCAATTAAACAAGAACAGTGAACTGTACAGCACTATCAGCTACATTAATAAAATGTACCTGTTTTCAATTCTCTGTAATAGACTTTCACCTTTTCTCTCTTTGATTTTTGCCATAGGAACAGGAGAATGCATCTAAACAGTTTCCTATTTCTCTGGCACTGGCTGGAAGTAGTCACGAGTTGCAGGGAGATAATATATTAACATGAAACTAGCCAGGAGATAAAAAGAGCTTACACAGCACTTTTCATAGGTAAGATGATTAAAAGTGTTTTATATGATAGTAGGGCATGGGGCCACATCCTCATTTGTTTGCTTTCCCAGGAGGTGGATGGGAGGGTGTGCTCCAGGGATCCTTCCTGGAGATGGTGTGGAGAATATTCTCTGTGGGGCAGAAGAGCTTGGGATTGGTGGAGGATTTTTCTTATCTAGGACAAATTTGAGATCTTTCTTAGTGCGAAGACATCCCGGGCAGTGAAAGCAGCACCTGCCCACATGCAGTGGAAGCAGAAAAAGATGACCATGTGCAGAAGGGTAAGACTGATCCTAGAATAATCCTACTGTGCAGCATTTGCTGATGCTGGGAGCAGTTGCCCACCGTGGGTGACAGGTGTGAGTTCATGCTGTAGCACACAGTATTTTAATGGGCTTCTTGCAAATCAAAAATTCTCAGGATCATCACCGAGAACTGGAAATGCTGGGAAGTAAAACACAGGTAAGGGCAGAGGGGATCACCACACCCAGCCACTGAGACTTCCTGTATAACTCAGGCCTGGAAATGTCAGAAACAGATAACATTTTTAGGGTAGTTTCAGTTTTAAAATCACAGTTTAAAAACTTCCAGCAACTGAGGATCCACCATAACTTGAGATGAGGCTGGCGAGTGGTCAGGGAACTTTCTTTCAGTGCGTTGTGCAATTCCTACAGACTGTGATAAAGTTGCTCTGTGATCCCATCAGAGTTAGGCTAAATGAGCTTTTCCATGAGACAGCATCTTTTTCAATTTCTTTAATGTTTCCTATGACTTTCTACTATAATTGCGTAATTTTTCAATGTACTTTTCAAAGTGAGGATCCAGAACTTCAGAAAATATTCTCACAGAGGCAGCAGCAGGCTGAAATACAGAAGTACACCTGCTAAATATACTCCTGTCTGAGCATCTTAGAATGGATTTGTTCTTTAGTTCATAGCTTAATACTTGAATATAATGTTAAAGGGATCATACCCCTGTATCCTGTACAACTAGAGTTCCACATTTAGAGACTGTGGCCTTCACATTTCAATAACTAGATGTGTAAACTCATACAAAGTCACATCTCTAACTCATAGTTTTGCCTTCAGATGTTTTATGGTCAGTCTTGTCCATTTTCAGTAACCTTTTTCTCGATTTTGTTTACCACTCTTCCAAACATCGTTTCACTCCTGAACTTTGCAGAAACAATTGGTTTTCTCCAAATGAGCACTAATGACACATGGTACAAGGCCAAGAACTACTCCCTAAAAGACTGTACAAAATGTTGCTGTTTCTTTTGGTTTAATAATTAAAATGTCTTGGAATAGAAAAAGGAAAGCTAATGATGTTAAAAGTCTACTGCGATGTCACATTTATGCTGCAGTATGAAGCATAGTCTGGAAGTTGCTAGATAAGGGGCCACATGCTCCAAGATGAACTTAGGACGGCTCATTCAGTTTGTTTTCCTACGTTTGTTTGTATCCTGTGATTCTGTATCTACCCCCAGGGTTTTGAGTGTTGTACCTTTGACTAGTATTTACTTAACTGAGAGCTGAATGTCCTCCCTTTCCTCTCTAGTGTCTTTCTTAATAATACATTAATGTTGCTAAATTTTTGCCTGAATTTATCCAAGGCCAGCTGGCATTGTGTTTCCTTTCAGCCAAAAGGACTTTTTTTTGTTTGTTTATTTATTTTTTTTAATCTTTTCTGTCTAAGAAATATCAGCTGTGTACTTAACTTGGCCTTTTTTTGACAGATCTTTGGAAATCATAACTGCTGAGACCATTTCTTACTTGACAGGGAGAGGTGGCATCAAGATTTCTATCTGCAAGCACTCTGTTATGTATTGAAATGTAAAGAAACCTGCTCAAGCGTGGTCTAGGACAAGCAGGGAGGGACAAGGAATCTTAAAATCAACTGCCAATCCCTTCCTGTCATGGAAGTTCCCAGGCAAAGAAACAGTTGTTTTAGCTGTAAAGAAAGATATTTTCTTTGGGGATCAGCAATGTAAGAACAACACATATTTGCTCTTCTGGCTGTAGAGCCTAACTAGCTGTTTGTTATATTATTTACTAGGTTTCTGTAATCCAACCTCTTTATGCACATGGGTTTTCTGCAGAGTGCAGAGACAAATCTGCTCCCCAAAGATGCATTAAAGAGCGTCAGCTGAAATGTTGAGTAACGATAAATTCCTTTGAATTCTTCTTGCGCATCCTAATCCACCATGATGAAACTTTCATGTTTTGTCAGCTATTGTAATTTTGCTTTCAGAAATGCAATACAAATTCTTCCTGGCTAAGTGACTTGCACATTTAGCAATGTCTTTCAGAAGAGGATCACTATTGTCATGATTTAAACGATGTGTGTTACAGTAGCGCTCAAACATACAGGCTCTTGCTGATGTAAATTTGAAACCCAATTGGTTTTACTCAGCTGAAGCCAAGCTTACTTCTTTCTATTTCTTTCAGGAATTACCTAATGTTTTATTGCCTGCAGGGAGAGACCCTAAAATGAAGCAAAGTTAAGGATGTGTAGTTGAAAACAAAGATCATGAAAAGATAAAGGTCCGGGTTCTATGATCTTGGATTATAGCAAGTCATAAAAAAAACCTGATTTGACTCCTTTTGTCAGTAAGAATCCATCCATATCATGTTTCAGTTTTATTTGTTTTGGAGCTATAGGATTTTTGTAAAAAAATCATCAGTATGAAACATTTTGTGGAGAAGAAGAAAAAACCGTAGAAGGAAACAACCAGAGAGAGCATACAAAATTTTCTTTTCTCTCTGTCTTGCTCTCTTCAAATCTTTAGCAAGATACTAAGATGATGGAAAATTTCCAGCAAAAGGTCGAATGGTTTCTTAATAACACAAAAACAATCTCCATCTCAGCTACAGGAGTCGCTCTGCTATAACAAAATCCAGTAGGATGTATAAATGCAATACATTGCATATCATATGTTCAATAACAACAGAAAAGCCAGCCTGGCTAAAAATAATTATGAAGCTCAGCAGCTGTAATTAAAATAATTTGATGGGAGATAGGAAACGTTTATGCATCTTGGCAGAAAAAGACATTTTGAGGATTTTGATTGATGTCTTTTATGTTTGTTCGATGTATTGTACAATAGCAGATACGGGCACTGCACCAGGATGTTAACTAGGCACAATGCTGCGTGTCTTACTCGGGCAGATAAGAGGTCAAACTGAAAAAAAAAGAATTTCTTATGACTTCCATTTTCCACCAAGTATCCTTCCATTTTCCAAAAGTATCCAGGTAAGATGATACAAGTGTTTCATGGGTGAGCCCTTAGAGACTCAAAAAATCCAGCTGAATTAATATGTGTGAGGTCTATTTATATGCACTGCTGTTCACCACAGTGATTAAACGTGAGTAAGGGTAGTTCATTTAGAAGAACAAAAAGTAATATCTGAAGTCATATTAGAGAGACTGTATTAACCCCTGCACTGAGCTTTCCAACACTTCACCTGGGGCTTGGAAAACATGGCAGCAAACAACTGATCTCACAAAGCCAGGCTGCTCCCACCAATTTCCTGTTGATAGTATAATTTTTTCTTCTGTTCAGATAAAGAATGGGCCAGGTTTTTATCAGGGAGCTGACTCCAGTGTTTCCAGTGAAGCTGAGTGGATGTTGCCTGCACTAGTGTAATCATACCTTAGAAAAACAAGGAGCTATCTTCACATCTCAATTTACATTATTGATGCAGTATGAAATAAGTCCCATAGTAGATGAGCACTCTGGGGATTCTCTTGTTTGTCTCAGCATGTTAAATGACTGCAAGGCATTACACATCTGAGATAGAACTGCTTAAGTGCATAATTCTTCCTCGTGGCTTTGCTAGGAGCTAAACGAACCTTCTTAAACTAATAATAAAATAATCTAAGATATAAAAATATGTTTCTTTTGGACAAATCTGACATGTTACAATGACAGAGTGTTTATGAGTCACAATCACCACCTCCGCCACCAGCACTGCTGTATTTAGAAGCAGCAGGCAGCAGAGTGAAATAGGCAGCCCTGAAGTTTCACATCAGGATAAAAGTAGCTAAATTCTCACTAAATAGGGATTAGATATTAATGAAGAAAAAAGATGGTGGATTTCCAGGACTATGGCTCAAGGGAACACTCTCCTATTTCACTGAGCCTTGTAGTTGTGTCTAAGTTCAGATTGCAGTTTAGATATAAACAGATGAAGACTTTAGGGATGAAATATAAACATTCCCAAGTTCTTACAGTTCTAAATTAGGTGCGGTTCCAAGAACACAGGTTTTGGTCCTAGCGCTGTTTACATTTGATTTTTATGTGTCAAGGAGTACTTATTCAAAGGTGGAAAAAACTAAACCAGGAAGGTTTGTCTCGTTAAATCTCTACATTAGAGGTGCCTCACAGCGTGCAATGATTAATTGGGTCTTAGAGGAGACATTTCTACTCCCCCAAATGGAAAACTTTTAAAGGTCCAAGAACACACTCTTCTGTATGCAGAAAGGATGAATAGGTTGTAGTCAGCTTTCAGTGTCCTGCAAGATTTCTAGAAAAATGTAGCATAGCAAATCTGTGTTATTATTGCAGTAAGGTGAAGTAGAGGAAATGTCACTTATAAGCCTCAGAAAAGACTATCAAAACCACTGTTTAAAAGTTCCTTTTTATTCATAGCCAGGTAAAGCCTTTAGCATCCCTTTGGACTAGCCCTTGTAACATTTTCCCTGTGCTCTCTCTTATTTATCTCCTAATTCTCATGCCAAAATTCCTGCAGTGGTATGTTACATATTGAGCTAAATTAAGTTCCAGCCACAGAAAGTCCTGATAGCAAGAATTGCTCAGCACCCCAGGCAAGCCACGAACCAGGGATCTGTCAGCAGGACCAGAGCCCTTCCCAGGGCAGAGGGTGAAGGTGGGTCCTTGAGCACACTGACAGGTAGATGTGGATCTCCAAGGAGTCGCTCCCTGAAGGTGAAGCTCAGGGATTTACAGGGGCCTGTCACAGCCCCATCACAGCCCCACACAGCCCCATCACAATCTTACCAAACTTCAGGAGAAGCAGGGAGGGTGAATTGACCCCTGTGGGATGCACAGGCCCTGCTCCACCTGAGAGCAACAAATAGTTTTGTGGTTTGATTGATGCAATCAAAGCAGGGACCTGCAGGAGCTGTGGAGGGAGTGGTTGTGTCGCCTGAGTTTAAAATGAGACGTGGTGAACTGAACAAATGTACAAAACCACACATCTGTCCAATGATTGTGGAAGCCTCTGCAAAGGAAGGAACTGGTGTGTTGCCAGCTCAGAATTTAGCCAGCCTGATGAGCCAGTTTGACCCAAATGACTTACCCAGTTCACCTGTAGCTTTGCTGGTTTGCTTTAGTGAATCCTAAATATAAGGTATTTTCCCCCTTGCTTTTTGCACATATTAAGCTTCTGTTTGTGTAAATAACCATCTTATATAATAGACTGTGAAATATTGTAGTATAAAGATGTATTTGACACTTTTTCTTGATTTTGTTCCTCACCCAAAATATAACCACTCAGACATGTTTTTGGAATGACGCACATTTTAGCGGAAAAAAATATTTTAGAAATATGCTGAGCGTGTTGGCATTATTTCTTTTTGGATCCCTCTGGTTGTAAGCAAACTATCATTGTAAGCTCCATTGGGCAAAAGAAATATAACTACCACTGTGTAAAATATGTGTGTTTGAACTTTTGGTTAAATATTTTAATGTTAGCTTAGGTCTTTTCCAGTTGCCATAATTTTAGATAAAGAAATTTGTGAAACACTAGGATGAATGGTAAGACAGTCCAAATGTTTTCTTCCTATTTATCAGCTATGCACATTCTTACCACAGTTACTTAAATTTTTAAATCTTTCATGGCTATTGGTAAGATTCCAGGAGGTTTGCTAGCCTTGAAATGGAAAAAAAATCCACAATGCCAAGAAAATGTAGCCCAATCTGCATTTAAAACAACTATAGTTAAGTATTTAAAGGTTTTTCCATACCTCTTCAGAGTATTTTGCAGCTTATCCTTAAATTTAGAAGTTCTAGATTGCCTTGCCTTGGTCATTCCCTCTCTGTTGTCTTGTACTTTGGCCACCTTACCAGTAGATCAAAAATGTCTGTTTTATACCACATTGCCTTTCAATCCAACGTTTTTAATTGGTAACTCAGCCGAATTCTATTTAAACAGTAATTTTCAGGGATTTTGGAGGAGGAGTGGGAAACTTTTACCTCAGCCAACCCTGTTACAGACCAAGCCCCATTTGCAGTCTTTAAGTCAGCCTAGTGCATCTTGGAGTTGCTATTACATCTTTACCTGTTAACCTTCTTTAGAATTAAGACACAAAAATTCCTAGTTCAGAACATGGAATTTGAAAGCCCATATTCCATTTAAATCTTAAACCAAGTACCTGTAAATGTACCAAGTACATTTATATCATGATCTAGTACCTTCTAATCAGCTTTCAGACCAAAGATTTGTTTCACCTTTTTCGGGACATACCCAGGTTATTTGCTAAGCAGCACAACAGAGAAAGCACTGATCCAGTTGATCCCAAAGAGCTCCAAATATTTTTCTTCTCTTAAGCAGAAGGCAGTGCTGCACAGCCACAGGAAAGTGCACCTATTTCAGGGCTGCTTTTGCTCTATGAGGGGTTGTCAATCACTTCTTTATTGACAGTTTCTTGCTAACAATGAAAACCCACTTTTCAGTTGTGAATGCTGTGAACAGCTCCAGGTGAAGATGTCAGAAAGGATTTTCAGGGTAGAAGACACTGTGCCCAGCTGGATCAGGCTCAGTTCTCTGCTCGTGTGCCAGCACATCCAACAAGAGCTCGTTGGAGATGAGTTTGCTCCAAGGGATGCTAATCTAGGGGTTGTCCCTCTCATCTGACCGAACCAGGCTCGTGTGAAGCTGGTGCAAATTTTCCAGTGGTATATTTGTTTTCCTGACCATCGCACCCGGTGCTGTGCCCCTTTTCCATGGTGCAGTGAACCTCGTGCCAGGACAGGATTAACATCCAAACGAGATGTGTTAGCCCATTGAGAGGGGGTAATTAGGTAGGGCTGAGCCTCTCCTGCACCCCTCCATTTCTCCGAGCTCGCCTGCCTTTCTGCATGTCATGATGTTTGGCACCTGGTACACGCTCACAGTTCTGATTGAAAGGAAACAGCCTACAACTTTAATTAGCTAATCAGACAGTGCAAAAAAAAAACCTGTAAAAGGGGAATATTAACAAAGCCTCAATGGTTGGTAAATTATACACTTTCAGTGGATCTAGTGCTGCTCTTCACTGTTCTGTAACTAAACTCAGGTCTGCATGGAGTGTATGGCCTCCATTCACTGAAATGCGTGGCTCTCCTCATCTCATTATAGGTATGGTGTTTGTTTCAGTTTATCTTTTTAGTCTCATGATATTCAAGCAAGCCAGACATCCTTTCAGAGCTATAACACTAAAATCCTTGAAGGAAGCACGCATGCAGAAGTAACAAGATAACAGCACTATCAGCAGCAGGGCAGGTAACGACAGGTTTAGAGACTGAAATTATTGAGCTCATTTAGTGTTCCCACTTTTGCAGTAGGAACGAGCTGTCCTGTTCTAAAAACCTCCTGAGTGCTAGTGATGCTTTTTTTCTGGCAGTCTGTAGTTCTGCTGACTGAGGAGTTTATCACATGAGGAATGAGACCGCCGTGGCTGAAGTCTGCGCATCCTCAAAACCAACCTAATTTACCTAATATTTTGTCCTTCCTGGCCTAGAGATGGCCTCTGTTTTGGGCATTACTCACTATATTGTCCACTACGGGCTTCCTTGTTCTTTTTGATGACCACACAAGCCACTGCCCACAGTCTGAGCTGGTGTTCAGAGGGTGAGTAAAATCTCACTGATACCCTTCCTTCTCAACCAGGGTTAAATGGACAGTGCGATAGAGGGAACTGGATGAGACTCCATTTCATCAGGGAATTTTAAACCTCTGATGGTTAGGTACAGTACACTTTACAGAGCACTTTTCTGCTCTCCCTAACATCCACCTGTGGATTTCAATGGAAAAAGTGTCTTCACCTATTTCTGTGGCCAGTGTTATTCAGAGTCTGGCACAATTCTTCCTCTTTGCAGACACTGTTTAAAAGCGGAGATTAGCTGTGCCACGTCACTGCTAATGCTGTACAGCCTGAGAATATTTTGAGATGAGCAACACAGCCTTTGTAAAAAGAAATTGGTTGTCTCAGAGCTTGGGATTACTTCCAAAGTCAGATACTGGACACAATTGCAGCCCATTACATAACAAACATATTGGGAGAAAAGTTAAATGCTTTAGCAAAATTACAGTCCTCCCAATACCATTAAAAGAGATTTTTTTTTTTTCCCAATAAATTCTGTGTCTTATGCTTCAAGAATAGGCCTGGGTAGTCCTGCCAACATAGGAATATTTGCCTCGGTGTATAGCAGATCTGTAAGCACGCATCAGTAGAAATCCCCAATATAAATTAGTGGCAGAGGAGCAAAGGGGAGCTTACTGAGACAGGAAGGAATATGTGTACACTGTATATACATACATGGCATATCCAGAATAGTCAGCAGCTTCAGCAGCAATGTGGGACATTTTGGACAATGAGCTGAGTCCACCTCACCCATGTGAGATCAGGTATTGTATTCTGAATGTGATTTTCCTTTGTATGCATCTGCGTTACACGAAAGAAGTTGCAAATTCTCATGGTACCAGAACTCCTTTCTGCAAGACATTAAGGAAGGAACCTTGAGAATGAAGGAGTTCTAGAAATTGTCTTCTGTGAGACAGTGGAGGTGTTTGACCTGATCTTTCTTTTCTTTCTGTCTTCTGATGAAGTGACAGGAGGTGAAGGACTGGCTGTGAGGGAAAGATGTAAGAAAGAAAACTATAGTTCAAGTGAATGTTTTTCTCCAGGTGATTATTTCAGCATGTCCCCACCCCGAGCCTCTGCAGGCGTAAAATGTTTGATTTTTTTAATGACCTTTAACTTTGCACTTGGAATCGCTTGCAGACACAGCTCACTGAAGCTGCAAAAGACAGACCTTGGCCACTGAGCTGTAGCTGTGAACCAGCAGTGTTCCCAGTCTGGAGAAAAGCACAAAAATTTCATCCCACATCCATTTTAGATATCCAAAAGTCATTTTTTGGATAGTTACATGCATTTAACAAGATAGATCTGTTCTTTTATTAGAAGAACAAAAGCCATTATTACCCATTTTCCAAAGTTTAGCAAAGTGTCTTCCCTTATTTCTACACAACCACTTGTTTTGGTTCTCTGAAATTAATTTCAGGGATTTCTTTCAAATGCTGAATCCAACTCTTCACCTTCCAATTTTCAGGATTTCCTAAACTCTTCATAAACAACTGAATAACAGGATCCTGACAGAGTTTCAGCATGTTCTCCCACAGTTGTCAGTGGTACTAGTACCTATTTGCTATGGCCTTAATCCAGTTTTAATTAAAATATTGATAGGTTGATCATGTAATGTGTGCTGGATTGTCTCTGAGTTCCTGAAGCAATTTTGAGGAGTTAATGACAGACACGTCAGAAAAACTGAATCCAATCAATCAGAAGACGAATTTCAATCCAAAGTTAGTTTTGATAGGAGGAGTATTTATTTATAGGAGACCAGTGTTTATCTCCTCAGCAGCATTTGGATGGTGAAATGGCTGTGCCAAAATCCCGTAAACTGTTCTCCATCAGGCACCAAAAAGTCTGTAATGCAGCTCTGAAACAAGGGCCCTTTTCAGTGTATCCATCATGATGAAGTATGGATGAAGTCTTGACCATGCTGCCTGGCCCTCTGCTCATGGCAAACCCCTCAAACTGATCTTCTTGCAGTGGCGATTTTTCCTCAGCTTCAGCAGCAAAATTCCCTGCAGGCACTTGTGGTGGTCTGAAGACCCTTTATCTCATCTCTGTGCTCCAGGACCTGGGAGGAGAGAGGGAAGGAGGAAGGCTCAAATCTTCCTGCAAAATCTTCCTAAGTGCCTGTGGTCTTTGCTTCATGGCTGAACAGTTATTGGGCTGCCCTGAACAGAGAGGTGACAGAGTTTAATTTCACACCTATTGTCAGTGGCTGTGTGATTTCCCATGGGAGCACAGGGACTGCAGAAATCTGCAGCCCTTGGTGGAGATGCTCTGCTGCCAGGGTGATAGATGTCATGTAAGACCAGGCACCAGAGCTCTCTGGCCTCGTCTTGCCCTGAAGCTTTTATGTAAGTTGTCACCGATCAAGAAACCCAAATAAAATAAAACAAAAGAGCTACCCTGCTGCAAGAATGGGAAAGGGAGGACACAGAGTTCATCTCTCAGACTCACAGCGTGGCCAACAGTGCCTTCTTGCAGCTCTTCCCAATGGAGCCAAGGACGTGGCCCTGGGGGAAGCAGGTGGCAGCAGCCACGGTGCAAGGAACACTTTATGATGCCAGCAGTAGTTGTCACACAAGGAGTTACAATGATAGCCCTTGAAGATGTGTGCTGGTTCAAAGGACCCTGGAGAGGGTGATGGGCAGGGGACAGAGCCCATGGCATGGTTCCTGCCAGCTCTTGAAGGGCAGCTCTCCTCCTGCTTGCGAAGCTGAGCCTTACACCCTGCCTGAGAAGAACCAGGCAGACGGTGTATGAAATCCCATGGAGATGGGGTCAAAAGTTTAACTTTGTACCCTCCCTCCTTACCTAGTCACACAAAACTTCAGTTATTTCAGGAGTGAGAACTGAAGGTAGCTTTAAAACTGTCTTATGCCGATTTTGCTGCAGGGGTCCCCTTTGCTGTCAAGTTCAGTTAACATTTGTTTAAACAAGAGATGTAGATACCTGATAAGTGGCAGCACCTGGCTTAAAGATGCATTACGGACAGCAGAGAGTAAACAGAACAGCTATAAGATTCCAGTGTGCAGAGGTCAAGACAACATCTGTTTTGCCTCGTGTACATATTCATACATAGTTTTCTGTTCTAGAAGTCACTCAAGCATCTAATAACTTCCTGCTCCAGGTGATGTTTCAGCAAATTGTTTTCCTGCTCCAGTTCAGTCAGGATTTTTCTAGCTTTGGCAAAATGGCTAAAATACCTACAGACTCCACATGCCACCCCAGCTTAATTGCAGTGTCACAAGTCTTGGGCTGTGAGCCAGCGACAAACAAGTTCAGCCAGGCAGGGAGGGGATGGATGGAGAGCCAGCAGTTCAAAAAGAGGATGACGAACCGGTGCTGCTGTCAAATACTCAGAGCTGAGGGTCGGCTGGCCACCCTTTCCACTGCTGTGTTATATAGTAGCTATACAGCCTGGTAGTTTTCAGCCTTAGTGCCATGTCTGAGTCTGTGGTTATGGGTGCGGGCTGGGAAGCCACCTTTGGCTTTCAAGACTACCAAAGCAAATGGTACATCTCACACATAGCATTGCCTCACCTCTCCATTTTCGCACGTTTAAATTGGGAGTTTAGAGTAAGGTCATGAGTTAGGCACAGAGACCTTGGATTCAGCCTCCTCTCAAGGCCAAAGTGTAGCCATTTCGTTCCAACAAGCATCTAAGTCATTAGTGTTATTTAAACCAAAACCATTTCTTATTATGCAGATAATGACTTTACATTCTGTTCCTAAAAATTAATAATTGAACAAGTGTCTCTAATATCATATTTTAGTATTTATGTTGCCGTAACAGCTAAAAACCCACCAAGATCAGGGCTCCCTTGCGCTGAATAAAGATGTAGTGAAAAACAGATTGTAGATAAGAAACATACATTGTAAATAATTAACACCAGAGGAAAAAAATTGCAATAATTTGATTCATCCTTCTGTCACACTTTTTTTCTTATTCATCTTCTATATCATCTCAGACTCACACTCATCTAGTTCTGTTTTGCAGTGGGGCTTCTTCATCTTACTTAATTTTTAATTTTTTTTTCAATGCTAAAAGAAGAGTAGGTACAGTATAAAATACTATGAGCAATGCACATTTTGGGGTATGTAGGCTTCTGTAAACTCTTGAACAATATTGCAGATACCAACTGACTTATCTGTGACATAACTTTGTGTGTGCGGTGTTATCTCTCTTCTGGTTGCAGTATTTCCTTCTGCAGTACTGAAATACTTTAATCTTCCCCCAGTTTGGCAGTTGGTTTATTAAATGTTTATTCATTTTCTTTGCATTTGGGATGGAGCTGAAATTAGCACGTCCATTTTCTTGTTTAAACAAGAGAAACTTCAGTGTAAATAACATCTCGTCACACAAATGCGTTTTTGTCCTTTCACTGATGTCAGAACAAAATGAAGGATTATATTTGTGAGGGAAACAAAACCAGCCCAAATCTCTTTCCTAAAGCCAACAGAGGGAGCACAAACCTTTGCGTTTTTGTGAGACTTTTAAAAAATAGGAGGTTGAGTCTACCACAACTTACCTTTCCAGAGAGAGATGGCAGGTTTAAAAGCTGGAGAAATAATTTAAGTCTTAGAAACTTCTTCCATTGACTGCTACAATTTGCAGAGGTTTGGGATTTATCTAGTTGTCTTGAGTGTGTTCCTGCTGCACTTTCTTTATTATTCTTGATGTTCAACCTCTTGACTTTCCATAGATTTTTTTCATATACAGATGTAAACTGTACCTTTCTCTCTTCCTTCTCACCACCCTTTGGCCAACCCCACTGCTGCTGTGGTGCTGCCCTGCAGCCCAACAAGCTCTCCTCCCTCCTTCTGTGGAGTGATTCACACCACAGCTGGGACTATGTTTCTCCCTCAACTTGTGCAACGTCTCTTGAAAATTCAGGTAAAAATATAATCTGATAAAAATGGAAGGCTTGAATACTCTGCAAGGAAAACATGAAGAGGGTCAATTTCCGCCTCTCTCTGCAACAGGGTTTATCATTTCACCCTGGTTTTACTGGTGAAGAAGCACCATCTATGTTCATAAAGGGACATCTGGGGTGTTTCGGGGTGGTTTCTTAGAGCTGCTGAAGGACAATGGGCCAGGTTCTCCAGTGATGTACGGTAGCATAACTCTAATTCAGTGTAACTCACAGAAATGGGATGGTAAAATTGTCAATCTCTTTGTGTTTGGATGCCCTTCTAGAAGAAATGCTCCAGTTCCAGCACAGCTTGTTCAGGAAGATGGAGGTGTGTGGATGTCTGTGATACCCTGACGGCAGGGCATACATGCATCTGGACAGTTGTTCCCTCTCGTGCGGGAGACCTCCCACCCCTTCTCACCTGGTGTTTGAGTCAGGCAGATCTCCTCATGCACCAGGGTGTTGTGCAATGCATGGCTGTGTGGTTTACCATGAGGCATTGCCTTTTTTTCCACAGTTGTGCAAGGTTCAGGCCTCTATCTATTCAGACATTTAAAACAAGTGACCAGATGCTGTAGGCTTACAAAAGCACTACACATAGCCAGCTGTGCCATATAAATCTTAGACTTCTTTTTTTTATCATCAAGCTGTGGTTTGTTTGTGGTGTCTCATTTTTCCATCAGCTAGACATTCCTGTCCGTGCTTCCCATTTATTTGTTGGGATCACATAAAAACGTAGCTTTATTTATGCGTATGCTCTAATCCAGAACATAAACTGCTGCAGCCGACTCATCATGTATTGTCTGAGGGAATGCACGTCGTAAAGCACATACGTCACACTTGTAAGAGCTTTCTTATAACTGTGCAATCCTTTTAACTGGATCTCTGCTTTGGCCATCTGTTCTTTAATATTATAATGAATATTTCACACTTATCGCTGCTTTTGTTTGAGGATCTCTCACTTCTTTTCAAAGGTGACTAAGTGTTGTTATTATCTCAGTGTTTCAGACAGTGTAGTTGAGGCACAGACAAGTTGGGTGACTTGCCAAGGTGATGTGTTTGGCAAGAGTGAGAATGAGACTTGCCCCTTCAGCTTTTGGTTTCCTACTCCTTGTTGCTCAGTGCAGTTGCAAGTGTGGTTTGGGGTCAGCCTGCTGTAATAAGTCATATTGTTCAACTGGTTCTTTGACCAGAATGTTATCATTTGAGTTAAACAAATATTCTCTAGTTTGGCTACCAGCATGTCACGGTGTCTGGACACACTACAAAAACCTCGGTAGATCTTAGCACCTGAAAATGCTCTCCAAAATTTTTTATTTAAATTCTCCAAGTAGTTCAAGTCCAGGGCTGACACCTTCCAAGGGCTCAGGTTTAGCAGTAAGCGCAATTAGGTGATGTTCGGGGGTTTTTTCAGGTAATTAATTGCCTACATGCCTGGACTGAAGCAGCTGTAGAACTGGGATAATGCTGAAAGGAAATATTTGTGACTTCTAAATTTAATTCTCAAATCAAATGCCTCAGTTGGACCCTTCTGATGCTTTGGTTGATTTTTCCAGAGGCACTAAGGTGGCAGCTTAGCTGGATGGCGTTTAGGTGGTTTTGTTTACATGCAACACTCCATGAAAAGAGTAAAAAAGCTGAGGTATTTGTACAGAAGCAACCATGTACATGGCAGTCATGAGCACTGAACTGGAAGAAAATGGAATTCAATCAATGAATATATAGATTAGGCAAATCACAAAACATTCCTGTACAGTGGTTAGAAATGGGTTTCAGAATAGCACTTCTGTCTTTGAAGGCCTCTTCTAAGATAGTTGGTAAAATCAGGCAAGCTTCAGCTATCATCCACTCTACAGATATAATAAATAAAAATGGAATAACCTCAGTTATTCTTGCCAGAAGTGGCCTGCTTTCTCCCTTAGCTTCAAAGCTAGAGGGCTTGAAATAAAGACCAGATATAATGCACGTGCATCTCAAGGAAACAAAAGACTTAAGTTGTGCCTCCATTCAACATTACTCATAACCTGAGTGTCTAAAGACCATTTGAGCTTAATTAGCTCTAAATGAGCTTGTGACAGTCCCTCCTGCTCTTCTCCCACAGTCCATGACTGTGAATCTTGAGGTCAGGTTTGAGCAACCTGGTCTCAGGGAAGATGTCCCTGCTCTGGAAGGGGGTTGGAATGAGATCATCCAACCCAAAACATTCTATCATTCTACAATTTGCCTAAGTCCTGTTGCCCTTGGATACAATCAGTGATCCACTGATAAAACTGAAGGGATTTGGAGATAGGGATCAATAGCCTGAGTCTGCTGCCCACCACAAATTCTGTGAATTAAGAGTGGTAGGTGTTGGAAGTGAACATATCACAAACAGTCATAGCTGAAATTTTTCCACACATTTATGAGCATTTGCAAGGCAGTTATGTGGAATAAACAAGTAAATAGCAGCACAGAGTGCTGTTTCTAGAGAATTTACCAGTTGGAGAAGGACCAAAACCTGCAGAGAAGTTTCTTCGTGATAAGATAACCATCTCTAGGCTGGTGCGTACTCCTCTGCCAGCGTGCTGCCATTCAATTAATAAAGGTGCTCTGCTAGAGATTAACTGTCTTGATCTGTACATCCATCCAGCAAAGAGATGGTCTTGGTAGTGTTCACCTGATGGGTGGCCCAAGATAAATGTGCTCTCTGTGTTATTTTAACAGTCCCTCTTCATGAGTCAGTGCCCTGGCATCTGCTCCCAAACTGTTCCCATCCTGTTCAGAAAACTGACCTGCATATAGATTGGTCTTAATGATCAAATGTTTAAAAATTCATTGCACAAGAACAGCTGAAAGCAGTTGATTGGTTTGAACTTTATTGTATGCACCTTGATTCCCAGATCTGCAGTAAAGGGGAAGGTCAGCTGGTAAACATTTGAGCATTTAAAAATAAAAAGGGATGGATTTCCCGCTACTCGGGCCTTTTATGTTCAACCCCAGTACAGACCTGGATGTACTGAGGTATTTCTCATGTGTATGATTTAAATCCACCTGGACACTGTGGGCCACATCTTCCCTCAGCTGGTGTAAATCAGCATAGGCCCTTTGAAGTTAATGAAGAAAAGCCAACTTTGCACCAGCTGAGGATCTGGCCCAGTGTTACTGTAACTTATTATTGCAAGAATCCACAGATATTCCTGAGAAATAGCAGAGTATTTAGAAAGACAAAGTTCCTGACCTGATTATTCTAAAAGCACAGTCTTTCAAGACATTAATTGCCCCAAATTCTCTGTGACAAGCAGAGCTGGAAATCTCAGTATGGGGTCAAACTTAAAGTTATACATAAGGGCTCAGAGGGAATAATATACCAAGAGAAATAAAAATGAATGTTAATAGGCTCCCCTCTTCTTGATGGTCCTTCTTTATTTTATTTTAGAAATAATCTTCAAATATATCTTAATTTTTATTCTGATCATAATGTTGAAAAATCAAAACTATTTTTATTCAATATCATTAAATGGTGGCAGAGTGCAAAAAGTAGCAAGTACTATCTTCTTTTTATCAAAGCACTCTCTGTATTTGAGAACCCTAGTAAGAGCAAACCTGCCACAAATCAGATTTTTTGCATATGAAAATTTTGTATGGATACATGATCAAGGAGCCAAGGAACATTAGGAGGGCAGTAACAGTGATGAAAAGAGGATTTGCCTTTTGGGCACCTGTTTGTTTTTCCTTGATTTGCCTTCACCGTAGGTGGGAGATACCCAGCATTACCTGACCAGAGGAGGTGGCTGTGTGATAGCAAATTGCTCAGTGCTGCTGTGAATCAGTAAATAAATACAATGTGTTCCCTGAAGACATCTGCACTTTGTCAGGATAATTGGTCCAGGAGCATTAGGTGATGCCCATTACTCTGTCTTTGATCCCGCTGCCCCGGTGTGCATTTTTCTTTTAAGTCATGGGAACAAGCCTTAATCACAGGCACACCTTAGGATACCACAGCCATGGCACCCAACCCATGGGGACAGAGGGATCTATCCCAAAAGGGGTGATTCCCACAGTGCTCTCCTGCTTTGGCCATGGGGAACAGGGGCCAGGCGTAACAGCACCTCTTCATGCATGTGGTGGGGCATATATGGCATCAGTCCTTAGAGGCTCCTAGACACAAGACCTCCTCAGCCCCATTTCAGCTCTTCCAGCAGGATTTCACCAATGGCAGGCACAGAACTTTCACTAATCCCCCTCCCAAGCAATGCTCGGGACACAACTTCTTAACTTTTTGTCTACAAAGTCCCGGTCAGTTCTTGCCAGCTCAAACTCCAGGATTTATTATTCCTGTCTTCCAACAAATATGTGAAATTCACTTTAGTTTAAAGCATTCAAGCATGGCAACTCTAATAATGATGTTTTAATAGCATCTACAGTGCTAAAGTTTGTTGAAATCTGATATCTGAGGCTAGCTAATGTAAGCAGTATCATCCCCTTTTTAATAAAACTGTTACTCCAATAGGGAACTCGGTTGCACTTTACTGATAAAGACTAATGATTTTAAACATGACTTTTTCCTCCTGTATTTGTGATTTTCATTTCAACCAAGATTACTCTGTTGTTTCAGCACACAAGCAGTAATGTTCTGCCATCTAAGTACATTTTGTTCACCTCAGAGAATTTAGGTAACTAATTATCCAGAGCTACTGAGGCGGTTACTGTTTGCTTCCTGTTCTATTGCATAGCAATATAAGTTTTCTGTAATGGAACAAAAATAATCCAAATTCTTCGCTCTGTATTCCAAGAGCTCCCTTTTAAAATGCTTGGTTCTGTTGCCTGCAAATTTTTTTGTAATGAGGACTCTGGATCAGCTTAACAAGGTTAACATTGTTTTGGGGGTTGCAGATGTGGACTTTACATCGTTTTTAATGAAATCAAGCCCAAAAGAGGCTCAATAAACAAATGACAATGTTTGGAAAAGAGAGGAACTCATTTCCTTTGATAGGGTGCAGGGAATTTAACCAATCTGTGTTTATAATTACTGTCTGGTTTAGTTAGTGCGAAAGAATCTACTTGTTACCAATTTATAAATAAACAAACTAGACTTGCTTTTTCCCATTCTGCAGCAGTCTTCTTAGAGTTTATTTTCTTTTTATTTGACTACAGAGCACTTACTGTATGTTTAATACTCAAATTATTTGGGTTGTATTTTTTTTTTTACCTCCTTTAAATATATACCACTACTTCTGAAATTCTGGACTATTTGGCAAAATTTGCACCTTGTCATTATATTTTCTATGAAATACTTTTACTCTATCAAAACTATCATTGTTAGCTAAAAATAGTCAGGGGGGTGGAGGGGTGGGAGGGGAGAAATCTGTTGTCCACATTTTGATCCTTGGTAATTTACCAAAGATATCATTTTTCTTGGCAGTCTTCTGTATAGGCTAAGTTGCTACTGCTTAGTTAATTGTAAACCAAAATCAAATTAACAGTCTTTGAAGGTTTTGGCTGCTACAAATGCGGAATTTTAAGCAAATTAAAAATCCAACATTTGGACTGCCTAAAATGACACAATTTGCTGTCGTGGAAATTAGAGTCTAAATTTTCAGTTACACAGAGTTGCAGACACTTTAATAGATCTAATTTTTGCATAGCTCTTTGAATCTGTATTCATGATTTATTATTCTTTTTTCTTCTTAATTCTTTCCATGAAATATGCAGATTTCATTTAAAAATCTTTCTATTTATTTGGAAATGCAGGTTCATTTCAACTTTTCATCAGACATAATTAGCCTTAAGATTTCTTTTTTTCATTTATATAGAAGGACGTAATTAAAATTGCAATTTCTTGCTCTCTAACAGTAGTCACAGAGGTACAGCATTATTTAGCAAGTGACTGGTTTTGTTCCCTTGCATAATGCTATTTT
Organism: Oreocharis arfaki; assembly: GCA_013398015.1. Classification (NCBI taxonomy): domain Eukaryota; kingdom Metazoa; phylum Chordata; class Aves; order Passeriformes; family Paramythiidae; genus Oreocharis; species Oreocharis arfaki. The sequence goes on along the minus strand of VZRR01010022.1, from coordinate 472,672 downwards.
TTTAAGAGTTTGTGAATTCTTTGTAGTTACTACCAGGGTTTTTTTAAACTGTGATGTGAGTTTACCTTTGTTTTGGAAGTTGCATAAATCTATCAGGAAATTCTGAAAAATCAATAAACTAATTTTATCGTTAGAGATATGTAAAGCAGTAAGCACTTTCCAGATGTGGCTGGGGATAGAAGCAAAGAAAACTGCTCTGTTCTAGGAGAGGAAAAACTGTTGACATTTCTTTGAAGTATAATCTCTTTTGTTTATTTGGGTTTTAATAGCTTCCAGCAGTTAGCTGCATATTTTTAAACTGATGTTGCTTGCATACTTATTTTCTAAGGTTTGTGAGTGGCATTCATTGACTGCCATATGTTTAAAGGCTAACCTGGATGTTGATGAATGAATGAGATTGATGAGGAGAAGGGAGTTTGACTAAAGATGGACTCAAGCTAAAATTCTTGATCCACACATTACCTGAAGTCTGAAGGTATTTGGGATTCAAACAACCGAGGCTGGATTTCACAAAGGTTTATTTCATTTCTGACTTCATTGCTGCTTATTCAGGATTCTGGTTGCTTAGCAAGAATTAAAATACCTAGGTAGGAAGTCTAACACTTTCAGTCCAATGTTACAAATCACCATTTTTCTCCAAGCAGAAATTCTCCCTGTCAAAACATCGCCTGGAAAGTAGCCAGTTGTACAGTGCCATGGGACTCTTATGCCACTGTACTTTCCTAAAGGTCTTATCAAACACATGTCCTTGGCCTTCCCTCCACCCTGGACTAGGGAGCAGTTCCAATTGGAATCTGGATGCTGCTCATTGATTCATTCATGACTTTAACTAGGATCTTAAAATAATGTTCTCACTTCCCTGTGCCCAAATTGCTAGAATATTACAGAACAACTACTTTGTTGATAGATCATTGGAGAGTAGAATTTGTGAATAAAACCCTTCTCTGACATCTTGTGCTTTGGTGGAGCATGAGGCTTTTTTGGCTAATACACAAAATATTTTAGATATTTAAGTCCGCAGGTTTTGGTGTGAAATATGTGCCTGTGTATCTTCTGGAAGGCTGGACCTTACAGTCCAGCACCTACCTGGGTCAATGGGAAGCTTCCTACTCTGGATGAGGCCCATTGTCTCCACCTCCTTTAGCCCATCTGTAAAACGGGAGTAGAAATACTTATCTAAATCCATAATGAGATTTTAAACTATTGGTCTGGAAAGTGCTACAGAAGTGTGAAACCCTAATGAAGAGGAGAGCAATTATTCCAAATGTATCAATTTGCAGCGTAAGAGTTTTTAAAGAAGTCATTGTGATTTCTTAGTATAAATGTACCTATTTAGAAGAATGGCTTTACAAATCATTTATTACTGTAATAACAGCTATTTTGAGCTGAGATATCAGGGTGCAATCCAAAGCCCATTAAAGTCAGTGGAAAGATTCCTACAGATGCTAGTGCATTTTATGTCTGTCTTTAAGCACATGCTTAGTATTAAAGTCAAGGAGACTTAAGTGTCTACCAGAAGTTAAGTAGTGAAACAGGCCCTAGTCTTTTGTCTCATCCTGGGCAAAAATGCTTCTTGAATGAGGCTTCATAAGGAAAAGTAAATCAACCACCCCAAAATTTTCACTTCTTGAACATAAAGCTCTGGTGCACAAGGTAAATACTTTCACTGCTGGGAGTACAAGTGTGGAGCTGGCATTGTACCTTGTAACTTATTGGTCCAGCAAATACGGGCAGCATATTAAATATTAAATGGGTTATTAAAAAATATTCATGTGACGAGCAAATTTAACACACAAATCATTAGAGCTGCTCTAAGCGGCTGGAAAGGGTTTGACATTGAAAAATGAAAACTATTTTGGAAAGTAAGTGGAAACTTAAAAAAATCTCAAAACACGACTATATATGAGCTCTTGACATTTCCTAATGATTTATGTAACATACTGTATGAGAATACAATTTAATTTGACTTCAGATGCACTGTTGGCTGTTGCCAAACTCCAGCAAACAGCAAGCATTTCAGATTGAGCAGCTTAATTTTTTTCTATACAAATAAATAAGATTGAAACAAGCTTCTCACTCAGCCCAATCAATTTTTTTTTATTATTTAGAAGGATATGATTGGCTATGAAATGTATCGTGTGGAAAAAGTCTCTTTATATAATTTCAGTGCCACATTTCAAGAAAGTTTGCAATTGTCCTATGTACTTTAAAAGTAAAAACACTAATTATGTCTGGTTTGATAAATTTTAATGGTCTTGGAGTTCTACAAATTAATAGTCGGGAAGCTTAGCAAATTAGCTTTTATTTGGTTCCTGGATTGAAATTCGTCTCTAAACAATGCTCCTTACACATTAGTAATAAAATTATTCTAAATGATGCTACTTGAACAGTTGCTCTAGCTACATATTAAGATTTGCTCTCTTTTTCATGTGTTTTCCATCAAGGAAGTCTGTGGTTACCTTCCTGATTCTGCTGGACTGGAAAAACATAGCTAATATGGTGTGATCTGGAGAAAGCTTTGATGCAGGGGCTTTACAAATAAACCTCCAGATGCCATATGGTTTACATTCATCTCTCAATTTATTTCCTATAAATGTCTATTGAATATTCCATTGAACCAACATATGTGAAACTAGAGCTGGAAAAGAGAGCGAGGTATAGAATGCTTTGTGGCAGCATGTGATTATCATATTTCTTTTCCAATATTGCTACCAGCCTTAAACGCACGGTAAATTAGTCAGATGCCAAAGTTCTCAGAGTGAGGGTGGAAAATAAAGAAACAATATTTTAAACCTTACAAAAACAAACACTCCTCTCTCGCTTGTTGTAATGTATCTCTCACACCAGAGCTGGTTCTCCTCTGCACTAAAGCTGACTTGTGTGTTTGGTTTCTGTCATTAGAAAATAAAAGTCCAGGGGAACTCTATGGGAAAGAAAACCCTGTTAAAACTTTGCAAAGAAAAAACAAATTAAGGATAAGAAGGTTAGATGTATATTTGGGCTTGATTAACTAATACTTTGTATCAGGGACCCCCTCCCTTCTTAGTTTCTCTTCTTTCTGAAGTCAGGCAGCGTAACTTAAACACATCAGACTAGAACATCTCAGTCTATGGGCCTTTTTTAGGGCTGCATTTACCCAAAAAGAACTCCACTTCTCCAAATGTTCCTCATGGTAGACGTGACATCTCCAAAAGGAACTCTCCACGTACTATTTGGAGCTTCTCTTATCTCTGTTAACCCCTATGCACAAGTCCCCCGGCCTCTGCTCCAGGCACTTGGCTACTGGAAGTTATGTCTGAAAATTAGAGAAAGACCCCATTTGGGTACAGATGAGGAAAAAAGCTTCTGTTGAGATGGACTAATTTGTTTTACAGAGCTAAACTTTTCCATAACCCAGCTTTAACGAACTTACCAGCTCGGACTTCTAGTTTATGTTGATCAAAGGAACATATTTCTGTGCAGCTTATAGAGGAGCTTCCCTCTCCCTCCAAGACAAGTTGGTTTGCATTTATCCATGCTTCTGTCTGAGACAGAATGCAAATTTCTCACCTACCCAGACTGTCTGCATAAGGCTGAAAACCCACTTAAGACCTGCTTATGCCTTACCAAGCTTATTAGCTCAAATACCAGAGGCAGGAAATCTTTCCCCTTAACTCATTTCAACCAAGAATTTATCTGGAGGATTCAGTATGGCACCTAGTCTGTGCCGGTCCCCTATATGTAATTTTATTTTAGCCAAGAAACCTTGAGTAAGTGAATCTTCAGATCACTGACCAACATATTAGAAAATTACTGTTATTCATCTGTCTTTATGATACCAGATTGAAAAGCTCCAGTCAGCAGCAGAAAGTCCTATTCATTGCAGCTGAAAAACAGGCTTCGTTATAATGTGAGTTCCATAAATAGCAAAAACAGTTAGGAAAGCAACCAAATCCACAGATGAAAAATAAGGTAACTAAATTTTTTACTCCATGCATCATCCTCTTATGTTCCACTGAGACTAGGGCTGGGAAATCCTATATTTAACATGCTAAACTTTGATGTCTTCTACAGGGATGCTACTCAGATATGTTTGATTGAAGAGATGAATGGAAAAAATCTCTTTGTTTATCCTCAGCCATAAAAGATGTTAGAGACACTTTTCATGTATTTCCATCTTTTTTTTATTATTATTATTATTATTACTATTGCAAAACAGAAACTGCCAGATGCTGCTGGGCAGAAATCTTTAGACTTTCCTTTGAGAAATAAAATGTTGGATTATTAAAATTTAAAAGGCCAGAAAATTAGACTCCTACATAGTCACAATGGCCATGCACAGGTTCTGACAAGAGTATTGAATTGCTAAGATATTTGTCAAAACAACTTCCATGTAAGAGAAAAACAAACTGCTGGCACGCAAATTATATTATATACCAGTGTGGAAATATCAGTCCCTTCCTATTCAACTCCAAGAGCAATAAAAAAGGACTTTTTACTGTTCCCATGTAGAGTAAATGTAATAATTTTCGTTTTTGTGAAGTGTTATCATTTCAACTAAATTTCCTCAGTGACTCACCACAGTTTCTTTTCTTGGCAGTTTGTTACTACTCTGTCCTCTTGGATAAAAAAACCACAAAAGAAAGCTTTCAGTATAGGATAGGATGGAGATTTTTCAACGTAGTAAGTAAGAAACAAGAGTTTTGACTCATCTTTACATGTCCCATCAGTTTTTAGAGGAATGAAGCCGGGCTGTGAGGGGGTAAGCCCTCTTCATCCCACCTGCCAGCTTCACTGTTCCTGCCTCTCAAGATCTCGTTTTGGACAGCCTTTCCTTCTTTTTTTCCCTTTAGTTGTTAAAGTACTGAATAGCTCCCAAATACACCAGCAGCACGACATGCCGTATTTTCAAAATACTCTCTTACTAAGTAGCAAGGGACTCCTGGAACAGGCACATCAAAACCCAAGGATCCAAACCCAAGTCTTCTCTTCCTCTGGCTTCGTATGTCCCAGCCGTATGATCTCACATGGCCTCTTGACTGACATGTTTAGTTCAACGCCAAAATGTTCCTTGCCTGTTCCCTACCTTTCCAGCTCCAGATGTCTGTTGAAATAGCAAAGCTATTTAAAAATACTGCTCCTGTTTGTTCTCACCCTTATTTTCTTCCTAAAGCAAATCCCTGCTGCAGGTCTCATGCACTGAGCAGTTGGGAATGAGAAACCATCCCGAAAGATTGGGTAGAGCCACAGTTTTTGTGCTGGTGTCCCCAGGTGGATGTGTGTCCTACACCCAGGTGACTGAGGAGGGTGACAAGCCAGTGATGCCATGGCTTTGCTTGCCTGCCTTCGCCCCAGTGGAGATGCCTTGCATTGACAAGGGGGTTGTGTCCAGTTCTGGTGGGTCTCATGAAATCCACTTCAGGCCCGAAGGCGTAACGAAGCAAACTGGGTTATAGCATTATAAATGAAGATTACAATTTACACAAAAAGCCCATGTTTGTGCCCAAAGTAGTGCTGTTCAGTTTCGGGTTTTTTTGCACTTGTGCAGTATTGGGCAGGATGTGACTGGGAGACAGCACTGAAGTAACGTGATAAAAGGCTGTGCATGTGGAGCAACAACCACACATATAATGCTGCTAAAAACAAGGCTTTCTTATCAAACTAACCTTAAACAAGTCTGACTTGTGCAGAGCCCCGAGGTCATGCTGGCCTTCAGTGTGGGTGATTTTTACCTCTCCCACAATCAGCACTACTGCCCTTCTTGGCCAGGAGTCTCCCTCCATCACTGTGAAGTTTCCAGAGTAGAAGTGCTCTGGCATTTCCTGAGCTGCCGCTCGGTTTCAGCAACGCTGCAGCTGCTGTGTAAGTTTGTATCTCTTGTTTTGTACCTCCTAGGGCTCAGTCATGTGTCTGCTGCTTAGAAATAATTGCAAGAGTTATAAATGCTTTTGTACATTCTTCCATGATGCTCAGCCAAGTCCTCATATTCAGATGGTATAATAAAGCCATTCTAGGTGTTTTCTCTTACATGTTCAAGGTTTTCAGACACATTCTTCTACGATGGTTCTGCTGCTGTCTTTGTCCTAGGTGGAGTCTGCCAAAGATCTCTTCCCAGAATGATCTTATTCACCAGAAGCAGCATGGAACAAACTCTGCAGCCTGCTAGGAACTGGGCAGTCACCCGGAGAGTTTCCTTAGTCAGTATCAAGGAAAAACCTCCCGAGGTCATTACCCGCAGTACCCGTCAGACACACGGCTACGGGAAGAGCCTCTTCGGTTGCTTCAGCCCTAAGGAATGGGAAGGGTGAGCACAGAGATGCTTCCTGCCTCTCAGAGCCATGGAGAAAGGTGGCACTGTGGCCAAGGTAGAGATCTGGGGAGAGAAAGGAGCAGTCTCTCTCTTGACACTAGGCAGATGGGGAGGAAGAAGCAGAATTTTTTTTGCTAAGCTTGCAAAACAGGGAATTCAGCCAGGATTTACACTCTTACCTGCCTCTTCCGTCACTTAGACCGACACTTTACTCTCGAAGATCCCAACTAGCTGTTGCTTAAGAGTAGAAGCACTGAAATTCGGGCTACGTTAAGCCTCTCAAAGCTTGGCATATCCTGAAGTTGCCAGTTTTCCTAGAGTTTGTCAGTCCAAGGTATATCTTCTGCAGATACTGGTTTCCACAAGTCACATTTCTTCTGCTCATCTGGCCTGTGGAGCCAGCTATGAAATCTCAGACAATGGCAGATGGAAACAGGTAAAAGGAAGGGAGATGATGCTCATAGCCAGGTCCACCAAACTCTTGTATTGTTTTCAGCTTTAATTCATTACACAGCTGAAGGAATATCTCCTTCTGGGCTTCTGGGATTAGAGAGGACTTTTTCACTCTTGTGAAGCTCATTCTGGAATTAATTGGCTCTCACAACCTGTCTACTCTGCTGTTCAAATCTTCCTTGCCTCCCAAGACTCCAAGCTTTAACAAATAACTAGTCCATGAAAAGTTGGTCACTGCAGGAGAAGGGAGTAAGCCTGCACACTTTGAAGCAATATTTATGCTGAAAAGTGGGATGCGCTCTGAAAGTACTGTGAATTCTTCTGTACAGGACAATTCATGCTCAGGACATGGTTCTAGCCACTAACTATCAGGGAAAATACCAGAACTTTAACTATATCTAGTACCCTTTTTGGGGGAGGAAGGTAGGGGGTGGAAGGAATTAATGTTTGTCTTCTTCTCCCATGTTGAAAGGAAGGGAGAAGAATGAATGTTTCACTTCAGGGCTGTGGTTCCTGAGGAGAGCTCACTTTGCAGCCCAAATTGAATCATCTCTCTTCCTGAAAATGGGATTTAAATGACAGTTCCTATCAACTGGCTAATTCTTGGCATCTCTTGAGCTCCAGCCTGGTGGATTTAAAAGGAACCACAAACCTAACCTCAGTGTTGTAGGTTGTGCTCTGTGGCAGAGCACCTATGTCTGTGGGCACCTAAATACCATTTGTAGGGGGATTTGGTCTGTGCCAGTAGAGATTCTGCAAAGAAAGTAAAGATTCTGCAAAGAAAGCTGACAGCACAAAACTCTTCACAGGTACAACATAGCTTCCTCTTCTACTTGCAGGTAAGCATTTTCAATGACCAGTACAGGCCTCCTTCCTCTTGGAAGAGCCAAAGTTTCACGTGGTGTTCACATCAGATCAGACTGAACCTCTGTGACAGACTTACCAGAAAGCATCAGTCATGGGGGATTTGTAAAAGTGCTAATTTTTCTGGATTTGCATTTTCATTTCAGTACTAATTGAAGGGAAGGGATAATACTTGGTCAGCAGAAACAGGACTTGTCTCCCTGAACACACAGCCAGACAGATCTGATGAGGAGGACACAATATATTTATACAGACCTTTTTCAAAGTGGAACCGCACTTTAAATATTGATTTTCACTGGCATGCAAAATGCTGATATCTACAGTCAATTATGTCACTGCTTTATTATTTTATTTTTTAAATAGATTTTCTACATGACAGGATAGATCCTTAGTTCTCGGCCAAAAGAACCATCTCAGTAACATGCAATGAACTGTGGGTTTGACTGAAATCCAGCTGGAGCATAAATTTCAAATCCAATTAATTGTAAGCAATATCTTCAAGGCGTTTGAAGAACTCTATCTTGCTTAAAATTTTCTAGTCTGTAATACATATACACTATATACAATAGTGCATATTTATATATACACACGGGAGACATAGATATATGTATATATACACCAGTTACAGTACTATATACAAAATTTTTGAACTTGAATGAAAACTTTTGTGAGTTTTAGGAAAGTGTATTAGACTATGCCTGCTCACATGATAAACTCATGGCATGGCAGTTATATAGTTCAAGTGTTCTGTACTCCCAGTATTCATCTATTTTACAATAACTAGCATAAAACATCCTGTTACAGGGTTGGATTCCAATGTTCAAACTGGGATAAGTCAGGACTACCCCTGCCCATTCACTCTGGCCCATGAGCTGCTGGTAGCTGCCTCATGCAGTTTTGAATTTTACAGTATCAAAGACAAGACCTGAAGTCACAAAAAATTAACCGTTTTTTCTTTTGCTAAACTAACTCCACACCCCTGTTGTACCATGAGGCAAACACTGCATGTGAAGATTACTCCAGAAATTCTTGCCTCTGATACAGTCAGGCACAAGGACTCCATTGCCATGGGACTGGGTCAGGAACCAAAGGCTCACAGCTGAGAACCCAAAATGCTTCTAAATCCTCAGATTTAGGATTCAGGTAGCATTGTGGCCACCACTGAGACTGGCAATGGCAGTATTGCCCTGCTGTGCCTTTAATTTCCTATCCATCAGTCTGGATTTCCAGTGCAATTTAGTTGCCTTTGTACCGAGATAAGCAATTTGTTTTATCTTTGCAAGAATGGTTGTCTTGGACTTCCCTAGTAGTCATCCCAAGGGTGATGACACATTCATATGACAGCTGAAACAATGTATGTGAGATTACCTGACCACAATTTATCGGGGAGCTGGATGAAAAATGCTTTCATTTAACTGATTAACATTTAATTAACATTGTTAATTAACATTGATTTTAACTTTTTCAGCTGAAGTGTAACACTTAACACTGACCTTAACTTTTTAAAATCAAAGCTAGGTGCTAAGAAAGCTTGGAGAAAACCATGATTGATATTATGCATTATATTCTAGCTGTATGAGATCTGTGTTGAAGTTATGGAGTAATGTGCATTGTACCATATAAAAGTCTAATGATAGTTAATGTTAGTTAATTAAGATGAACACTGAATGGTATTACCCTGTCTCATATGGGTATTAACATCGTATTAGAGCCTAACAAAATATTATTTTAGTTAAAACCACATATACTGACTCAGTCTAGATTCTCCTGAAGTGAATTCTGAATCCGATTAAACTGTGTCCTTCAAAACCATATGATGCTCCTGGATCTCAACACAGCAAATAGGAAAACAGGGCTATAGTCTAGTACAACAAATGGGTCTTCCTTACTAAGTAAAAATAAAGAGAAAACTTCATACTTATGTTCAGGAATTCTGGGACCATGGAGCAGAGATCTCTACTTTATTGCAGAAAAATGCATTAGATTGTTCTTCTCATCAGCTTAGCATGCTCCATTTTCAACTGATAAGGTTTTTTCTTCTGCGTTTTCACATCCTCCCATCCTGAACTCTTCCTAATGAGCAGTTAATCCAGAACGACATTTCTACTGAGATATATAAAAGACACGATCAGCACTGCTCCAGATCCCAGGACAGCTCTGTGCATCCTCCCTGATCGCAGAGAAATATCAGTGTGCTCCTGCCTTGCCCCCCGACCACGACAGCGATGAACTGAGCATTTAGCTTTTTGTAATCTCGCGTGTATTTAGCTACAAGAAGTTACAGCCCCTTGAAGTGGGCTCAAACCACTGATGGGTACATTATATAATACTGAAGCAGATCAAAAAGGGCCTCTGATATCTATCCATTCCTGTGTTGGAGACATCCCTGTACACACAAACAAGGGGTACAGATATAGATGGGATGAATGTGGTGCAGAGGTTCACAGTCACAGGCAAAAAGCAGTATCTAAAGAGAAGAAATATGCAGAAATGCAAGAGTGCATATATCCTTTAAGCACATGAATATACATGTGATATTAAATGTGAGAAGGATTTAAAGAGACCGTATTGTACCTTTAATTAGCAGGTGGTGCTTCTTAGCATTGTAAAAGAGATGAGCCCTGTTAAGTGATCTGGAGACGAGCATAATGACTTTAGCGCTCGGGTTATGAAGGGCATTTCTATAAAGAGAGGAGTAGTATTAAACAGCCAAGCTCTCCATACAGTCATATTTATTCTCCATAGTCTTATCAGCAGAGCCAGGTGGTCACAGGTTGGTTGGTGCAGCTGTGGAAGTAAAGCAAGGACCAAATTTCCCAAAGCAAATTCATGTTGCATGAGCCTGTGGAAAGAGAAGTGTAAGAGGAGGTAGGTGAGAGCAAAATTCAGGCTGGCTGGAGCAAAAGGGGAAAGCAAAGAGCAGATTCATCAGGTCAGATTGTATTTGGAAGGGAAGTTGAGGTCCATGGATGACAGGTAAAACATTTCTTTCTGTTTTCTGTCTGAGCCAGTCTCAATGTCTGACGATTTTTTCTTCAGTGCTCTTCGCTTTCGTGGCCATTTCTGGCTTCTCTTTGACTCCAGACAGTTTAGGATGTGTTGCAAATTTTGCTGAAATATGTTTGGCCAAAAATTACATTGGCATTACAGTTCCAAGCATACTCTTACCTCCAAGAGGAATGGGTGCTTTCTCCTGTGTAGTAGGTGGCAGAGAACACTTTGTTTATGCTGTCACAAAACTGAGAAAACCAGGGGTTTATGTCTTGTCAGGAAGGTGGCACCACCAGCATCACAAAATCTTTCTGCCACACAATGCCATCTACATTTCTCTCACCATGATCATGTGCTGAAGGCCACAAGAAGCCTTTTATGGTTTTTTATGGTTGTAATAGATAATTTCAGAAACAGAAGTTGCATCAATTTTGAACATGTTAGTGTCAAGAGAAGCTTCACAATGAGAAAAGACATCTAGTTCTTGAATGCATTACAGCAATGTNGGTGAGGCACTGATGGGGCCATTAACAGGAGATGGTTTGGAGTCTGTTATCTATGAGTCCTTTGGCAAGGCACAAATGCTCCCATTAACAGAACCGAGCCCGGAGGGAGGAGGCAAAGAAGCACTGTCCCACCTGGTTTCACAGCTCATGAAGATGGTAATAGAATATACTGCAACCCAGGACATTTATGCTGTCACAAAACTGAGAAAACCAGGGGTTTATGTCTTGTCAGGAAGGTGGCACCACCAGCATCACAAAATCTTTCTGCCACACAATGCCATCTACATTTCTCTCACCATGATCATGTGCTGAAGGCCACAAGAAGCCTTTTATGGTTTTTTATGGATGTAATAGATAATTTCAGAAACAGAAGTTGCATTAATTCTGAACATGTTAGTGTCAAGAGAAGCTTCACAATGAGAAAAGACATCTAGTTCTTGAATGCATTACAGCAATGTCCATGTGAGGTCCTGACAGCTCTTGCCTCCTCAGACTGTCCTTTGGTGTGATTTTTGAATGGCACTGCACAGGACCCAGCTGCTGTGCTACAGAAGATGATATTCTTAGGGTAGCATCTGACCCTTCTGTGAGCTCCAAAGGCAATTGTGTTGGTAACTTTGCATTTGCCTGTGGGGCTCTCTCATAATTAGGCTATTCATGAGCTATGGGGGTTGCTTTCTACTTGTGAATGCTTTTTTTTTCCCTTTGACTTATCTTTGATTCCTAGGAATTTATGCACTTTTATTCGCTTCAGGATCCAGTAATGTACAAATCTGTTTTTAAGATCTGCAATATATGCATTTTCCCCATGGGATGCCTCCCTGGGCCCATATTTGTTTTTTGTGTGTAAATATGCACAGTGGCCTCACTGCTGTTCACACATCAGAAGGGATCACACTGAGGTGACTGATTATGAATCAAAATTAAAACCACCAATTGGCATTAAAGGTCACATCTTTATTAGAATTATTCCTCCAAATACAATTAGCTACACATCAATCTGTGGGGAGGAGGAGTGGAGGGTTTCTGTGAGTCTGATCTGATCCTGACCCAACTTACACCAACAGTGTGTCATTATCTTGAACAGAGCTTCTTCCAGCTGGTGGCAGAAACACAACTCATCTTCCACAGCCTCGCTTCTCCCAAGGGCAACACAAACAAAGGAAAGAACATATTAAGACTCCAGGTCTTAAGGTGAATAGGTTTGTTTTATTTTTCTTTCTTTTTTCCTCATATTCTGTTTATAAGTGATTTCATTCCTTACCCCATTGGGTGAAGTTCCATCAATAGACTTGCTGTGGATGGGATGCATTTCCATGGCAGCCACTCACTAAAGTCATAGGATGGTGCACTGAAGAGAGCAGGGAGAAAAAAACCCAAGTCAGTGGGATTAGTCTGTTGAGTTCAAGAGGTTATTTGTGCCAACTGGTTACCAGCAAGGCTTAATCCCCAGGGGCTGCACGCAAACCATGGTAAATGAAATCTAAGATGGAAACATGCGTAAGAATTTGGAAAGCAACTGAGCAACAACTTTAAAAAGTGGAGGGAAAGATCAAGTAAAAGGAAAATGTGCAGGCCGTTCACTGGGGATATGGAGTAGAGGGCACTGGTGAGCCCTTTACTCAATGAAGTGTAAGAGTTCAGCACAGGCACTGCTTCACCTGCCTCCAAAGTGACCAGCACTGGTTGCTCCCAGAGACAGTCTGAGGTTGCACAGACCCTTGTGCAGATTATTTATGTTGCAGAAACAGGTTTGTTGAAGTTTATGTATATAATAATCTTTATTAGACCAGCAGATGTGGTTATCTAGGTTCTTCTTCAGAGCTGAAACGGAAGCAGCAAACCTGCATGTGTCCAAAAGCAAGTCAATGTTTTTAAAATATACCAACTGATCTAATAAAAGACATTACTTCTCCCAGCAAACCCTTCCTTGAGAACATTTATGGTAGCTCTTATATTCCTGTAACTGAGGGCTTTAAACCATTTTAAAAACATTACACTAGATAGTATCACATCTTCTTTATTTGGAAGTTAATTATTATTTTTTATCATCTTTAAAATGTGAGGAAACACAATTGAATGGACTCTTAACCCAGATAAAATAGGATGTCTGGAGAAGAAATCAGTCCTGGACCTTCTCCTTAGCCACAGCCCTATCATATGGAGGGGTGAGCCAAATGTGTCTCCAGAAGTGAGTTCTTCTTTATGCCTCGGGAGTTAATAGCAGAATGAATGCATTAAGGGCCATATGACGAATTTGAAACTTTGTCCTCAGCGTGGTGAAGTTAAAGTAGCACAAAACTGCCTGTATGGAATGGAGTGAAAGTTTGAGGTGTTCCTGATGTATAATTGCACTTCATTCTTAGATGAGAATCATGATGTTAATTTTAGAGGTTTAAAAAAAGAAGGAAACTTTAATTATCATACTTAATGGACACATATTATTCAGCAATCTGCAGCTTTTCTAGATGCTCTGTCATTTCTGACATCTGAAGACAAAATACACTGTCTCTCTCCCAGAGAGACACAGATACACAGGTAAACACAAAATGAGATACAGGTACCATGTTGCAATCTCTTCGGATCTATTTATTAATGGAAGAAACATAGGGAGGGAAAGGATTGGGCTTTTTTCAGGATGGTTTGGAATGACTTTTCAAGTTGGTTCCTGAAAAAAATATTTTCAAGCCGATCATTTGTTAACTGAGTCTGTGCAAGCGTCTTGGCTTTCAAATTGTTACTCCTTATTGTCTGTCTGAATTCATCTTTCTAACCACGGGGCTCTTAAGTAATGCAATCCCCAAAGCTAGATGCACATACTGTGTGTCTGGAGATCCTCATAATGAGAGTTGCTACCATGTGCAATACCATGTAAACACCTTTCTTCCTTCAGTTTCTAGAAAAATAAAAAAGAAGGAGATAAAGTTCCTATTGGTACATTTCAAATGCAAGGAATGTGTCAAAAGTCTCCCAAGAAGTCGGGTTTCCTTTATGCCACAGCAATGAAGAAGCAAAATGTGTTTTCTTTCTTTCACTTTGTCAGAATGCAGGGCTAAAGTCTGGGGGTCAGGACCGGTGTCAAATAAACAACTTTACTGTTTTGAATTTTTTAAAGGTTGAAGCTCCAGATAAAACAACTGCCGTTTGCACACAATATGCCCTGTGATCACATGACATGACTGATGATAAGTCAAAACAAATTTTGTTTATTCAGCTTTAAAGTGAATGTGGTGTTCAGATTTTTCTGTGGTTTTGAGTGTTATTAGACAAACAAGGTGCACATATGGGATGTAGTAAAGGTAGAGTCCTGCTTCACCAACAACATGTTTCCTTTCAGCACTGCTGTGTCATCTGCAAAGCCACCCTGGGCTGGAGGCGTCTGGCCCTGCGGGGTGAGCGCAGCGCTCCCAAAGCCTTGGCTGTGGTTTTGGCTGCCCTGCTCTCCCAGGAAGGCTGTGCACTGGGGCAGCAGCTCTTCCGGGCTTTGAAGTAGCCAGTAGGTGCAGCAAACATCAGGGAAAAGACAAGATGTTGCTTCTCTTACCGCGGTGCTCTGGTGGTGTTGGAGCATCTGCTGTGGTGAGTCACCGTGTGAAACATCACTTCACCCCACATCCCTTCACCCCACATCCCTTCAACCCCATGGCCACTGCTCACACCAGGAACTGCGATGTCATATTTGCCACAGAGCATCCCCCTTCTCCTCCCAGACTGGATGCAGCCAAGGCACCATTGGAGCTCTTCTTTAAACTGAAGTGCTCTTCCAGGAGCTTTCCCACAGGGCTGTTTTCCACCCTTCCTCATGCTGAGCAGTCTCTTCATCGGAGTAGGGTATAAAATCATGGGCACATGAAAGTGAGTTAATTCAGCTCCTCGTTGCTTCCCCTGGGGTGAGAGCCAGACCTGGGGCGGTCAATGGGACGCCCCCGTGTGATGAGATACCCCAAAGAGAGGCACAGCCATGCTGTCTTTCTGCTTGTTGGAATTTGTATTTGTGTCCTCATTTGCATGCAAGAAGAGCAGGGAGGAGGCCAAGGCACTTCTAATGGGAGGATTTTAATATGGTTTTACTGCTGGGCAAAACCAGCAGGTTGAAAGTATGAAGCGACAAAACATCGAAGTGCACAGTTATTTCTCTGTTGTCTAAGAAGGCTGTGATATTTGTTTTCTTAAAAAAATCAAACTTTCTTATGATTATGCTTGAAAATAGGAGCAAGCTAAACATATTTTTCAAAGAGGAAATCCAAGGGGTTTTTTTGCTATAGCAGTAGAGTTCAGCTGAAAGCAACAATTGTTTTCAGTTTTTCTTACAGGAAATATCATACCAATTCATTGGGAAAATACAAATGAGGTCGTTTTTTCAAGAGACTCAAAGATTCCCTGGAGAAATATCAGTAATTTCCTAACACCACTATCGTTTATCCTTGGCCTTTCTTAAACATATTTTTCAAGAATGCTTAGCATAGCCTCTTCCACTGAAACTCTTTTAGAATAAGATATTTGGTACAAATATTACTGCATATACTTAGATTTTATTTTGAAATCCTATATACAAAACTTATATATTGGAATATCATAAATAGCAAGCTACTGAATTATTAATATTTTTAAGTTAAATGTTTATTTGCAAAAAGAGTTAATGCTATTTAGATGGGAAAAAAAGTTGATGCCTAATTTCATCCCACTTAGTGTATTGTAATTATATGATTACCTATAGAAACTTCAGAGTATGGGTTTGGAAAGATCAAAGTTAGTGAAAAGTCAGCATGTAATTAGTTTCTTGCTTTGGAGCATTAGGTAGAATTACTGCAAAGAGGCAAAACTATCATTTTATAGAGACCCTTAGGAGATTTATAATGATGGTAGACAAATATATGCATACAATATCAGTTGGTGTGCTAAAATTTAATTTTAGTGAGGAAATGTGGTTGAAGGTGATCACAATACATGAGGATGTTCTTATTTTAATATTGGTGGATGTTATTATTAGAGAATCATATCAAAAGATATGTCACCAGGGAGAAAATATCATTTATAAATCACTAATGAGTAGCAAACAGTGTTTAGCTTGGAGGTATAAGACATCTTCTCACAATGTGCATTTATGATCAAACACAAAAGATCAACTGGGGGAAAAAACGAACAGTAGATCTATATTTTATCTTTTAGTTCTTGGCAACATTTTTGATGGTTAAATGGGGTTACACAATGGATGCACTGAATCACACCCTCTCTATAAAGACAGAAAGAGCCTTTTCTATGTGCAACAAGGAGCTCATGTTTCGGCCCCCAAATGTTTTCTTTTAGAAAAATTCTTAGTAGATAATATCCCAATTTTAAGATGGTTTGGACTCAATATTTCAAGGTATTCAAGTCCCTTCTACCCTTCTATGTCACAAGCAGAGACAAAAACTGTTATTTTGGGTCCACCTGTGCACATGTGGAAGTTTAGAGGAATTTTACAAGAATTTCAGTGGGTTTGTGATTGAACCTATTACAAGAGGGAAGATATTTTCAAGACAGAGACCTCACAACACCATACAACACACCAGGACCTCTTTTCCCACCCACATGACATGAGTATGACTTTAGCATGGAATTGAAACATGTAAGAAGAACCTTGTGGCTACACATTTAAGATCTAATGGAATAAATGAGGTGAGAGCTAAAGCAAAAATGTGTAGGTGAGGGATTGTCATGAGAGACAAGTGAAAGGATTACAGTCAAGAAAGGAAAAGACAACAGAGAGGCTGAGATGGGAGTCAGGAGAAACATGCATGGAAAGGAAGAAAGAATTTGAGAGCAGATAGGGAGAAAGAAATACCATAGTATTTCAAAGAACAGAGAAAAGAAAGCGGTGGTCAGAGGTGGCAGCATTTAAAGGTGGCATTTTACATTTTATCTTTCTGGAAAACATTACTCATTACATATCCTAAAAAAAAAAAAAAAAAAAAGAGGAAAGATAACAGCTTTTGCTGGTTACAAAAATATAATACTGATGAACTAGAGCAAAGAGCTGAGCCATTATCCTAAACTGATGTAGACCCAAAGGTCTGAGGGAAGACGGACTTACGTAAATAATTCAGATATTCATTTTAGTGCCTATAACTGTGAACAATTATTTCAGTATTGCTACTGTATTTGTCCACTACATATGTATGGTATGATATGAGATTCATCATACAGTATATAGGACATAAAAAGTTTATTTGTGGATAAAGAAGGGATTTTTACTGTTTTATTTCATGCGTATTAATTTGATCTAAATGCCTTGCTCTTTATTCTTTCTCCTTTATTAATGTCTCTTTTCATGCTGGAATAAATTATCGCTTGCTGCACTCATATAATAAAATAAGTAAATAGATATCAAGGATTCCAAAATTAAATTCCCCTTCAGAGTAGATCAGAAAGTGAAACATCTCACGTTTGCCTTGTCTTGCAAAACAAAACACAAATTTTGCATCTGCCCCTTTGGGGTTATTTTAATGGCCCTCAACTGGATCTGGAAAACATCCTTCATGAATCATTTTCCCAGTCACCTACACCTATTTCTGATGTCTGTGGGACAAACCAGTATAGGGAGGACACTCAGCCAGCATCCAGCCTCAGCGTGGAACAAAAGGATGCACACCCACCCACACACGGATCAGGCTGCAGCACCATGAGGTTGCTGTCACAGCGAGCGAGATTCTTAAACTAAGATTAACCTTGAAGCTCAAATGAGATAAAAACAAATAGAAATTTCTCCACAGGAATAAGAGCTTATTATAAAGGAAAGTATTTCATAACTTGCATAACTTTAATTAAGAAAAAAGGCTGGCAGGATATATTCTATCTCAGCAGCCATATGCTTAAATGTGTGCTCAGTGAGGTGCACAGAATGTGTTCACGTCTCATTATTAACTAAGTAGATCTGTGTGTGCAACTTCCTAGAAGTGCTGACAATATCACTCATGCATTTGCATGATGCTCATCCTTTTGCCCATTATGGAGCATCATGTCTGCACCATACTGAGAGAGCTGAGCTGTGCTGGTGCAAACTGAAGCAGATCCTGTAGCAGACCCAAGTGGTTGCAGTGGGGTTTCTGAGACAAAAAAATAGATGTGGAAGGGGTAAGTGAGTGGCTGAAGTGAAAGTTGAGATTTCCTTTAGATAAGAAGGCATCTGGGTGGCCTTCTTCCAGTAAATGAAGCAGGCAGGAGAGCTTATGATAATAATCCATTCCTTCCAGACAAATTCAGGTCACCTTTCCAAGGAGCACTGTGGTTTTGAGAGGCTTAGGACTATCCAGGATTCCAGGTGCCCTTTGGAGCTGCAGCAGGGTCAGATGTGACCTGACAACAGGAGATGCAGCAGGAGATGTTATAGAGGATGCTGTTGGTGAGAAGTTTGCTGTGTTTTTTATTGAGGAAATCTGCAAAGGGTTCCTCAGTGGTATCGTCAGCCTCTGGTTGAACACTGAGACTGATAAAGGCATAAGAAACCTATATCTATTACTGAAATTACTCTGCATGCCAGGACCATCTGCTGGAGTCATAGTCCTTGGTCTCTGAAGCAGTGAGGAAATACCCAGTACTGAGTGAAGTTGTCTGTACATGCATCTTGGCATAGATTACTGTATGAATGGGAAACTGGTTTAGGATTGACCCAACTTGGATTAATTGGTCTCTGGAAAAGGGGAAGGATGGAGGAAGCAGAAGCAGCAGAGTGACTGGTTCTTTTTGGATAGATACACTGATCCTGAGTAACCTTGTACGGATCCAAGCTGCAGTCACGCAGCGAGCATGGCAAAGGGACACGCTGCCATGAGGTCAGTGAGCCTCAGCACATCCTCAGACACATCCCAGGCTGCTCATGGCAGCATCTGATGAGATTTTTCCCTGTTAGAAATCAATGCAGACACAGGCTTGTTCTTGTCTGTATATAATCTGAAACTGCCCTAGTAGATTGTATGAACCATATAGGGCTTGTAATGGAGGTTTCTTTGTTGATCCAGAGACCTTGCAAATAGAAAGGTGAATAATTATATGTACTCTGTCAATTACCTCACTTTGGATCAGCTGATAGTCTACATATGAATTCATAATGAATCCAGAATGAATCTTTGGCCTCTGTCTGAGTAAGTAGAGAAACATTGCAGCCTGGACTTCACTAAAAATTTCTGAATTCATAGAAAAATTGAAGAGGAGGATGTTGCATGGGTAATATCTGCTAGAAACTGAAAGGTTAGAAGTGGTCCCAAAGTCTTGGACTTCCATTTTCACAGTGGTCTCCAGTTCCTATGAAGCATGGGGCTCGGATACTCCAGCCAGCGAAAAGCACTGGAAGTATCCTCATTACCACCTGTGTGGCAGAAAACTCAGTAGCACAGAGGGCTTGGGTTTGCCCTTCTGTTGAGAATTGGTAAAAAAAATAAAACAATTTTTTCTATTTAACGTGAAAAAATGAAAGCTGAATGAACTCAGTAAACAGGGGACTATGAAACCTTTCAAAGGCAGCGACTGGACGGAGATGCTGCATTTCCCCAGCTCTTGGAGCTGGATGACTGCTCCTTATCTAAGATTTTCCCTGGAAAGTTTCATGAAGATGTTTCTCATTTAAAATTAGATATCCTTTCACCAAATCCTTGTCTGAGGGACCAAGAAGGAAAAATATTTGGGGGCCAATAATCCAGCTAAAATATTCATACATTCCTACCATAACAGAAAGTTCCCTAATCACAACAGCTACATAAAGCTGTATGTTGTGTCATTTAGGACGGATCGTGGGATCTGGCATTCAGAGTCTGTCACCAGTTTAGAGAAGTCTGTCTCAATCAGTGTCACTGCTGGCCACAGCCGCCTGTGTAGGTCGCTGTCAATCCAGCTGTCTTTGTTTTAAAATGCTGTTTTGTTTGGGGGGTTTTTGTTTCTCTTTTCTAGGGCAACTACCACATCAGTGTCAGGGTTTGATGCTGCCTCTTACTCAGACTTAAGAGAGATTCACACAGGCTGCTCATCAGTGGTTTAGAATATTTCCTTAGATGAAAGTACCCCTTTCTAACACTATTTCTCCAGGCTCCTGCAATGCTCAACAGAAAACTCGTCTTTGCCAAGTTATCCCGACTGTGAGTCTGAGCAGAGCAGCTGATGGCATATAAAAACCTCACTCATCCTGTATTCTCACCTTGCAAGCAGTAAAGTTTGCCTGTTAATACGCAAAGTTTCAGCTGGTTTTGCTCTTTATTGCACTGTGCTGCAGCAGCAGTGACAATGGTTCTGGAAGGAGGTGGTAAGACAGGGAATGCCGCTATCTAAACCAGACGTTAAGAAATGGCTGGGCCTCCTGCTAAAGCTCTTTTACACTTCTGTTGTTTGTGTCCCCTGCCTTGCAGTGATGCAGTGTCCCTGAATAGTGGCTGTAGCCTTTGTCATCTGCTGGGTGAGACTTATCTCCAAAGCAAAGGGAGAGCAAGTTATTAGTAAAGCCACACGGGTGCTTTCATGTTGGAATCACTGCACAGAGCTGTGGATAAGTAGTACAACACAACAGGGTGTAGCTGGCAACTTAAATTTGATGTGTGTATTTTTCTTCCCCAACCTGGCACCTTTCCCTCCAATTTAGTTGCAGAACAGAGAGAGCCTTTCCGTGAGGTTGTCTTTGGCTGAGTGTTGAGCCTGGGGTGCACAGAATTGCAGGCACTTTCATGCTTATGTTTTCTCTGTTGAGTTCAGTCATGCTGTGATAGCATTTGGTGGAGGTGTGGGTAAGCAGCAGCCATGGGTCACAAAGAACCTGTACTTACTATCAAAAGCAAAACTGGGGACACACTCTGCTTAAAAAGAGGACAAAAACGTCATTCCTGTCATTTATATGAGATGTGTCTTCTGATCTCCAGCTCATGCCATACAGGCGAGGTGGCTCAGCCCAATCATTGAGTCTCATATCTCACCCTGTTATTTCCATGCTGCCACTTTGGGCAGAGGAACAAGTTCAGACAAAATAAAAATTGACCTCTGGCCGTTGCTTTGACCCAGCCCAAGGCGGTGCTTTCCTGCACTGTGAAAGGCTGTCTCAGCTTTATTTCCATGCTCCCCAGTGCCTCCTGGCCCGTCGGGGATGGGAACACCAGTGCCCCAGCACTGTGAGAAAGCTGCTCTTGACCTGAACCTGACCAGAAACAGGAAGTAATAGAAATCTCACAAAAAAATCTTTTCTCCTGAGATCTTCAGCCAGAGGGTCAGTTTCTGAACTCTCTCTTTCCCTGGTGTAGCCACTGACTTTGTTTATACCAGTGTAATGGAGCACAGCCTTAATTATGGAGGTTCCCCTACAGCTTTGCACAAGAGTCGAGCTTGAGTGTGTGTCCAAACCAAATCTACAGAGCTTTTGAGCTTCTCCCATCCCTAATTATTTGTGGGTTTTGGATATATACCAGGAAATTAGTTCACATCCATCTACAATTTTCTCTTTGTTTGATTGGCTTGAGGGCTGGAATTAAGAAAGAGAATTACCTAGAATAATGCCATCTGTATTCCACATAAAGAGAATCCAACCAGAAGCAACAATGCAATGTTTTTTAAATTGTATGATATGATAATACATAATGACACGCTGCACAAACTGACACATGGTTTCCACGAATACCAGTGAGGTTTCTCTTCAAGGAAAAAGTAATGAAATGGAGCAGATCTCAATCCAACCACAGCAGTACCAACCTGAGCATCCACCAGGGACATAATCAGAAATCACATACTCACTGCTGAGGAGCTATAATTAAACTAGATTTAATTTTAATGGAAATTCTTCCCAGAAAAAAAAAATATACCCATGTTCCCCACCCCCATCCCCTCTAATGTTGTTTCACTGTTCCAGGCTTTATGGAAATAGTTACAGGATTCATGTGTTTTGCAACCCCAAATGTTTTCAAAACAAATAGAACGTCTTAAAAAATGAAATTAATAAATCTTTTACATTCATACTCTAAAGTCAGTCATGCTGAGGTTGTGTGGGTTCATCAGCATCAGATGCTTCCTGCCGGCTGGTGCCTCCACCCAACACATGTTTTAAATAATAATCAAGTTCAGCCTTTGCAATTATATTTTTGACTTAATGCTGTTGTATGGTAATGGCTCTTTTATCCTACTTTTATCTCTCAACTTTATGTCAGACAGTACTACTCCTATCTAGGGATGTGAAAACCTGATAACTTTAAGAGGATTAATACTGATGAAATGTGCTTTATTAGTTTGGATTTGTTTTATTAGTACCCTGCAGTTTGATTAGGACTAGGAAGCAGTCAGGATATTGTTTGCCCAAGCGGAGAGAAAATAACACCAAGCAGAAAGTTAAATATATATCCATTTATTGGGCTGGTGCTCTCACAAGCGCACCAGCTCTTCCTGTGCCTCAGCCCCTCTGTTTACAAAGGCCAGAGGCCTCTTGGAGAGGTAAAACACAAACCCAGAGCAGATTCTGCCATGCAAACACATGCAGCTCAGCTAAACCCTCCACAGAGGGATCACCCAAACCACTGAGATCCTTTCTGCAGCCTGGTCATGTCACTCCAGTGGTGCTTGGAGGAGCACCTGTGCCCAGTGTGGGGCTGCCCCTGGGATAACACTGTTCCTCCGAGGCCATTTCCCCAAATCCTCTCTCTCTTTCCCATTTTCCTCCATGGCCACACTTGGGCACGCTGTGACCAGGCATGACCCCTGTCCCTGCATACCTGGGCAAGCGAAGGCACAGGCTGTGTGCTGCTTTCCCCAGAGCTCAGCCACCTTCCTCCTGGGATGGGCTTGGCAGCGCTTCCCCAGGGAAGGCTGGACAAACCCACCTGGCAGCAACACCCTGTAAAGTGTCCTTATGTAGGACTGATGACGTGCTGCCCAGGAATATCTGGTTACCTTCTCCTTGGGATAAATTAGCTCAGGCTGAGTTAAGTGCTGTTGTGCGTGGCAGTCAAACCCAGCAGGTAGAAATCACGCTGGGTCTCGTGCCACTGCAGCCCTGGGATGGCCCCTCTCCTCTGGGTGCTCATGGGATGCCCATCAGAAAATGCTTTGGTGGGGAGAGGGCGTCAGGCATGTTCCTGACAACTCTGACAGCGGGGTTGGCATCTGTAGGACTAAGAAATGTGGCTGGATATATTCCTACATGTGATAGGTGCATGGAAAACCCATTTTTTAATTTTTGGCAGAAAGGAATTGGAATGCAACTGGGCAAGCTACAGACCCATGCTCACCCTGCCAACTTTTGTAATAATAGGAAGCTAGTTACAGTAAACAGTGGTAAATAACGTACTCATGAAATCCAGCAGGGAATAAATGATTTGTTCTTATACAGGAAAACAAAAAAGGAGACAGCGCTTTATTTTTTAATACTGTTGTGCTCCACCCACACTGTCTCCAGTATATCCCATAACAGTGTTGGCTTTTGAGAAAAATGCATATAATGACTGGACTCAGCCTTCTTGCACAGAAGCATGGCTAGATAATAAAACAAAGATGCTGGCTTACCAAAATATTCACATTCAACTCTTTGCGACACATTCATTCACCACTTACTTTCTCCATTTTTACACGTAGAAAGAGTTTGGTGACTAGATTTATTCCTGATTTGGGCTGGTGAGAATGAAAACAGAATGAGCAGAATGCTATTTCTATCCATGCCCAATATATATAGTACATTACTTACAAAATATTTATCTGTGTTTTTTCCCACCCACTACTTTGTTACATTCATCACTGCCTGGGAGGGGAGGTAGAAGACGCAGTAGATATATGAAGATTGGAAAGGATGTTTACTTGAGGGAGATTTGTCGTAAGTTATGAAATAGACTTTAAAAAAAACCTACTTTCTGATATTTTTCTGGAAGTAAACAAGTTTAGTTATACTAATAGATTATTCCAGTGCCCACAAAGGGCCTGTTGCCTTTTCTACTATGAGCTATTTTTAAATTTTGAAAGTTTTTAGGCTCTCCTACTCAAGTGTAAGCCTGCAACTTTTTCTCATATCCCCCATGGACAGTGGGAATAGTTTATTTCCAGCCCCTCTGAAACATCATTTTTCATGTTTGGTATCTCCTGTTTCTCCCTGACCAGTCCCAGTTCTCTCCTCCCCTCATCTCTCAGCCCTATTGTTGGTCTCTACTGGATTCTTTCCAATCAGTTCTCACTCATTTGAGTACCACGCTGAAGACAGGGTGATGATGCTGAAGCCAAGCTTTCTGCTGAGCATGACTGCTCTTTTTCCATGGCTGGGTGAATTCTGTCACAGCTGCCTCATGACCCCTCCTCATAAATCAGAAGAAATCAGAGTAAGACAGCAGAATCTGGGCATCATGAATACACAGTCCTGCTCTAGGCAGGACTAGTGGCCAGATGCATGGTGGGACCATATCTGCGGACATGGAGCTGGTTTGAATTCAGCAGATCAGCATTTCCTTGAGGCTAGAAGTTTGTCTGAGAGCTAAAGTGGCAGCCTTGAAACAACTCAAAGTGGATTGCAACTGCATTGCAACTTCTACTGCATTGCAAGTAGAAGCAGCCTCTTCTGCTTCTCTTTCAATTTCAGCCTCACTGTTACAGCCGGGGTCTGATCTGAAAATATGTCCTTCCTGTGAGGTTCAGACCACAAAACTGACTGCTTGCCATATTCCCCGTTGTTTTTTTTTTCCTTGGGTAGCTGCATGAATCTAGTTTATCACATCCAGCCCTGTGTTAAATATGCTCAGTGTTTGAGCAATCCATGAAGTCAGAAGCTTCCTATGGAGAGTTTTTCTTCGCTTCATCTGGAACCCAACAGCTCATACAGGCGTACACAGCATGGTCCCCAAAAGGTCCTTCCTTGTCACCTCTGGAACATTTTGCTACTTCTTGGTTGAGCTGTTTCACACAGAAACGTGTGGTGTCTGTGAGGAGGGCAGGTCATCTTGCTGAGCCCCAGGCTCCCAGTGTGCCTGGGCTTCTCCAAGGCAGTGGAAATACTGCTGAGGTATTTCCTCACAGTGCTCTCCTGGGCTCTTCCGAAGAAAACAAAGGAGAAGCCTAGAAGATGGGGAGATGGTACTGCTGTGGTGGGTGGGGGCACTGCCCTTGCTGCCACAGAGGATACAGCCACTTACTGGAAGAGGGGGTGAAATGTTGGCTGGAGTTAAGGGAAAAACTCTTTGGGTCTGGGATTTCATCCAGGTCATGTAGATAGTGGATCAAAAGGAGCAGTCAGGACGCTCTGTGCCTCATCATCCACTTGGAGCAAGAGCAGAGCAAGGGAGAGGAGGGTGGCTGAGAACTGCCAGAAAAGTCCATGTGTCCCATCTTAGATGTCCGTGAGTTCTATCCCATCACGGCAGTGTTTCCCAGCACTGTGGTGTGCTCTGGGCGTGCTCCCTTCCCTCAGCTCCCATCAGGACCATTCACTGACCCCACAGGTAACTGATCTCCCATTGTATGAGGCACAGGAGACAGAATAATAAATAAATAAATAATAAATAATTCAGAAATAATCTTTTCTCACATAAAAATCCATGTTCCTAGGGAAAAGTACACAAAGCTAAGGCCAGGAATAATCTGTTCAATTCCAGCAAAAGCTCTGATTCCCCTCTTCTTTTGTGTAAGTCACAGACTCCCTTTTCTCCTCCCATAACAATCTCATGCATAATAAAAACAGGGCTTCCTCTAAAAATCTTTTGTTTTCCAAAAATATGAAGAGTTCCAGGGAGAGTCTCCAAGATCAATTTGCTATCTGATTCCAAACAGAGCTGAACAAAATCTCTGGTTTTCTCCACTGCCAAATATTTGTGGTGACATGCAGGATCTGCCCCTAATGTCAGCAAGAACATCAACAAAACATTTCCAGCATGTTTTCACAAATTTGCCATCAGTTCCCAGGCCATTTGGTGAAACTCTACAGACGTCATGAGTTGACTTTGTTAAAACCATCCATGCAGTTTTAAAGAAAATATCATCTGATGACTTCCCACCACCTTCCTTGTCTTTTTACAGACTCTTAAAGTGCTATGTGATTCCTTCAAAATGTTCAAATAATCACTCCTGCTTTGATTATAAACAAAGAAGACTTTAATTTGTCTCTTCAGCCAAATTCAGGAAAATCAGATCCCACTGCTCAGTTGGAGAGGGAAAGACAAACAAATGTAATGAAGCCAGGCAGCTGAAAAAAAAAAAAAGCACTGATTAATGGAGAAAAACAACTCACATTGTATTTTTTTTTCAAGCCCACTTGTCCTTCTCCCAACAGCCTAAAAACAAGGCAAAAGTGAAAGTGCAACTACTCATCTCCTATGTTCCTTCCCTGCCACGGCACCTACCTGCCTGGGGTAGCGGAGTCATGCTTGGACCCTCTCCCCTGGGATGCCCCTCCAGCCTGGGTGATGCCACTGCCTCCAACCCATGTGCTTTCCAAGGAAACAGCAGCTGCTGCTGCTACATTTCAGGTGATGCTCAGACCACCTGATGCCCCTCGCCCGCTCCCACCTTTGGGAAAATACACTCTGCATCTCCTTCCTAAATGTGGAGTGGTAGGGGGTGAGATTGATGGGAATCAGGTGCTGAAGTAAATCAGCTGCTCCCAAGCTTAGGAAAGACTGAGCAGGGACACCATCCCTTCCTCCCCAGCTCCGTGCCTGGTCCCAGTCTGTGTGACTTGCCCACGATGCACTCAACAGCTTTCCCTCTCTGGAAATCATAGAAACTTAGAATGGTTTGAGTTGGAAAGGACCTTAAAGATCATCTTATTCCAACCCTGTCACGGGTAGGGATGCCACTCAGTAGATCAGGTTTTTCAGTGCCCTGTCCAACCCGGCCCTGGACACTTCCAGGGATGAGGCAACCACGGCTTCTCTGGGCAACAGAAAAGCTGTCGTGGTTTCAGGAATGTTTTCAGGGTGGGATTTTACCATTTCAAGGTCTGTTTCTACAGTGAGAGACTCCCCCTATTTGTATCTAATTTTTAATGGTTTTGCTGCCACAAGTGCTCCAGCCTCTTACAGGCTTGAGCCTAAGAGACTTCAGTTTAAGGGACAGCACATGTAAGAAGTTTACAGATCCCCTAATGATTTCAAATATCACTTACATCACTCTAGAAGACGCCAGGTCCATAAGAGATAATGTAAACATCTTCCTTGCTGCAGTTTCTCTTGAGATACAGCTAAAGGCTGCAGACACATTACTGTGACTTGAATGCATATAATAGGTATTTGTGCATGCAAATGGCCGGTTATATGTGAGCAAGTAATTACCTGATTTGCATGCCCAGACATGGTAATTCAAATGTAAATTAGTTGTGCAGTTGCAGATATACTTTGCAAGTACAGTTGCCTATTTGTAAAAATATGTATATTTTTGTCCAGCCAAAAGGGCCTTTTACCCCTGCTCAAAGAGACATAAGAGGGCATTAAGTGGCACATGCTCACATCTGCCCAGGGGTGAATGTCATCGCTCTGAACAGACTTGTGAGAGCTGCTCTGCCCAAACTGGAGGCCAACTTTATTTATAGAAAGCAGCCACAAAGGGCTTCTGTCTGACGCCCACCAAAATCAATGCAAGTCTTTCTGATGACTTCAATGGGCTTTGAATCAGGCCCAGATGGAGCAAAGATATTTCTTAAATTATTTTTAATGGAGGAAGTGTCGTGCACAAATATGTGAACAGATTAGCAGGGAGATCTGCAGGTCTCTGTAAAGAAGTGCTGATTATACAGCTGCATGTTCATGGCTTTAAAGTTCCCTTATCAAAACCTCTGAAATGATTTTGATGATGCAGAAATCAATAAAATATTTACTTAGAGGAACACTTTGCACCTGCATTTGCAAACTTCAAAACCAAAGTAACATACAAACCACGATTATATTTTCTAAAGTTAGTAATGATGTGGTTTTCTCTATGCAACTATTGGTATATGCAAATAATTACTTTTTTTTCTTTTTGATACAATTTCATTATTTGCATTGCTACCAGTGGTTCACCAATAAAGGCGAACATCACATTAGGATTCATGACAGTTTTCACATTGTATTATCAATATGTGGAAATAATTGTCTGCTCCGGGATTAAATTACATTATTGTGTATCTTTTTCATGCCTAATAAATAATGATGGATGGCTTTTATTTTCATCACCACCTGCAACCATTTAGTCACCCTTTGATTGTTGAAGATAAAATAATAAAAAGCAAGTGTTATGTTGCAAGCAAAAGAATGCAGTCAAAACAGTTGCATGCCTCGTGTCTCTGTCTACCTTTTTCCAGTCCCTAAAGAGTAATAGTTGGCGTTCTGGGAAGGCTGGCAACCTGCAAACTGGCAAACACTTCTCATAAATTGGGCAAGGGGGAAAAATGTGGAAAACCTTTTTTTCTCATGAAACAATAATTATTTCTTAGCGCATGATTCTTAATCTGAAAATTAGGTTTTTGTTCTGCTGTGCAAATCAGTTACATGCAATTAGAATGCAAAGCAGAGGCACATTCTCAGTGTTTAGCCCTTTTAAATAGAAATGAAAACAGCCTGCAAATTGTTCCAAAGTTGAAAATGCATGCTAGGTAATATTGAAATTCAAAGAAATAAAGCCATGCGTAATAAAATACCCACTCTAGCCCATTCCATTTTTTAAAAAGATTGCCAATTGTGAAGCTTTAGAATAAAAATAGATGTTGCCTAATTTGAAAAACTGTGAGGCTCTTTGCCAGTGTTGACACATTTGTACACAGGCACACGGATCCACATGTGCACACACTGAGTCCCAGTTCATGTCACTTTTTACATGATCATCTTTTCTTCTAGGTCAAGTGTAATCTTGAAATTGTTAGAACTCCTACCTGCACATTCTGATCCAGAAACTCTTTAAAGCTGAAAACAAATGGAGTTGACATTTTTAGTTAAAGCTTACATTAGCTATTGTCACAAGTCTTTAATCACACTCACCCTCTTCAGATATCTGGTATTGTTAGCTCGGGCCACCCTGTGCAGAGTGCCATAGGAGCCTTTTAAAAATAGCACAGCAATATTTAGAATGGAAAGTTATTGCTGGATAATTTCATTAACTGCCAGTGTATCAAACTGAGCTCAAGACGAAGTTGTCCTCTTCTTTTTTTTTTTTTTAACAAAATATTCGGTTCTGAGTCAAAGGTTTATTCTCTGTGTGCAGTTTCACATGCTTGGCTCTATTATCTTTAAATCACAAGATGACAATCTTCTCAGGCATACCAGAGAGTCAACCAAAATCCAACAGTAATAGATAATCCTATCAAATGTCAAGATACTGAGGAGAAGCGGTTTGAAAAATAGGCCAACAGTCCATTACTTGATTTACCTTGAGAGGATGTTAACATTTCTGTAGCCTGCCTTCAACAGGGTACACTTACTCTGCATTGCTAAACTGTTTAAAAGCACGTTTCAAGCATTTAGAACTATTTCTGTTGTTTAAATATATACTTTGAATTTTCCATCATTTACCAGCAGTGCTGGCTAACTGGCGAGGTCCCAGATGGCTGGAAGTGAGCAAATGTGACACCTATTTAAAAGAAGGGTCAGAAAGAGTCGGGCCTGTTTAATATCTTTATCGATGATGTGGATGAGGGGATTGAGGGCACCCTCAGTCAGTTTGCAGATGCCACCATGTTGGGTGGGGGTATTGATCTGCTGGAGGGCAGGAAGGCTCTGCAGAGGGATCTGGACAGGCTGGATCAAATGGCTAAGGCTGATTGCGGGAGGTTTAACCAGACTTGCAGTGCTGGGTGAATGGCTGGACTGGATGATCTAAAAAGTCTTTTCCAATCTAAGCTACTCTGTGATTCTATGTAAGTAGAAAGTGCTGTTCAAAATAAATGCTTTTCCTTCAGGGACAAAAAAGGACTGGTGGTTGATGCAGCCCTCATCCTCAAACAAAAAATACCAACAAAATAATCCATTCACTAGCCCAGATTTATGAAACAAATTGTAAATTAGTTTTACTAATAGGTGAAGAGTGGAATTTCTTGGGGTGTCCCCTCTCTTCACCTATGGAAATGCACCAACCACAGAAAATTATCCTCAGAAGTCATAAGCAGGGACCCAAAGGGCAGTGCTGAGTGCTGATGTGCTTGGACTGCTCATGTGGCACCATGCCACACACCTTGAACACATCAGCCCTTGCTCACAGCACAATTCAAGATATTAAAGCTCCTCTGTAGAGAGATGCTGTGCAAAAAGTCCCTCAAAAACAGTGGCTGTGTCAGACAGAAGAAACTGTACTGGGGATATTCTCCAAAATTTGAATTGGTGAAAAAGAGGCTATCCTGGAAAAGGTTCCCATCTGGATTGCTGGTTCACTGGTGCACTTCAAACAGAAGATCCTCTGCTGACATCTTTCCTTGCCCATTTTGCTCAGCTGTAGCACTACCAACGCCTCCTATGGAAAGCAAAGGAAAGGGAGAAATTGGGGTCAAAAATAACACCTTCCGTGATAACATTGCCATTAGCTACAGCAATTGCAATACAGGAGACATTATTCCTTTGATATATTTGCAGTCCTTTTACCGTCAGTCAGTATAAAGCAGCCACACTTTCCTTGCCTGGCACTTCTGGTTAAAAACCACACCTTGTTACACACACGCACAAACACACACACACAGACACACACACAGAGCAAAGGACTGACCACAGCTGAGGCTTTTCCTTCTCATACCCAGAGAGATGCTCCCTGGACAGGATGTAATCCTGCACTCCCCAAGCTGGAGCTGCAGGGCTGACACAAGTGCCAGGCTGCAGGCAACTGCATGACTGAGCTTTCCAGAATTTTACTGCCCTCTCCAAAAAAATCATTCAATTCCAAGTGATAAATAAACACTCTCCAAGTTCTGCCTGCAGCTGGAGGCAATCACTATCTTTCTCATCTCTGTGCTCCATCCATGCCTCCATCAATAGAGAGGTAATTTTCGGACTCAGTTCATTAACACCGAGCTGTTGATGG
This sequence comes from Oreocharis arfaki, assembly GCA_013398015.1. NCBI lineage: Eukaryota > Metazoa > Chordata > Aves > Passeriformes > Paramythiidae > Oreocharis > Oreocharis arfaki. The sequence continues at coordinate 441,625 of VZRR01010022.1, read as the reverse complement.
AGCTGTAAACACTCCACCCCGCTGTCGTTTCAAGCCTGTTACCAACTATTCTTTTCTGTTTAGCTGACCTGCCGTGGCATTTAAGATGAAAAATATTTGGTTTAAATTCACAGCAGTTGCTCTGGTTTTTGAAGAGGGCTGACGCTCGTCCTGACATCCAAAAGCACTGCAGCGCCAAACGGGAAGCAAACTTTTTTGGCCAGAGTTCTGCAGAGAGGGTGGGATATGTGGCAGCTTGGGACACCATGAGACAAAGGCAACGCTATTTTTGGCTTCAAATGAGGGTTCTTGCATGTAGAACATACACACACATAAACAGGCGTTAAGATAAGGAAATGACAAGAAGGCAGAAGGAGAATGGGTTTAGCCAGCAAATGTCCCAGTGAGGTGAGGGGACACTGTCCCATCTGCACACAGGAGATACAAAATCCTACCGCATGGGCAGGTTTGGGAGTGCTTGATACCTTGATGGATGGTTTGGACCATGGTGTAACTGCTGCGAGACGGGAGAAATGAGCTGATGCCATGGCCCACCCTGATTTTTGCACTGCTGCAGAAGGATGTTGTTGATGGGCAAAGGCACCCTGGGGCTTTTCCTTCTGTCCCACAGCTCAACAGGACATTTTGACCCAGGTGCCAGTGAGTTTCAGGCCATGGTTTGCTGACTGGCTGTTCACAAGCTCAGCAAGAGACAAGTGGGGAGAGATAGCACCCACCCATAATGAGCCAAAATAGTTCCTGGGGACAGATTATTTCAGTTAGTAGAATGACCAGGCTGCACATGAAATTATATCTCTGCTCTCATCAGTATTATCAGTTCCTCCACCCCAAGGCTGGCAGAGTCACCCATGTTGGAGGCAGGGGAATGGTCACAGAGAGTGATGGTTCCAGAACTGCAGTCCCCATGTTTTTGAAGGCTCTGTCGTGGTCACAGTATATATAGCTCAGTATGGAATTCTCATGCTTTACAGGCATAAATGTATCTGCATGCTGAGGTGCAGCAAGTGGCAGAGCTCGGAAACATCCCCAGAACACGGTAAAAAATCCACGCTCCTGTTTCCGAGAGAGGAAGTACCGCCTGGCCCAAAGGAAGCTCTCAAGCATCCCGGCACTCAAGAAGCAGCCACCAAGATTTTTTGACAATTTTACATGGTACACAAGAGGGAACTCTGCCTTGAGCAGATAAGGCTTGAAGTTTTAATTCTGTCTTTTTCCTCCTCTTGGTTTTGACTTGATGAAAATCAACCCAAGGTGGCAGGGCCAAGTGATATTCACCTTCACCTTGCAGATATGGAGCAGATACCTGGCCCTGGCAATGCCTCCCCCTGCAGCTGTGTGCACCAGACCCAGCAAGTAAGAAAACAGCAGCAAGAGCCACACAGCCTCAGTGATGTTGGGAAGTAGATGTCTCCAAAAGGGCAAGAATATGGCTCAGGGATCTTGTGATTCGGGATGGATTGAATCTGCACAGTTTAATGAAAATGGCTATCATCCACATTTTGTTTTCTTTATAAACATTTGCAGAGTGTCAGTAGCCAATCTAAATGTCTCAGCAGACAAGTACATACTGTACTTTGCCTCTTTTTTTCTGGAGTGCTGGAGAAAACATGTGAGCTGGAGCCAGCTGATGTGCTCTCCATGGGTCTCAAGGGCAAACTCCTTCAAACTGAGAATGATCTTCATGTCCCTTCCAAACTTGTTTTGTGCTCTTTTTATTACATCTTCAGAGGTTCATCAAACCATTACTGCTCCCCATCATGCTCAGGGACATTTTCTTTGCCAGCCAGCTCGGGAGGGTTCCTGACCATGAGGGACAGCCTGGCTCCTGAGGTGTCTAACAATGTCTTGAAATGAATCGTGCCTGGGTCCAGGAAAGATTTGGGAACAAGCCCTTTCTAGCAGGGCTACAGCCCATCTTACTTTTCATTGTGATGTTTTCCTCTTTTAGATGAGGATCATCTTGTCTGGAGAGAGGGCAGTGTGTGTGTGAAGGTAGTGGGAGCTCTGGCTGCAGGGCTGTGCAGGCTCAGCTGTGAGAGTGCAGGCAGCTCCTACAACAGCCTTGTTACTGGAAGGTGAGCCTAACAAACCTGCTGTCAGATGATCTCTTGTCTCTTTAAAGCAAAGGTAAAGGATCTAAGAAAGCTCTTTCTTGCTCATTCTTTGGACAGAGACATTTAGATTGAGTACTGCGGCTCTCCCTCACTACAAAGACTACAAAGATATTTTTATCTTAATTAGAAAGTTTTGCTGCCCTACTTTCTGGCGAGCCCTTGTCCAGCCTGCTTGTAATCTTAGCCATCATTCAAGCCCCCTCAGAACCAGACCAGCTGGTTTCAAAGCAGCCTTGGCACCACACTACCCAAGGGCTCCCGCGCTCCGGACTGAGTGGGAGCATCAGCCTTCAGAGACCAGTTTGAGAAGGTCCTCGGCTGACACGAAGAGACCAGAGCAGAGCCCTGTGCCTCCCCTCGAGGCTTTGTCACCCTGCCACACGGAGGGACAGGCTCTCTCCCCACTCCATCAGCATATGCCAGCCAAGGCCCTGCCACTTGTTTCTCCAGGCTAGCGCAGGCAGAGCAGCCCAATTCATTGTGACAGAGCAGTTAAGTAAGTGGCACAGATTTCACATGTCAGCCCTCGCCTGCCTAATCCCAGAGCTATCCCGTAGCAAGTGACTGGTGAGGAGGTTCAGCAGCATGCACAGGCAGTACTTAGTACGCTTCAGAGCATGTGCTGCTAAGCTGAGTGCTGTGCTGCTCTGTTTTCCACTGCCTGGATCCAAACTCTAAGGACTTCACATGCATGTAAACCTGGAGACAGGCTAGAACAAGCTTCCCAAAGTGTGGTCTTCTGCAAAAGCTTTAATATATTTGTGTACACTGATCTTTATATCTGTCAGGGGTAATTACATTTCAATGTTCCACAGTAATGTAGTTGGATTTTTTTTTTTTTAATAAAAGGAAGAACCTATCTTCCTCATTGTCATGCCTTAGCCCTGCTTTCTGGAGTAGTTATGAAAAGAAAATTGTCAGCAGAGTTTCCTTAGCATTTCAGCTGGGGAAAGTGTCAAGGTTTCAGTAGCTTGGTAAATATCTTTATTTATCTGACTCTTGCTGTTGTAGTATTTTTTGGGGTCCTGAAGGTACTGGTAAGTCCTAATGACCCTGACCAGCCTCACCTGGTGCCTCCACCCACTCCAGCAGGCCTAGGAGCCCATTTAAGCTCAGCCAAGGAAATTTGCTGCTTTTTGTGAGCTGAACTGGGGAATGCTGATCAACCCACTCATCCTGACCACACACTGACTTCCATCTTGACCTCCCTGTGATGCTGCCTTATGACCTGGGCTTCTGATTGGACCTGGCCCCCATCTGCAGGTCTGCCTGCTCCTCTCACTCAGGTACTGGAGAAAGGCACTGTGACTCATGGGGGGCTGCCACCCCACCACAACAGTGGGCCATGATGTTCCTGCTGCAGTTTGTCTCCTAGGGAGAGTGCAGACCCCACTAGTCCCTGACAATATCCAGGGGCATAAAATCCACGTAGTCCCACTCTGCTCCTGGGAGGGACGAGGTGCTGTGTCCCTCACTTTGCATACAGGGGAAGTGAAGCACAGATCTCGTGGGTGTGCCACTGGAGCTGGAGACGTGAGAGGGAAAGAATTAGGAGAAATGACTCATGGCAACTCCCTTGCACCAGTGGTAGTGGTGCAACTGGTTCTGGCTTCTGGATAAAGTGAAGCCAAACATCTCACGAGTGCCAATTGCTGTGTTGTTTACGGTAAATGGGATTGGGTAAACAAAGCAACTGCAAAGACTTCCAGTAAAAATGAAAGGTCAGGCTGCATGACAGAGTAATAAAAGGATGCTTGCATTGCCAGTGTCCTGAAGCTTCTGCAATGGGCATTCGGCTACCAGAACTCTAGTTCTCACTGCATTTCCTTTGTTAAAAGAACAGATATGAAGGCAGGATGCTTTGCACATACACAGCTGATGCGAAAGCAAGGTTTGCTGCTCATAATACTGTAACATCCATGCTATAGGAGTGGATTCTGAACTGTGTTAGCCAGAGCTAAGTAACTGCTAGGTCATATTATCATCAATAGATAAGTCGAAAGAAAGAAGCTGAGAGTAACTCTTCTCTCAGAGCTCACTCCCACCACAAATGCAAGCACGTGGGGTGCCAGCATGCTCATACCACCATGAGGGGCCACAGTTTGCTACCTCTGCACTGTTCTTAAAATCAGTCCAGTCAGTTGCTGAAGTCCCTGGGTATTCCTGTATTCCCTGATGTACCGTGTTGGAAACATCAATTTCTTTTTTCTTTTACTGGGACACTGGCAGAGTTCATGGAGAGGAACCACTGGGATTTCCCTGCTGGCTGCTGCTGGAGAGGGGACACAAGGCTGGAGAAGTGCTTGGTCTCAGCTGGGATGGTTGTTTTGTCCTTACCAAGGAGGAGCTTGCTGTTGCTCTACATGCACTCTCAGTAAATGCACAAACCACGTTTCTGGCAATTAAGGTATTGAATTTGTCATTTTTGGAGCAATGTGTATGGCATGAAATCCCTGTTTCATGCAGTCACCGTGTCCGCCTTGAGAACAGCTACTTTCAAATTTACTCACAAGCCCTTATCTCCTCTTTCATCCAAGTTTTTTCCCTCCTTTATGAGAAGAGGAAAATGCTGCTCTTATAAAGTTACTGAGGAACCTGACTACCTCTGGTGCTTCTAACACCTCAGCATACGATATCTTAGAATTGAGGCAAAGCATGACCCACAGGATGTTCATTTGTGCCTGATGCTATGGATAGAAAGCCTAGGGGAATCTTTGCATCCCGTGTACCAGGCTTATTTCTTTTGCTTCAATAGATTTGGGATTTTTGTGGATGCAAACATTATTCTTTTGTGTAAAGTTGTACTTCCATAAATATTTCAAATCTGATTTACTGGTAGGTACCAACAAATATCCTGATTTCACTAAAAAGTGGCAAAAACTACATCCAGGATTTCTTCTCAGATTTTCCTGTGGACATTTCTGATTTTCTTCCTTGCTAATGGATTTAAGCAGGAGTGTCAAGAAAGATCTTGCTGATGTCATGTGGTTCCCGCTCAAAAAGTTCAGAGACGTCTTAAAAGTTTGTTGTTCTTTGGATTAGGACTTCCATTTGTCCTACTCTGCTCAAATCAGTAAGAGTTTTTCCCTTAGCAAAAGAACGTAAACTCTTATTTTGACAGATGCAAAAGCTTTCTCAGCCTCCAGGCTTTCCTATTGTAAAGCCCAATTGCATTAGGTAAATTAGGAGAGCTGAAAGAAAATAAGTATCACATTTTAAAGAAGTACAAAGCAGAACAAAAGAATAAATTGTTACTTTGCATAAGTTAATATTTAAGGAGCACTCCTCAGGCAAGGCAAAGCCATAATCAACGCCAAAGTAGAATCTCCCTTAAACTTTTTAATGAAGAAATTGATAGAAGCCTTGTGCTTTTCTGAAATGTTTGTGTTTTCATTGTGTTAATATTCTTTCCATGATGGTGTCTACGTGAGAATTGGAGATAAAATAAGACAGATGTACTGACCATGGTTACCAAGGGAGCAGTTTCCTTAGCAATGGCAAAGTGTTGTCAAAGCAGTCAACGTTCCCTCTCTCTCTCACATGACTTGTTTTTACTAGTTTGCATAGCTTGGTCACGCAAACAGCTCATCATAAACCCCTCCCAAATTTCCATGCACAGGCAAACAAGGCCTAGGTGGGTCATTCATCAGAGAATCCCAACCTGGTTTCAGTTCAGTTTCTACCTGAACCTCTTCTTCTGCTTTATCATTTTCAATAAAACGTTTGCCATCTAAAGAACATGAAAGTCATCCAAATGGAAACATAACCACATAGTGCACATTCAGATAAAAAGATATGGAGGTGGGTGAGTAGCATAAAATTGCCACCTGTCCAAAGCACCAGTCCCTTCCTGTTAAGGATAAAGATGGCAGCTAAAACCATCCCTATAAATAGGTCTTGTAACTGCCTCCATGAAATGGTTATTATCTGAGAATGGAAGGCAGTATGATACCATCTTCCTCAGTGAGGCTGAAGAGTGGATTATGCTGCACTATAACACTTATCACTCTCTGTGGGTGCTTCTGGTGGTGACCATAAGTGTGTGAGGTCCCTGTGCCACGTCCAGAATGACCCAGCTGAGGCCATTACCCAGCAGGGAACTGCCTCCACCCTCGCTGCAGGCTGGAGCTCTGAGCCCTCTCCACACCCTCACTTCCAACGCACATCAAGCTCCCAGGGACAGCAAAGAAGTGAGATGGGCTTTTGCTGCTGGATGAAAGGTATCAGCTCTAAAAGAACAGTTGATCTCAAACTACTTGGAAAACCTTGCTACATGTAGCTCTAGGCACTGTGGCCACCAAACCCAAAGTAATTCAACCTGAGCAGAATACCAAAAACATCAAGGTAATGATGGAGCTCTTTCCCATTATGTATTTAAGCTAAGCAGTTCATTGTAATCAAAACGTGATTAAAAGTGTTGTGTCGGTAGCCCAGTAATGCAGAGACAGATCTGTGCCGTGGTGGTGGTTGCAGTTGTTTGTTCTGACAATCGGCGTTAGGAAAGAAGTGTTTTCCTGCCCCCGTTTCCAAACAACGGCTAAACTGTTTCATATAAAATGTATCCAAATGCCTAAATGAAGGCATTTCTAGGGAAACCCTAGTTGCAGGCTATCAAGGAGCACTTTTAAAGTCATAAAAGCTTCTATGCAAAGCAATACTAATATGATCCAGTACTATCAACTGGAGTGTCACATACAGAGAAAATACTGACTGGACCACTTCTGGATTAATTTGGGGTTGAAAAATGCCATCTTGATGTCATTGCTACGAGCTGTCATTTTAAAACATTTGCTATCAAATAGCACCTGAGATTTTTCCAAGAATTCAGCCACTCCATGTGTATTCTTTTTCAACCTGTGGCTAAAACTCATCCGTACTCTTTTTCCAACACATCCTTGTTTACTGCCTGCAACAAGTACGGATCTTTTTGTTCAGGCTTGCTGGATTTTAACTAGACACTGATAAAGAGAAGGAAAAGTGTGGGGTGTGTGCATACAGAGCAGCTGAATGCTGCTGGCCCCCTGCTCACAGCTCGGTGCCGTGGGGTAGGTTACAACTATATCTGTGCTCCTCCTGGAGGCTTTCACTCCGTGACTGTAACACTCATGCTGCACTACTCCAGGCAAAGTTAGGAGCTTTGTTTACAAAGCTGGGCTTTGTTTACAAATACTTCTAGCAGGAGTCTGACACCTTAGACAGGAAGGCACAGAGCAAGCTGGGAATGTAGTATCAGGTAGAAGTGTTGCTGGCCTCTGATGTGACTCGTGTGTCCTTGCTTACAGCTCCTGGACAGGGAGGGGGAGCAGGGAGAGGGTTAGGAGCACTGCGACATCTATGAATGCTGTAAGCAAAATCTGTCTCTCATCTTCTTTATTAGGAAAGCTGCATGGAAAGGGAGGAAAAAGGCCATGGCATGTTTCTTAGTTATTTCCTCTATTCCACATCAAGGCAATTTCAGATTCAGAGAACCTCACAGCCCTTGAACTCAAGAAATCTACATAATCCTTGTGAAAACAGGTATTTTTGTGTCAAGAAACGTGGGGACAAAAGAGGAGGGAAAGGTAAAAGCGACATAAAATTAAATCATGTTCAAAAATGGAACACTTCTTCATTTAGAGGAAAGAGTGGAAGTTCTTGTTTCTGTTGTGCACAAAATATAAATGTGCAGCTTGTTTTAAAAGTTTTTGGGAATGGAGGAAGGAAAGCTCCAGGAGGTAAGGATGAGCAGTGGCAGCCATCCAGCTGATGGAAGAAGGTAGCAACAGGGAACGACTCGGATGGTTTCTGCAAAGAGGAAGAAGTTTGCAGTTTTAGTTGTCGGAGGAGCACACCCTGACACCAACCACAGCCCCGAGTCACGTCAAAATCCCATAGCGTGTGTGGCCATACTTCCATCTCCTCGACAGCCTGTTTACCTCAAACCCCAAAGACAAGCTGATGGAAAGGTAGAGGTGTAAGTCACCTGGGTGTGCAGTTTTGCCAGGACAGTGCCTGGTCCCCATCTCCTGGCCCCAACCCTGCCAGTCCCTAACTCAGCACCCCCTCAGCCACCCTGCAGGGACCCCCAATTACCTAAGTGGCAGCTGTGCAGTTCACTTGCCTCTGGTTGAGCTGACTTTTTACCATTACGGCCCCGACCACCTGCTGTGCATTTGATGTAACTTTTCAATTAACATTCTCCGGGGATTTGTATCCTTCCTTGTGTGCTGCAGCCCCAGCCATTCCCACACCCAGCACCCCTGGGCCATGTAAACCTCCTGCACAAACCTATCAGGTGCAGATTTAATGGCACCCGCCTAAATCCCCCTGGTTAGAGGCATGTAAACACGCCTGTAAAGGCTGTGCAGAAGAGAGGCCTAAATGCAAGAGCAAAGTTATTGAATGTGACTAGTGCCACTCACGCAGACAGGCACAGGATTCCAGCCCGGCAAATGAAGGTGGATACAATAACTGCACCAGGCAGGAGCAGAAGCAAAGCTGTCCTTCTCGATATCAGGGGACCACAAACAGTCCAGGAGCAGAGTAAGTTTTGCTGGCAGGTTACA
>VZRR01010022.1:380466-427966 GCA_013398015.1 Oreocharis arfaki | reverse complement strand
TCAAACCTCCGGTCCTGGTTCAGAGATCTTGGAAAAGTGCATGTGAATGCAGGATTTTGTGGAACCATGTCATTGCTCAGTGCAAATTCTGCTTATATAGGTGAATATTTTTGTGTCCACTTTCTTACAAAATATTTGATGGTAAAGGTGTTTAAGTATGTCAGTGGTCAAGCCTAAGTCTGCGTCATCTGTGTTTGGCTGTAATCTTCAGAAACTCATGGGCACAATCAAATATGAATGCCAGGAAGACTAAGAATCATATAGCTTTTTAGAAAATCTCAGGATTCAGTTGAAGGGCCCGGATGCAGTTTCACAGTTAAATAAATACAAATGCTTAAACTTCATATCTCGATTTCACTTTATTTTATGTATAAGCCCTGTTTATGATCAAAGGATAGGTAAAAAATTATAGATGTGTCACTACAAAATAAGAGCAAGTTCTTTTAGTTCTTCTGGTCATTTTTTCCCTGTACCAAGTCTTGCAGCAGTTAATTTCAATATTCATGTTAAGGTTCAACCAGAGAGATAATTTTGAATCCTAGCCCTGTTTAATCCAGTGCTTAGTCTAGTGAAGTTTCTCTAGCTATACATTAGGATGAAATTAGAATTAAGTGCAAAATATTCATACAAATTTCTCTGCAGTGCATGGGATGAGGAAATAAAGGAGCTTGAAAAGCAAGCTACTTTCAAAGATGATAATTCCCTATGATAAGTTTTGTACTAATGTCATATACAGCCAGCAAGGAAATACTTCAAAATCGGAGGCATCACATTTCATGCTATTTCATGTCAAAGATGCACGACTGAAAAATTCCTATTAAAAACATGAAAACATGCCAAATGCAGAAAAGCGAACAACTGAGCAAAAAGTGAGACAAAGTGTTACTAATGTCTGCCAACTGGTATTATTCACAAGTACCATCAATCACACATGAGCAACCTCCAACGCTGCCCCCCCAGAACACGAAAACCCAGCTCACCCCTAACTTCTGGTAGCGTAGTTGTCCTGTTTGTGGTTAAGATTTCCTTTATTGTTCAGAGATTTCCTCCAGTTCTGTGCATCTATCTTAACCCTAGCCAGTCATGTTGAAGCTGACAGGAAAAGGGAAGAAAAACCTATTCAATTAAAACATCTTTACTGCTATTTAGAATGCAGATGAACCCCTCAGCAATGAGAAAATTAGTATTTTATGGTGAAGCATTTATATAGTTTATTCTATATTTGAACCATAATAAATTACATCCATTTTTTACAAGAATTATAACTGACATGCTGTCAGAGCTGTACATGTACAGCCTTAGAAATATACATAATACTTTGAAAGCTGTCACATTCAGTACAGTTGTAAACATCACCCTGGGTTACCAAACTGTTATCTTTAGGTTTACTTCTTCAGATAAACCACGGGATCTTCGCACATTTCAACCAGAAGAAAATCAATTCTCCCTCAAACAGTTGCACAGTAGTTTACCACCAGTGTTTAAATGCATGGCCTTGTACTAGCTTGGATCCCAGTTTGGGTCTGTATGCAAAATAGCCTCGGTCATGGACTTTGAGTTAGGTCTGGGAGAACACCAGAGTGACTCTGGCCTCCCTCGTGCCGGCGTTCTTCAGTCCAAAAGTGCCTCAATGGTTCTAAATTATCCCTTTTGCTGAATATTCAGATGTATGTACTATATTACAATGCTGTTTCTACAGGGTCACTTTTTTTAGGCTGATCTCTATGAAATACTGTGTATAAACCTGTTTTCATAAGTTTGCTGAATTGTTTTAAAAATATTATTGGAGAATAATAATGTTGCAATGAGATTCTCTAGGAGGGTTCGAATTCTACAGGAATATCATTACTCTTGACTATGTTCTTTAGGATGCTGAAAAAAGCTACCTCAAATGTTACCTAATAACTGAAAACTTTTATAGTTTATTCCCTTGTATGCATTATTTTCTACTTCACGGTACCAATCAAATGCAAAAAGAATAAGGGTTTCCAACTGGAAATTTGATATAATTAATTAATGAGCTCAGGCCTCTAATGAAGATGATTTTAAACAGAGGTGTGATTCAGCTTCAGCTGCAGAAAGATGTGGTTAAATGGCATTGCCTGTGCATTCAGAAGACTTTAGCCATGATCCTGCAGGCAGTTACCTGCCTACAGACAGCTGGCCCAAAACAAGCCCAAAGGCTTCAGTGGAACTTGAGGTACTGGCAGGGTCCTGAAAGACTCACAGGGGTGGAGAGCAAGCAAGGCTAGATAAAGCTAGGATGGGAGAAAAAAACTTTAACAGCTATTTTCATGCAGGAGGGATATGAATTCAGGTTTTGTGTCCTGAGAGGAGCCTGAAGCTTGGGCACTGGTGGCTTGCAGGTAGTACAGCAAGGGGCAGCTGCTGAGCCTGACAACTCCATTCAGATGTGGGTTGTGGGTCTGAATGGAGCCATGGTTGAGACACCAGGGAGCCAGATGGTCAAAAAAATGAGGCAGAGCAAACAGAGCAGCTATCATCAGAGCTCAGCAGTGGTGGATCTGGGAATGTGGGTGGAATTCAGGTGTCTACACCCCATCTCAGCTGGCACCATCTCCTTTTGGGATAGCCCCTAAGAGCCTGCCAGCCCTGTCAGGTAATGTCTTTTTTTTTTTTTTTTTCTCTTGAAGGGGTACAAGTCTACACCAGAAAACTCCCTGGATGGAGTTGGATGCTTTTGCATCACAGAGCAGGAACCTGTCTTCTATCCTTTCTAATCTGAGGTCTGGTAGTCCCAAATGCCATTGCTGTGCTGGGCTGTGTGGCATAGAGAGGAGAAGAGCCCCAGGAGTACCCACCACTGTGCACAGCAACACTTACGCTGTTGTTACAGTTAATTTCCTCCTCTCTTTGGACCATCTAAATTCAGCGTGCATTATCCTTCTGCTATTTATGTAAATGTTTAGATTAGGTAATATTTTATTCTACAGTGAATGACACCATAATCCTCCTTATTCTTTTAGTTTATCATAAATATTTAGTTTGTTTTTAGCTTGTGGGACTAAACACAACATCGTTTTCATTACTGTGAAATCTTCCCCTTTTCTTCTCCTGCAAGCATCCCTGGTCCCCTGGCAGTACTCTGCCTCCTAGAACATGCTAATATTGCTTGCATTACTGCAGGATTACCAGAATGAAGTATACACTTGGTATTATAATTCATAATGTTGCTTTAAAAGATTAACCACTCCCACAGCTGTGTCTGGTAATTACAGAGCAGACTTTCTTTAATTTTTTTTTTTTTTTCAAAGAACAGTATGCACGAAATGACTGGCAAGGAGGTAAGTGTTCGGGGTGTGCTTTGTTTTTCAGCTTCAGAGAAAACCAGATGCAAAATTGATAAAGGAGAACAAGAGTGGGTTTTAAGCTGAGATACTTCAGTATATTAGTAATTTAACAGATTTGTATGAAGGAGATGGCACTGTCGGCCCCTGGAATGTCACAGACTGATGCAATTGGCAATTGCCAGCTCAGATGGCTTTCATGAACAGCCCCAAAATAATTAATAGGCCTTCTGGAGTTTTCCAGGCAAGTGAGTATGCTGGTGAAAGAGCAATAGTTAGTTTAGCCTGTCAAGGTTCATTCTTTTTCAAAACTGCAGTCCTCCCTTGATGCCCTCTAATGGTTTTTTGAAACACCAAAATGTTTTTGCATGAACAACATTACCCATTGTACTTTAGTTAAATGCATTTTGATGTCAGACATACTCCTGATTCAAAAATGTCTGTTCCCTACCCCTTCCTGGGGGGATCTCCAGGGAGGGCAGCCAGATTGACTTTAATCGGCCAAAGACAGAGGATGGGTTCTTAATGCGATAAACCGATCGAGTGTGCAAAGTCACATTAATATGTGGAAACTTGATCAGCTTTTATTAAGGGATCAGGAAATGCTTTAATTGCTGAGTGACAAGAGCATGTGTTTGTTTAATTGCTTGTTTGTGTTTGTTGTAAAGCCTTGGGGGATGTGGTAATTTGTCCCATTGTTGTTTGAAAATGTGGGTCTGGCACCCAAACCAACAGCAAATGACAGACACTGGTCTGGTACCAAGTGTTGTTTCATCAACGTTTACCACATTCCCAGTTTGGAGAGGATGGCAGCCTCTGGAGCATCGAAGTGGGATTCTCCTTCCAGTCTCTCCTGGCTTGGATTGTCCAGAGCTTCCACACTGTGAGAAGGTTGGAATTCTTGTACTTAAATGAGGAGTTAGTCACTGTCTGTTAAATGAAAGTAGTATTTAAAGGCTGCTGCATGGTAGAGCAACATTTAACAGGTTGTTCTGTCTTTCACAGCTGGGGATGTAATGGTTGCACGCTCCTACATAAAACTCCTAAAAGATCTCGGAGCCTGAGGCAAAGTCCATTGAAGCTGCTGGTGTCTTGTTTGTTGGACTGGCCTTTGATCAGATGCTAATGCATAGCGATAGCTTTTCTATACCTTTCCTGAATGGGGTTTTAGCATGGAATTGTTCCCTGCTGTAGGACTGAAGCAGTCCTTGGGATAGATCTTTCTTGGCTAGAGCTGACCACAAGCCTCGATGGTACAATGATGCCTGGCATTCCGTGCTGGGAAGAAGTATTAGGTTTGCTGTGAATTTACATGAAAAGTCCCTGGCTGGCAATTATTCTAAATATAAAGCTTCCTGAGATCCTAATATTTCTTTCCTCTAGATTCTTTCCTTACTTTAAGTTTTCCATCCAGGAGCACCACCTGGAAAAGCTTTCCTTCCTGTTTTCTCTAAATTAGCCTTTTAAAATACTTTCTTGATGGAGGAAGATAGAGGGTCACTGATGATTTGGGTTATAACTGGCTTTCCAGATTAGTATCCAGCACTGTAGAATGCATCTACTTCTGTAGAAGGAGCCTAGGAAAAGTCGTATCAATATACATTACAGGCTTGTCATAACTCACTCATTTCCTATTTCAAACAGGAGGAAATATACTTGAACATATCTGTTGTATCTGTCAAGACTTCTCATTTGTCAAACTATTAGTGGTCCCTCTGTCAACATAAATAAATCTGTCCATAAATCTTGACAGGTGTAATCATTTGTTGCATTTGAAAGGCAAGTCTCTAACATTAGACCCCTTTTGATTCCTAACATGATTATCTTTAAAGAAAGACATTTCAGATGCCTTCTGAATCTGGCCTCTGTCAAATGATTTCTCTGCTCTTGCTGAGTTATCTACTTGTACGAAGTAAGCAGAGGCGTAGTTCCTGCTGTCAACTCTCCTGAAGACCACACGAATCACCAGCACCGCAGCAGCACTGAGGCCTCATCCTGCAAGTGATTATGTCCTGTTTGTCAGACCAGGCTCCTGATACACTTATTGTTCTTTACAGCTAGGCTTCTCATTCCTGTTCTGAGCTGTTCTTCTGGCAGCAGTTGTCCTTTCTTTACTTTTGGGAAGCTATCGAAGAACATTCTTCGAAGGTATTCCATCGGATGCTGCCGATCTTTTCAGCACTGTTGTTGCTAGCAAAAAATCTGTACCCATACAGGAGAATTAGGCCTCCAAAATGGCTGCTAAAATATGGGCTGGCATAACTCGAGATTGAGTCCCATAAATCCAACACATGCTTCACAAGCTCTCCCACTGTTCTGGGGCACACTGAGCAGCTCCAGCCTCCCAAGGCTCTCCCGGGAAATATCAAGTGACCTTATTTCTGTGCTTGATGGCCTAATGACAGTAATTTAGCCTGCCTGATGAAGTTAACAGCTATCTGGCATTCACCAAGCTGGAATATGAAGTGAGGGTCTTTGACCAGAGCTCAGTGTCTCAAGAGACAGCTCTGGCACATGACCCAGAAACTGGTCAGTGCACAAGTACCAAAAGATGTGGTGTGAGTCCACAGCTTGCATGGCTTCATAGCATTCCCTGCCACATGGAGAACCTAAAGCACAGGCCTTGCAAATGAGTCAGGAGGTTGCTAGGTCTGGGTTTGTGGGACCTGCACAGTGAAGAGTGGATCCCCAGGGAGCTCCAGCAGGAGCCAAGGTGGCTGGTATCCGAGCTCCTGCGGTGCTACAGGCGTGCCCAACTTATACAGCCACGGGAAATTAGCTAGTGAATGCTGGAGGAACCCAAGTCTTATGTTTTCCCTTTGGTCTTCTGACAGTGAAGCAAGGAAAGCTCTAGTGTTTTCCATAAAATGTATTTAAAGTTCTAAATCTTCCCTCTTTCAACTTTCTACTCCTTCAAATCATCTGCGGTTTCCTACAGGAAAGGTCTTTAATTGACAGACTTTCAACTTGTGCTCCAAAGAGACTCATTACTTCACAGATTCTTTAGCTTCCTGGGGCCTTGACGTCATCGGGATATTTCTTGCTTTCTTCAGTGGATCCTTACCACTGAAACTAATTTTTCGATGAGCTGCAGAAGAAGCCTCTGTACCAAAAATTTGCTCCAGACCTTATGATGCTTTGTACAGGATGTCCAGGTGCAGGGTGTCAAAATGCATCTGTTAGATAAGGTTCCCATCTGAATCACAGCTCTCGAGGCAGTCGCTTATTAAACTTTTTTTTTTCTGTGTCGAGTCACAATTTAGGATAATATTCCAAGGGAGCAGACAATATGCCAGAGCCATAGACATTTAGTTTGCTATACCCCCGTGGTAGGCTGGAAGAAAGGGAGAGAGTTCAGTCCTTCATTTAAAGGCAGGGAACCTAGAGAAGTATTTAGTTAAATATGTGTACTGAATCTGTTTGAATTGAAATACTTAGAAATATATAGTCAAAGAGGACATTTGTCTATAGCCTTGCTGACAAAACTCTTGGTCTGTAAAATTTGTTGAAGTCAGGGAGATAAACACCTTGCTTTTATGAGGCTGCATGGTATAGGGCATGTGCTTAAAAGAAGTATACAAGGTCATCTGGGTTCACACAGACACTCACACATGTTGATACCATCAGAGGGTCTGCAGGACTCTGCAGCCCCCAGGTGAGATCTTCTGAGGGGCTGAATTCTGGAGGTGGATGCCTGGCTTGATCTACCCTGGCCTTTTGCATCTGCACCCATCAGTGTTCCTCTCACAACGAGCATCCACGAGCTCCCACCACTGCTGTTTCTGGTTCTTTCCCTGGGCCAGGGAGGATGCTGGGCTCTACAGCTTCCTTTTCTGTTGACTGGCAAGATGGTACTTTGTCAGGTAACTGCTGTTGCCACCAACTGCAAAGCTCACTAAAGTATAATGACACCTTCTGAGCCGCTTCTTTTATGCGTTAACCTACTTGGAAACAGAGGCTCATGTGCAAATTCCCACTGTATTTTGTGAAGGCTGGAACATAAGCCAGATCTGAGCTGAATTTCCCCTTTCCAAGAGCCAGCTGAATCAAAATCCCCTGATGCAGACATCCCCAAATTTTATGGGTGCAAAAGATGTCTTGATCCAAATTTTGCAGTTTGCTCCCATCTCTGCTTAAAACATAAAATGTATGTTTTTAGGGGAAAAGGATATAAACATCTTGTTCATGTTTGAGCTGAGAATGTCTTTTTTCTGTAGGCTGTCAACACAACTTCAAATGCATGCAGCCTGTCCAATCTGACAGACAATTTGCATATTTGTGGAATGCTAATGCCAAGTTACTGTATACATTTGTACATGAAAGCATTAGAAAGTTTGAAGGATTAAAGGTGGAAATGTATCCCCCTCGGCCTCGATTAGAGATCAAGACAGCACATCAATAGATGGCAAACAAATAACTGCTGCTTTGCCGTTTGGAATGGCTTAACCCAAAAATAATAAAATCCAAGCTATTTCCTAGGACATAAATAGCTGAGGGCTTTACACGTGCTAATTGCCAGAGCGTTGTTTTAGCCTTTTGAGAGTGCAATGTGAAGTCTGGCACATCCAGTGTGAGCCCTCTGACACAGTGATTGTCTTTTTGTTCTGCACTAGCTGCGTGCCTGGACCCCAGCTAGAGCTCCCAGAGCCACCCCAGCCTGAGGCATCCATGCTGATGTCTAGGGCTGAGCCTTCCTCAGTTGCTCTCAGGTCCTGGAAAGTTCTTTGAGGCCAGATGGAGGTGCTTGGCCCGTGCAGAAGTGACTTAGTTTGCCATGAGAAGGGCGTCAGGAGGAGCAGCAGCAGGTGCTCAGCAGTTTTCCGTAGAAAGATGATTGCTTGGCTGCATGCGTCAAGATATATTTTGGAGCCTGGCTCTAGACCCAGTGATTTGAAAATGGAGACTTGGAGTCTTAAAAACAAGATATGCTAAGGAACGGTTTTGCATGGTTCCTCCTAAGGATCAAAACCTGATACTATTTATTTTACTTGTGCTGAAAAATAACCTCAATAAGATGTTCTGCGTTGGCCAATGGATATAATTTAGGACCAGACATTGGCAGCACAGGACAGAGAATGCAGGAGCTAGTCAAATCCTTCCCCCAGTCTTTGATCCAAAACATGAGCGTTCCTTTGATTCAGAAAGGGTTTGGCCAGCCTTTTTTCGCAAACGGTTGCACGTCTCTGCGTTTTCTGGCTGGGGGAAGTGGAAGTGGCAAAGCCTCAGATACCTGGGAACCAAGAGCTGAAAACTCTCCTGGAAACTTCTCATGGTCTAACGAAATTCCCGGGCCACCTTCCAGCCTGAGCGGATGCAGACAATGAGCCAAAATGAACCACCAAATCTGTTGAGATTCAGCCGTCATTTACGAAAGAGGACTGGGATTTTCAAGGGAGTTTGTAGGAGCTGAACACTCAAATCTCTTTAAATCCCAGTGGTACTTTTATTCCTCTCTTTTACTCTCCTGAAAAGCCTTGTCTATTTATTTGAAATATTTTGAAGACCTCAGGCAGCACTTTCATTATAGACAAACCTCTCCACCAAAATTAGAAAATCACAAAGTTTTAGCTGCAGTCGCTGAAAATCTGTGATTTAACACACCTACCCAAAAAGCCCCAGGCTACACCAAAACTCTTGACCAGAGATAGCTCTGTGCTGTCACAAGACAGATCTATCTTTAGGTACCCCAGTTTGAAAACTTCACCCTTAATGCGTTCAGAAAAAGTACGTTGTTGTTTTAAAGTTCATTACTCAAACGCCGAGATGCCTTCCTACTGGGAGCAGCGTTACAAAGCCAAGCTCTGCCTGGATGCCTATCCAGCATGGATCTGACAATTCACATGTAGGAAAAGGCCTCTCATGCATTCATAGTTTAGATGACCTCCATATATTTGTTTAAAAAATAATTAGGCTTGCTTAGCTTTTGTACTGTTGCATTTTCCTTTTTTTTTTTTTTTTTAAAGTAGCTTTTCCTGTAGCACTCCCAGGCCAGTACAATGCTGGCTTTTAAAAGTGATTTGTCTGTTACCAGGCCGTTTTAAACTTTTACTTCCTAAGTCCTTGCAAACCAGCAATACAAGGAGACTAAAAAAAAAAAATCTCCTGGGGATTGTTTTTATAGTAACAGTGAAAGCTTAAAACGTTGCAGCAGCAGCCAAATTATTTTTCTTTTAGTGGAAACAATACCAACAACTGGAGTCTATGCACAAAACGGATTAAAGCTACCCATAAAAATGACTAACAAATGAGTGCTACATTTCTTTTTATCATTTACTCTTTATAAAAAGTGACAGTTTGAAGGCTACTAATTTGGCAAGTTATTTCCCCTCTATAGTCATGGTTGTTCAGTAATTAGAGGATATATAAAACGTGGACATACACATTCTAGTGCAGTCCAGCATTTTTGTGTGGTTTAAGATAAAGTCCACTTCCTTTCTTTCCCACTAATGGAAAGCAAGGTAGACATGTCCAAAATTTAACTGCAGGTCAAAGTTTGTTCTCAGGAAAAACTTTCAAGAACAGTCTCATGACAAAAGTCCAGGTCCTATTTGCTCTCCTAAATTGTTCAGAATGAGGATGTCCAAAGAAATCTAGTAGCCTCAGGGCATACAGGAGTGTTTTCTCCCTTGACTAAACAAATGACTTCTTGAGCACAGTTGAAATCAAACATTTAAAGTATTATTAATTACTAATGCTAATTGTTGAGAATTTTTTTAAAGTCATACGTGCTCTCCTTAGGTAAGTTAACTTTTTAAAATCCATTGCTGTACTTGATATCTAAGCCCTCCATCACTCTTGAAAATGGCACTTATGTTTTTAAGTCACTTAGGTGGGTTTTGAAATCTTTGCCTGCTACTTCATCATGTATTTTCTGGCAGCGGCCCTTTCTATACCTGTAAGTAGTAAAAAATATATTGCTCCCTCTGAAAGGAAAGAGCTAAAAATAAAACAGGAGTTGGTTTAGTCAACATGAAGGCAAACTAGAAAACCATTAGTTGAAGAAACTGAAATAAGAGAACTCAAAGGCCTCGCTGAAGAGCAGGGAAATGCTTCAAACAGGACCTGCAGCCATTGCTAGTCTAATTCTGTGTCTGGCTGTAGTGGTTGGGTTCCAAGAGGCCGGTGCAGGGATGCTTTGTGGGGCACATGGAACGGTGAGGAGATCCTTGGCACGTTTCTGGATGCTGGGCTCATGGCACATGGTCCTCTGTTAGGGGCGTGATGCAGCACCAGTTACTCCAGTAATTACTGGCTTACCAAATGAGTAAATGAGATGCTGAAGGCAAGGCCAGCATTTGATATGGGGTTTGTGGCTGTACTCTAAACTTTGCTGTTTGTCCTTCTGATTCAGTGTGAGAGTGCTTGTCATGCTGCATGTCAACATAATAATTAATAGATTCATAGATTACTAATACATTAATGATATACTACATATAATAGAATGATAATATATAGACATATTATTGTAGAATAGAATAATAACATATGATGATAATATATTGAAAATATATAAATATAAATATAGTGATGTTGTAGCTGTATATTTAGAGTTTATTAAGTCCTAGAGAAAATGAAAAATTATTCATAGGCTGAAACCTCCCGAAAGCCTGCATTAGCTAATGATTACCTATTAATTTACATTAATCCTGGCCATGAGAGGTACACCAAAAGCCCTGGTCCATGAGATTGAGATTAAGCCAATAACGTTCCAAAACAAAGAAATGTCTTAGTCTTAAGTACTTTTCAAAATGGTCACCGTTACTGTGAGAAACTCTGTTCCAGTGTATATAAAACATAGTGGAATAGTAACATCTCATTTGATTATACAAAGTAGTTTTTTCCTCAGTGTTTTAGTTCTCAAAATTCCCAGAATACACCACATGGAAACTGTTCACTTGAGAAATTAAGTACCGTATGTGATAAGACAGTCATGTGAAATTTTTAAGCTGTCATTAAAAATGATTATAATTAGGACAAACTATATGAAAATGCTTTAAAATTGAGACCCTGGTGAATTAAAAATTAAGGGGTATATTATGTATTATCATGTTGAAGGGCAGGGATTTACGCGTGTAACTCCCATTAACACTAATGTGAGTTGCATTCCCAAATCCCCACGCCTGGCGATGAGCATCCTCCCCCGCATTTGTTGTCAGTGAACAACCTCAGCTTTTGCAGTACTCCAGCACAATTCCTCTGCCTGCTGAGAACAAGTGGAATGGCAAACCAGGAGTTTAAACTGTTTTCCCTCACAAATCTAGGCCCCCAGATAGAGCCAAATGTAATCCATCTAAGCAGGAGCCGCACTCTCATGAGTAGGATTTACTTACAAAAAGTAACTGTCACGGAGTCTACTCTTCCCTACAGCTCTTCCTGTGCTTTCCCCCACACTTAATAACTGAGGGTTGGGCTGCAATCATTTTATTTTGTCTCCTGTCAATGCAGGAAGCCAATTGCTGGGGGTGGGCTTGTAAAAGCGCTTCAGTCGGCAGCCTCCAAAAGGAGCTGTATCTACGGCAGCTTGGAACTCCCACGTGAGGAGTGAGTGTGTGCTCTAAGGACAGTGTACACAAGTGAAACGTATCTCTTACCCTGGCAGGGCCACAGGACTGTTCAGAGCACTGAACAGGGGTGAATCCAGCAGCTCTGCTGGTCTTTGGGTCACCCTCAGGTGAAGGATGAGCTGCTGGGGCTTGGGCTGCAAAGTGTTGCCAGTTCACTTAACTCTCAGGTTCTTTCCTCACACCCCAACATCAGCAATTATGTGATTTTGCATCTTGGCTTTCATTGGAAAAATTGTAGTCCCTATTCTTAAGAGGAAAACTTTATTTGTACCTTCAAAGTTGATTTTAATTTTTTTTTTTTTTTAATATAGAAGTACATCATTTTCACATGCATTGTTGTGGAGTCCATCTCGTTGCTCTCATCTTCGCATCTGCACTTTTTACACCCCTGGAATTGGGAATGCTGACACTACTGAGGTAAGACAGTTCATCTGTTGCTTGGGCTTTACTGAGAGTCTGCTAATAGCACTCAACAGAAATGTCCTGTCCTACTGATTTTACAAAGGCACTCCTATTAATTCTCTTTAAAATACATTAAGAAAATGGTCATATTGCCACACTGCAGCTCTCAGCAACGAAAATCCCACAGAACCACTGTGGGATACCTCATACCTTTCTATGGCATTGCAAAATTGTAATTATGCTAACACACTACATTCTTAACAACATCTTTTCCCTGGGGCAAAATAAATAAATCTAAATAAAGTGGATATATGTAGAGGCAGTACATCTCCTATTTTATTAATTAGCACCTGAGAAAAACATTTTGCCAAGGTAGAAAAAGCACCGATGAATTTTCAAGGAAAGTAATGGATTCCAGGTTTGTTTCTTTATTGGTACCTGTGGATTCTGTTGTATTGCTTGTTAACAGATGCAAGTGGGCAATATAACTATTACATCAGGCAATATTATAGAAACCCAGTCAGTTTCTAAGCAACAGCCCAGCACTGATTCTTCCCAGCTATTCTCTAGGATTCCCTCAGACACAGTAAGTGAAGAGGAGTTGGACAATATAGTCTAATTTTGAGAAAGGAATAAAGCATGAAACTGGTGATTTTCAAAATCATATTTTTGCAGATTTCTTACCAAATCAAAAGAGCTAAAATTGAAAACTGTCAAAAACATTTCAGCTCAAGAGCTGCATAAACTTTTCTATTGTTCAGGCAGCTAAACAGACACAGCTATTTTGCTTCATACCTTGCCCACAAAAATAATGAAAATAAAGATAGTAATAATAGAGCCTCTTCAGCTTGTTGGACTGAAACTGGATTTTGTGATGTTTCCTTTTGCAGACTCACTCATCAGTTCAGCCTGAAAGTAAACCTTTTTTTTTTTCTTTTTTGTATGAATTTTATGGTCAGTCAGCTCTGGCTCCTGATGGGAAAAAATCATAATAAATCATTGTGTTTAAGCCATACAGACTGTGTGTGTGTGAGCACACATAATTTTCTATGTACACAGATAGAAAGGTGCATTTCAAGGCAATGTCCCTCTCAGATGTCACTGGCTGATACATTTTCGTAGCCTACACTCTGTATATTGCAAAGATGACATCTGCTTTATATATAACTGGGGATTCAATGAAGCAGCAAAGCTGGGATATTTTTTATTATCCATAACTTTCCAACCAGGACTCTCTCAGAATTTGGAGAACACTCTTTCCACGCTTTGTTTTAGTCCAATATGGCACCCTGTGTCAACTTCAGGTTTTGAACCAGACTTCTGAGAAGGACAGTGCTCTTTCATCTGTCTATGAATAATGGCCTTTCAGAAAACAGTTTATATTTAGAATAAATAAGAACAGACATACATGCACACCCACACTTGTGGACCCAAATGTGGTTCCAGGAGCACAACCATGAAAAAGCAAGAAGAAAATATTGTAAACCAGATGTTCTCTGGGTTTGGATGCTCCATTGGTTTCCATACACCATGCAAGGTTCTGGTCTGCTAAGGGAGTAGAAGCAAGTTCAATATAGGAGCTTGGAGTGCCAACAGTTTTGCCTTGCTTGGGAAGGTGGAAAGCAGTGGCTTTCTTCACTGAAGTCTGACATTTTGAAAAAAACCCAAAACTGATGACATTTCCAAAACAAAATTCTCTGTTGAGATATTTGAGTTATGGGACACAATACTTACCTTTTTGGCCAAAAAAAAAAAATCATGCTTATTAACAAGAGCTGTCTTCATTCTCCTGTTGTCTGGGCTTGTCCCCCCTCCTTCGTGTGTTACAGGGCACATTTTGAGTGTGCACGATGGAGATACCGAACTCCTGGGTGTTGTAGGGTTTGTGGCTGCAGGGATGGCAGACACCCCAGACATCCAGGATGTGGCTCCTACCAAGGAACTGATGCAGTGGTCAGGATTCAATGGCTTTTCTCTCTTTTCCCTACCAAGCTGTTCCAATTTTCAGGTGTTAGATATTTTTCAAATAAACATTAAAAGATGGTTTGAGACACAGACACTTTCTGCTCCCTCAAAGGGGAAGGGAAATATGCATTTCAAGGAAAACCCCGTTTTCTATTAAAAACTGGTTTTGGTGAAATGAAGTCACCCAACCATACAGCTCAGTCCACACAATTTCCGTGTGTTTTCATCCACTCCTCCTTTCCCTCCCAGTCTCCAAACCATTCTCTGCCTGCCTGATACATGTTGACATGAGAATTAAATCGCTAAGTATGAATGCTTTTGCTTTAACAGAAAGCCAGGTTACTATTCCTAGCATGGAAAGTTAAATGAAATCATGCTGTGAGTGAATTCCTATTGATTTTTTCAGGATTGATCAGAAACATTTGTCAAATTTTGTTTTCTTTCTGTCCTACATCTTCTTTAGACACATAGTTAAACATACTAAGGAACGTTTACATTTTTAAAATGTGTTCTAAGGTCTTTATATAAACATACATGTAATAAAAGTGACTGGTGATTTATATTTTCTGTATACATTCAGATACTCTATTTTCAAAGCCAAGGTTTTAAAAAATAGGTGCCTAAATTCAGACACCTAAGTCTATGTCTACAGTCTTTGGTTGCCTGATTTTCGAACATGTTAGTATTTAGAAACACTTTTTTTTTCTGTTGTCTGTTTTGGACAAAAAATTACATTGGGCTGTTTTCCGTATATTAGAATCAGAGAGGGAAATTTAAAGATTATAAATTTTCAAAGGCTGTAAAGGCATAAAGAAGAAAAGTAAAAATCCACAGTTTTTGCATATTTAATTGAAGAAAAAGATGTGCATTGGTACGAGGCACGTGAGTATAACCCAGCACATTCATCCTTGCTCACTGAATTTGACCTAAACCTTTTTTTCGCAGCATTTGTCTTTTCTTCTTTAGGTTCACACCAAGGCCTCCAGTTTGAAAAATGTATGTATGCTCCTGCACCTAATGTATATGCATATTCAGTGTGACTGCATATGGAAATGGAGCATCCATGCCAAGAGTTTTCCAGCCAAGAGGCTTTTTGCATGTGTGAGTCTCGGAGGGTTGTGTGCTTTTGGGGTAATTGCGCGTGTAAATCCAGCAGGCAGTCACACACTCAGCTATAACCTGTACAGGCTGCATTAATACCTTTTTTTAAACTATCTAGCAAAAGCTGGTGAGAAAAATGATACCTTTTTAGACACCTGGTCCTTGAAGTAATAATAGAAAACCCCTTAAAACTGATTATGGATCGTGAAATGATGTGGTTCGGCTTTCAAAACCTGCCCCTGTGTCCCCTCATAAACACAGGCCACTCTTCCATTTAGGCACTATTAGATTTGTGGGTTTAATTACAAGCAAATAATTTTTTGAAGCAGTAAAAATAAATTGATGCTGTTGTAAAATCTAAAGAGAGAAACTTAAAATAAAAAAAAAAATAGGAAGAAATAAACATAGAACAAGAAAAAGTTAGGGGAGCAGCTGTGTAAATAATACAAACAATGTTAAAGAATAAAAGGAAACTGCCAGCGCCACTTGGGATGAGGAAGGAGCCTAAAATCCCTGTCCCTGATTGCTCCAACTAGGTCTAACTCATTGGTTGTGCCTGGTTTTTTCTGCCAGCTCCAGGTCTGCCTTAGAAAGGCACCGGAATGAAAGGAAAATGAGGTTATCCCACAAAATAATCTACCACTATTTGGTAAGGGCACAGGAACAGAAAATGAAGCAATGGTTTAATATCGGGACTAGAGGCTGCATGAAGTAATCAGCTGAGCATTTACTTCATTCATCAGTGCAAAGCAAATGCTTTTTTGTGGAATTTTGTGGAAGTCAATGAAAAATTTCCACAGTTTTGCTGCAGGCTTTGCTGAATGACACCACTTGTCCACAAAAGTGCTGTGAATCTCAAACTCGGAGCCACAATGGTGCACCTGGAGCTCTGCACTTGGAAGACAGCAAGGTGAGAAAGGCATCTCTAATGTCCTGGAGGCAGGGGACCTGTGGCTTTACACCTAGAGGGTGAGTTCTGCACTCTTCACCTGAATTTTCTAACAGCTTTCAAGACCTTGAAGGTAATCTAGGATTAGCAAATAAAAAACCTAAATCAAGTAATGCTCATGTTCTTGCTGCTTAAAAGTTAGACACAGTAAATGAGTAATATGAGATACCTGGGTTTGTTCTAAGTAGAAATCTGTTGCTTGGATATGTAAGGATGTGAATTAAGTTTGTGAGACTTTACAAAGGGCCAAGGTGCTAGGAATAAGTAATTAGTTAATCCTAATTGTTGTTGCTTGTCCGGTGTAATTATGACTTTGTAAATGAATGCAAGGCTTTGAAAAGGAGCCATGGAAGCTCCCTCTGCACAGGAGCTCCACGTTTCTCTGCAAACACCCAGTGCCATGCAGCGTGTGGAGCCTGCCTGGTGCCTACTCCATTTCCTGAGTAAGGGCCATGGGGAGAGAGAAGCCAACACAAACTGTGCTCCAGCAGGACTGGATTCTCAGAGTGTTTCTAAGGAAAGTCCAACTGGCAGCACTCAAAGCTGCTTTGTGGGGCTCTGGCACTCACCAGCTGTGCTGGGCACTGCCACAGGGCAGGAATTCAGGGATGGTCATGCTCTCTTTAACTCTTAGCTCAGACTCTTGACCCAGTGCCTGGGCCACCTTGGTGAGCTTGCAAAGCGTTTGCTGGCCCTTTCCACTCATGCTCCCATGTCCTTGGTTCATTGGCATGAGGACTAACACTTGCTATTATTGCAGGACTGACTGAATGCAAGCCATATCCTTCCAGAAACTTCATCAGGGTTTTGTCTGCTTAATAGATGCTTTATTGCCATTATTACCAAGCACAGTTGCTGTATGATGTCAGATAACAGTTATGTGGGGTTTGGGGTTCCTTTCAGTTTCCGTTGCCAAGTCTGAGTTCCTTACTTCCTGACAGAGCTGATTTGTTACCTTAATTTTCAGGAAAAAAAATTTAGTAGCTGTGTGACTTTATCAGGAAAATAAGTGCAAATTTAATTCTATTTCTGACTGAAATCTATCCATCTATTTGTCCATCCGTCTATGATCTTTTCTATTTTTCTCTCTTCCTGTTTATTTATCTATCTTTCTAAATATGTGCATAAAGTATGTAGGTGTCTACTCACGAGGGCAATTGTAGTCTTAGAATTTAATTACAACCTGAGGTATCTGGTATTCCAACTTGCTGTCCCATTCTGCATCAAGGACACCCATAAGACTTACAGAAAGATGAAACACCTTCATGTAGTTTTTACCTGCTAACAGCAGTTCTACCATTGCAAGATCTGGCAAGATAGTCAAAAACCACGTTTTCCCAAAGGTATATAGAGCAGGCAGAGCTGAGGGAGAGATTGACAAGTTTTCTGTGGAAGGAGGATACATCTGTAGGGTGAGGAGAGCCTTCACTGATGTGCCACTTGTAAATGCATATGAACTCTGTGATAGGTGTGGTGCTCTTGCTCAATAGCTGCATTCTTTTCATTGTACCTCTTTTGTTGAATTCAGATAAAACCACTTCATCGTCAACAAATCTAATATCTGTTCTTGTCCCACTTGAAAGGGTCAAATGAAATTTCCCATCAGAGGACAAAAAAACCTGAAGCTCCCCAGCGAGTTTGGGTGGCAGTGTGCCAAAAGAGAGGGGAGGGGAGGAGCTGGTGGCTGGGATGGCTCAGCAGAGCAATGATGTCAGTGAGAGTGAAAAGCACTCCCCGGGCTGGCAGTCCCACGGCAGGAGAGGCAGGGTTGGCATGGCAGCCAAGCAGGAGCTGTGAAATCACTTCTTCCTGAGATGCCAGGGCCGATTGTCCTCAGAGACTCCCATTCAGGAGACCAGGTGAAGCTCTCTGGAGTTTCTGTCTCACGGTGGAGGAGGTCCAGAGGCAGGGATGCTCAGGCTGGAGTGGGAGCCCATGGCAGGGGAGGAGGAGCCTCTCACTGACCTCACGGTCATGGGCAGTATTTCCAGTGTACCTGGCTCTGCAGAGAGGGAAGGAAGCTGGAGAGAAGACCAAAATTCTCCTAAGTTTCTCCAGTCAAGCATTGCTCAGGATCCTGAGCCCAGGATCTGTACTCTGTGATGTGTTGAGAGAAGGACTTAAAAACCAGTTTACTTTCACAATAACAGCACCAAAGCATCACAAAAATACACCTACATCTTCAGCAGAACTGCAGCATATGTTTTTGAGTCAAAGACATTTGCACCAAATGCAGAGTCTAGAGATGTCTGGCAGCTGAAGCAGGGAGCAGGTGTATATTTAGCCCTTTCAAATGTGCACTTAAGTGCGTCTAAATATTTGCTAGGTCAGAGCTTCAGTGTGCTAACGAGCCACATGTGACAGTGTCCATTTCCCAGGAGCCTGTGCTTTGCACATTCTCTCAAACCTCTGCACCATCAGTGCAACGTGTTTTTGTTTGTCTTGCGCTAACCGTATCTCCTTGTGTCACTGTAGAAGCAGCTCCACCTCCACTGCAGAAAACAGCTTTTCCTGACAGTGGCAGGTTGTAGGCACAAGGACATAGTCCTGCTGCAGTCCTAGTCCTGGTATCTTCCAAGACCCCAAGCCTCAGACAAAAACCTACAAAGAAGTTGAAGAAAAGATGTGATCAGAAATAAGAACTTAGAAATTTTCATCTTTCAAGCTAAGACTATTGGGTACCTATAAGTTCTTTGGATTACTTGCACAGGCTATAAGACCTAGGGAACTGCTGCACTGTAAACGTGGGGAAAGCCCATGGCCTGTTCAGAGCAGGGGGTGGCACAAAGTAGTGAAAGGACATGGAGTAACCCCTCACCAACATCCTCTTCTCATATCAGCAAATGGACTCAGTTATGAGAATAAAAGGGACCTTGGCTGCAAATAACTTAGGGCAGCATAAATATGTATTATGAATTTTAGGCTCAGACATAATTAAATGCCATTTGTCAGATCTATGCTTGTTTTTCATCTCATTTGAGTTTTACAGAATGAATTAACTAACAAATGTGCCTCTGATTCTAACATAACAAATCATTTCTCAGAAAAGTTGCCTCCAAGCAGCAGTGAGAGAGTGACTGGGGGGAGTGACCTTCTGCTGTGAAGTTGTCACGTTCCAGCAGAGCCCTGAGTGGCAATGACAACCTCAGTAATGGGGAGCCCACAGTGGCCTGGCAGTCTTGTTGATAACTTGTTAATTTATTTAGTGCAGTGGTGCAGAGGCAAAGATCTGGAGTAAAGGGTGGGGCGGGCTGAGCCTCAGGGCTGAAATATGTAAATATTCTGGTTTGGAAGAAAAAAAAAGAAGTTTCTTGTTCATTGTCACTAAATGAGGTTGGTGACAGGAGCCACTGGCGAGCAAATAGGCTCATGTTTGTACCAAGGCAGCTTTCATTAAACACCTGATACAGCAAATGTATGGTCAGTATGTGCACAGTTTGGGTAACAGAGCTCTAAGTGCTCCCCTTCTGGCCGTGTGAAAGCATGATTACAGCACACCAAGGGACTTCCATCCTGAGCTGAGACATTGGATGAAAAACAAAGGGTCTGTGTGCCTTTGACAGGCAAAAGAGAGAGTTTAAGACCATGGGTGAAGAAATCCTTTCTCTGCAGTTTAACTATACCTTGAAGAGTTATCTCACTTTGTTCGATCATATTAAACCAAAGGTCCTTCTTATAGTGTAGCAAATTACTATAGCAAATAGATGGATTTGCTAACGATGACTTAAGTACTGTTCTGAAGTGTTAGTAACTGCTCAGGAATGGGTGATATCCATACTTTAGAGGATCTAACGTCTTCTCCAAACGACAAGCTCCTGCAAGACTCAGATCCATTGGTAATGTCATAAAAGAGATACCCCAAAATCAAAACATTTATTTTGTTTGGAGAGTCCCATATGTTGTCCCTAGCAGGTGGCCTCCTGCAGCTGTACTCTTCATGCTGTGTAGTTCATACATTTATGAAAGTAGTTTGTCATATCAGGTTAATGAAAATATGCAACTAAGTTGAGCTGGAGGCAAACAGGTGAGTCAAACAAATAAAGCTGATAAGAATTGTCCTGTGTACACCTCTGCTGGCTTATCCTTAAAATTAAAGAAGATGGGATAGAGAGTATTTAACAAATAATGTGGTGTCATTTGAAAAACAAATCCAGATGGTGGTGTTAGCATATCCAGTGACTTAACCATAATGCCATGTGTCTGCAGGAAAACAATAACCCCTACACAGCCCAAGCCTGAATTCACACACACTGAGGAGTTTTGTTATAAATATGAGGAAAGAAACAGCACCTGGTGGCCAGGTACCAACAGGAATATTGGTAGCAAATGTTGGGTCTCATCCATGAGCACAGCCATTCTCGTGGCAGCTGAGGAAAAGCACATTTCCCTCTTCCCCAACGAAGGAAGAGGTGCACCAGGCTCTCTGCAGGCACCTGCCGTCGGCTGTGGCCCCATAGGTGTCCAGGGAGCTTGGGCAGCCTGCTTCTACCTTCTTATTGCTCTTCCCAGGCCCTGGTTGTGTTGCTGCAGCTGAGCAGTGTCCTCCAGCTTCTGGAGGGTCTGGAGTGCCCACAGGACACCTCTGCTCTTGGCCTCAGTGCATGAATGTGCACGAGGAATTTCCCCTGAACATTTATTATCCCTGGTACCACAGTCAACAGTTGGCTGGGTAACTGAGCAAATTTACTTGAACTCTTTATTTCCCAGGTCTTATTTTTCTAAGGAAGGCAATAAATCAATGACAGGAAAAGTACTCACCAGGCAGAAATTGGGTAGCTCCATGACTTAATCAGCACTGATTAATGCCGGTCGGGAATCTATCTCTGCATTTCTTTGGAATACATTTTGGAAAGTCTAGTAGTTCCTAGCAGAGTTTTGCATGAAAAATTAAATTACTGGCATATTCCTGTCTCTCCTTAACAACTAGGTTCCTTGAGACTCACACCATCTTTTCACGCAGGTCTGTCTGGGCGCTCCGTGGAGCAGCGCTCCCTCCAGAGCTGAAGGCAGATGGTCGCTGGAGAGCCCAGTGCCAGGTCTGGGTGACAGGAGCGGAAAGGCAAGGACAGCCACAGCCGGATGAGACACTTCTCTTCCTCTCTGGCTGTAACAAACTGAAAACGCTGAAGATGCGTCAGCCAGAGATGGGGCTGGGGGACGGAGCTGCGTCAGAAGCAGCCCTTCTCCTGCGGGGGTGGAAGAGAAGCCGTGACTCCCGAGGAAGGTCAAGGCCGGCCAGCAAACAACCCCGGCAAGAAACCCCCAGACGGATAAACAATCCGGACATCTGGTGAGATCCCGGCATCGCTGCAATCAGGGAGGTTTTGGCACCGACTTTGACACTGCCAGGATTTCCCTTGTAATTAGCAGCATGCAGCCCGTCTGGGGAGGATGTTCCCTCCGGAAAGCTGCTGGGACCAGGCTGAAAGTCGAGCTTAATCTCTGTGAAGCAAAGAATAACACCCAGTTAGTCTCTGGCTCCCCAAATAGCAGAAAATTACTAACTGGAACTCCACGAATATTAGATGCTACTGATAATTAACTACTAATAACTAGCTGGCTTGATTGCTGCCAAGATTTCGTGAAGGGCTTACAATGGGACCACCAGGACAGCACTGGAACAGACTTGGAGCAGCCATGAGAAGGGTTTCAGTATGGCAAAGGGAGCATAAACCTCAGATCATGCAGAAGTGTCTGCATACCCTTCACAGCATCAGAAAGTTAGGTGGGTACATATAAAACAGGCAAATTAAACCATAAATTTATTATGATAAGAGGCTCAGACTGGTAAGACTGTCAACATAATAGATTTTTCAGTTTCCATACTGATCCAGGCACACACACACGCATAAAATACCTTCACAATAGGGTTTTTCTTGAAAAAAAAAAAAAAAAATCTATGTTGTTAAAGACCTTAGCTACCTGTATTTGAAGATCGTTGTCTGAAAAGATGAAAAACATACATTTTCATTTCATTTCAGATTAGCATGGTAAACAGCTAGATCTGTTCTTTCAAGTGGAGCATTCGGCTCCATTTGTTAGCTTTGTTGCTGATATTTCACCTCTCTTATTTACTTAACATAGTTTGACAAGAAATTCTCAGTGAGATAATATATCTACATGAAAGACAGGCTTGGGGAACAAGTCCAGGGGTTTCAGTGGGACAGAATCAATTATTTACGTCTTTGCCATTTTGGTCTGCCTTCATTCCACAGAAAGTACTCAGAAGAACTACCCAACCAGCTGCACATTTTTGGTAGATAGACACATTCTATTCTTAGGGGGAAAAAAAAAGGGGACATCAGTATAAATCAGGATTGCACCCACTTGCGAAAAATATCAAATCCCAAGTGATGGAAGCTAACACTCTGCAAAACAACACCCTCTCCCCAGCCAGGCAGGATGGCCCCTGCTGCAGGGAGCAAACAGTGCAAACAGAATTAGCAAATGTTGCTGTTGCTTTTTGCCACGCAAAATTAGACAAACTGTAGAAGTCAGCTTCATTTCTCCCAAACAGCACAGTAGAAATGATCCTTACACAGCAACCAGCTGGTGCAAGGAGTTTCTGAAGCTGAAGTAAGTCAGGTGATGGAGGACAACTCCACTCTTCAATAAATACCAGAAAGGAAAATCGCTTACCCATTCTGGATAGCTCAAACACAGAAACCAGAGCAGTCTCACGGAGAGCCCATCGCAGCTCAGATCAGCACGCAGACCCTGAAGAGACCCAAGCCACTGGAGTTCCTGTTTCAGCATCGTGTGATGGGACCATGCCAAACATCAATCCAAAGGCAGGCAGCCGTGCTGTAGCCAAAGGCTGCCAGGCTGCAGGGACAGTGGAGCGGCTCCAGCTCCTGCAGCAGCACCACAGTAAGTGACGAGGGGAAGTTTCTACAACCCATGAGTACTTTGTCAGTCAGAGGTCAATGAGAAAGGATAAAGAATACAAAAAACACCGCACATAAATAAAAAAATAAGTAGGGTAGAGGAATGAAAGGGAATGGGCAGTGAATTTAAAAAATAAAGAGAGAAACCAAAGCATGCTAAAAACTTACCCAAAGTAAAAGCCAGGCCTTCATGATGTTCCTGCAGAAGCCTAGGTGAAATCTCCCCCTCACTTTGATGACAGAGGGTCAGGTCCTTAGGAAAAAAGGGTTAGTTTGGACATAAAGAAAAGAAAGAATGTAGTGCAAATGAAGGAAAATAAGTGAGTGGTGCCATGCAAAAATAACGATTCTGTAGCTACTAGGTAATATTGTCATCTCTGCACACATCCAAGGACTTAAGTGACCCACTACCCTTGCTGAGGATCTGCTCCATTAGTAATAAGAAAGACCAATTTAAACTATGGCTTTTTTCATTGTGTTTTATAGAGGTTTGGGGAATATGTTATCAAAGGCTCCAATTCTGGCCAAAGTCCACAGGAATCATCACCTGTGGTCAGGCCCTGGATAGAAAGATCAGAGCTATCTTTGCGTAGCCCTACCACCAAAAACAGATCAATCAGAAGTAACTCAAAAGGAAATAGTCTACGGGGAACAGATGAAGATGCATTTAGAGGAAATAATCCCCATTCAGGATGCCATTATTAAAAGAGAGAGATAACTATCAGAGCTAGGATATGTCAGGGCAACCTCACTGACATGGGACTGGAGAACTTCTACTGTAAAAGCAGAGAAACTAGGTCAGTGCTTTTTGAAGAGAGGAAAGCTCAGGGTGGACATCATTATTTTATACACGATTCTAAGGGGAATAGCTAGGAGAGATGTCAGAAAACTAGTGTCAAATACAAGAACAAATGGACAGGCTCTAAGAAAGGGAAATGAAGAGAAACTAAAGGAGGCTCAAGCTCAAGGGATATAAACATTTCTGTACACACTAAGTAGTTGATGCAAGGGCTGGGTTACAGAAAGGACTGCTAAGAGCAACCAATAAGGGTTTGGAAAAAGAAAAGCTTTGTGGGGTACAGCCACCTGAGAGCAGACAAATCTCTCTCTTGATCTTGTCTGTCCCTAGAATTGCCCAAGTTTCAATCTCAAAATTACTACGAGGTTCACATACAGTAAATCTCTGTGCAAGCGCAATAGATTGAAGTGAGAATTCAGTTTATCACTCAAAGATAAAACTCAGAAGAGCATTTGCCTTCTAATTCTATTAATATAAATGTAATTACAAGGACTAATTCCAATTCAAATGTTAACTTATAAGGACTGGTGGAGGTAGCAGCCTACAGAGAAAGAGATGATGCTGGAATCCCTGATTCTTATATTTGATCGATAGCTCAGTGCTAATAGACTTTATTTATTAATTGGAGCATGTGGTTTGAAAATGAGCCTAATTTTTAGGTTGCATGTTCTAACAACTAGAATATTTGCATGTTGCTCTTACACCTATACAAGAAAAAAAAAGCCTCTCTGTAGTTTTGTAACAGATAAGAATAGTCTTCATTAAAAAATAAAAAAACTAAAAGGGCAGAATCGTAACTATGATGCAAGTGACTTCCAGAACAAGCTGCCTTAAACACAGATCAAAACAATACTCTTTGTTCTAAGTACCTAAGATGTAAACTAGTCACTAGGGGAAGACAAAAAAAAAAAAAAGTAGTTTGAGGTAATAGTTTGGGGCAAAGGGAATTTGAAGACAGAGGAGAATCAGTGGACTGTACAGTCTAGGGCTCTTTTAGGGCATTTTCTTATATCCTCTGAAATTTAAAGGCAGGGATTCATCTGGTAGAAATAAGCATAGCTTTATTGAAGCTGATGGAGCTAAGCTGTGGACATGTTCCCAAATATGTATTCTAATACTTTTAAAGAAGAAACCAGTAAAAAAAAAAGATAGCAGAAACACGAGAGATGCAACAGTCCCATTGAATATGTGTCAGATTCTGAGAACCTGTAAAAAGTGTAATGCCAACCCTGTTCCTTGGGAATTTTCCTTGTTTATAATAACATGGTTTAGGATATGGTATAGGTGTGATTATGGTAGCAGTAGGCTGACAGTTGGATTATATGACCTTGAAGATCTCTTCCAGCCTTGATGATTCTGTGATTCTGTAATTAATTTTTTCTACTGTCTTACCTTGGCCTGAAAAATGTCACAAACCTTCCTCCTTTCCAGCCCAGTGGTTAAACAAGAGAGATTTTGAAGTGAAATATGAGGAGGAAAGAATCTGAGTGCACTGTAGCCCTCTCTGCCTCCATTCTGTCCTGTGGTAGTAGAAATGTGCCTGCACCTTACAGATCATAAAAATCTCTGGCAATGTGATGCTCGTAAAACTTTCAGAGTACGCTCAGATCAATTCTGAACCACCAAGATGTGATACGGAGATGCAGTGGCCCATCTCAACCACCATTACAGCCACTGAGACATTGATGTTGACACGGAACCAAAAATTTGTCACGATGCTGGGGAAGAGCAGGGATCACAGAGTGAGTGATACTGATCAAAGCAGATGAGAGTCAGGAATGTTTATCCAGAAGATGCAAACTCAGACACATACCTCAGTGATCTGAAGCCGTCAGAGTTAATACGCTGTCTATTAACATTTGTTCAAATACAGCACCTGTCAGAGCACGTACAGGAAAAGGGTTTTTTAGGGCAATCTGACATGTGAAGAGTGAGATGTTGTCGAGGGGAGCTAACCCTAGCTGGCTGGCAGTGGGTGCTGTGTGTTCTGGGCACCTTGTCTTCTCCTAGGCACCAAACCCCAGAGGTTAATGCACTGTGTGGACTTTGGTTTTACTCCAGTATGACCATTTCTCACACACCTAATAACATTCGAGTAACTGCCGTGCTAAAGCATGTGTCTTCTGGCACTGCTCTGCAAGGAAGGGGAGTGCAATGCTTGTGTTTTACTGGTTGTGTGCAGCAGAGGTGAGGTTGGAGATGGGTTTCCTATAGCCAGACCTCTGCAGAACTCACCCCCCAGTTGCACCCTCATGGATCAATGCTCTCAGGAGAGAAGTGCAGCATCCTGGCAGCACAGCAGCCTCAAGCCCCAGTGCTGATCCCCTAATGAAGTTTGGGTAGTGCATGTAACAGCAGCCTCAGGAATACTTACAATAGATTCTATACTGAAGAAAATAGGGTGGCCAATAAGTTTTCACCTCTCACTGGGTGCTTAAAACAACATCCCATTATCAGGCAGCTGGGCACTCCCAGGGAAGATCTTTCATATCTGTTTCATATGCAGGCTATCACAAAATATTACTTGTATTATTGTGTGTCCTTAAGCAGTAGCAAAGCAGAAAATTTGTATTTTGGACAGTCCCCAGTGTCATTGTTTTTGTCCATGCCATGGTTGCATATCTTAACCTGAACTTCGAAAGCTCACTGCATATCAGGTAGTTTCAGAGCAAACCCATATTCTTAATGAGTAAAGGAAGTTACAGTTGCTTTAGTTTGTTCTAAGTGTTGAACCCAGCATGGGATCTAACCTGGAACAGTCATCTCAAGAATATTGCAGTAGAAAGTAGAGCGTAGGATTTAACATTGGAAATTAGAAGTTGATCCTACTTCTTATACAAAATTGAGATTGACAAAATTGAGGTTTATCTACATAAACCTTTAAACAAAGATGTGGCTCTGAATCAAAATTAGGGAACTGGAGAAATGAAATTGAGGACTTTGTGCTCTTAAAGGAAACTTGCCCAGCAAGACTGTCAGCAGCAGAGAACTAAGCACAGACATTAATGGAGTCAGGTCTTTTTCTGGAGGTCAATTTTTAATAAATCAAGATTGTTTAAAAATTATAATTATTGATTAATTAAATTTATACTTGGAGCTTAGTCCTCTTAGTTTTGAAGAGTCTGTACACCCAATTGGTATGAAAGATGAACTGAAAGAAAGGAAAAAAGTCATTATTTAATTAACTGCTATTCCAACTGTATCTAATGCTAGCAATGGGTTTGGATGTCTGTTCCCCACAAGTACAAGCAAAGGGGCTTTTGCAAGTCTCTCTCTGCACTCAGATTCCATAAAGCAGCCTGGCCTGTGTCTGACTGTATAGAAACTGAAAAAGGACAGGTTTAGATTAGATACCAAGAAGAAATTCTTTGGTGTGAAGGTGGTGAGACACTGGCCCAGGTTGCCCAGAGAGGTGTCCAAGGCCAAGCTGGACGGGTCTTGGAGCTATTTGATCTGGTGGAAGGTGTCCCTGCCCATGGCAGGGGTTGGAAGCAGATGAGTTTTAAGGTCCCTTCCAACCTGATCCATTCCATGATTCTGTGATGAATAATATGTTCATCTCCAAAATGTGGTCCTGAAAAGACAGAATAAGATTGTTTGGAAGTGTATTATGGGTCCAAACGTCCAACAGCAAAGTGT
Source organism: Oreocharis arfaki (assembly GCA_013398015.1). Taxonomy (NCBI): domain Eukaryota; kingdom Metazoa; phylum Chordata; class Aves; order Passeriformes; family Paramythiidae; genus Oreocharis; species Oreocharis arfaki. The sequence continues at coordinate 400,352 of VZRR01010022.1, read as the reverse complement.
GCAAAGCAGAATTGCACAGCTGTACTAGCAATTTCTGGGCTTAGATGAATGTAGCTGAAAGTAACTTAACAGGGCTGAAGCCTGAAAGAGAAACAGCACAAAAACAGGAGAATGCATTTATCTAAACTGGAGATACTAAGGTGGGGGCAGGCAGGATTTGGCCCTCTGCATGCAGAGAGGAACCAGCTGGAAGAGGGAAAAGGAGCGACGCCCAAGGCAACGTGGTACCAAAGGCAGGGGGCTGGAGGTGAGTGAAATGAGAAATGCAGAGGCACCATGTTGGCATGAAGTGATACACTGTCACAGGCAGCTCCCAAGCTGATCCCACACTTAAAAATAGATTGACATTTATCCAGGAGACGAGTTTGTTATTCTGTAACTACAGCATTTTCTATTATGTTTGATAAGGGAAAGAAGATTGCATCTTGGTCAGAAATATAAAAATTCGCCTCCTAGCAGGGGATAATAGCAGGAGAACAGGGGTAGATGACAACCACAGATTTAAAATAGTTCAGTGCAGTCCCTGGTAAGGAAGATATGTTCAGTGCTGGGCCATCCCACACTCAGGGCCAGGGCACCCCCATGGTGTCCCGCAGGCAGTGCCCTGCTCCTCTCCTGCTCCTCTTGGGTCACTCTGGGCAATTCTTCTGGGAGTCAACTTAATATTGCACAGAAGGTCATTAGAGGAAGAAAGGCAGGGCCGGTGTGGCAGTAAGACCCTGATCTAGGGGAAGTTGTGGTGTGTAGAAGAGGTGTTGGCTGTCAAGGAGGGAGGGGTGTGGGGATGTCTCTGTCTGTCTGGTGGGGGGGCTACGAGAAAGATGGAGAGACCCTATTTACAAAAGCATGTAGTGACAGGACAAGGGGGAATGGCTTCAAACTGAAGAGGTTTAGATTTGATATTGGGAAGAAGTTGTTCCCTGAGAGGGTGGGGAGGCCCTGGCACAGGGTGCCCAGAGAAGCTGTGGCTGCCCCTGGATCCCTGGAAGTGTCCAAGGCCAGGTTGGACGGGGCTTGGAGCAACCTGGGACAGTGGAAGTTGTCCCTGCCCTGCAGGGCATGGAATGAGATGGTCTCTTAAGGAATCTTCCAAACAAAACCAGTCTATGATTCTATGAACATATCCCAGACAGAGGTGAGGAATGTAGGTACTGCCTGCCATCTGCAATTGCAATGTAGGTAGTGCAAAAACCTTAACTTTGCAAAAAACCCAAAGCTCTTTTGTTTCAGTGTGTAACTGTTGATCTAAAATGGGAGTTCTTGTTTTCTAATTCACAAAGCTTAAAAGATCGCTCATTTTATATTAAAATGATAGCCTTTGCAAGAGACCTTCAATCTAATTAAAGCCAGGAGATTAGCATCCCTTAGAATATTTGCAAAGCCTGCAATGTGAAGTTAATGAAATGTGTACACTTTAACAAAGCTTTAATTTTTAATGAAATAATTCAGGACATGGACCTTGTTCCTCTGCCTTACCTGCTTTGTCCAAAACAGGGGGTGTTTACAAACAATGCAAAGTTCTGGGCTGAGGAAGACAGAGCAGAGGATAATCTAAAGGCTTCTTGGTAGCTGCAAGCCTGTCTTTATGCTCAACCCGAGAATGTTAGTATTCCTGATTAATAGTAATGACTGAGAATATGATTTCAGAGTGGCAGTCATTTCTTAAGGTTATGGATATATGTATATATATATCTGTACATATAAATATATGAAAGTATGTAGCATATACTGTATTTATATATAAATACATAGATGTTTAATAAATTAGATATACAACTGTATAAAATCACAGTGACTGCTAAAGGGGCCTTAAATAAAGCAAGTAAAGGAATTTGTTGCAAGGGAATGTCTCCTATTTGAAGAAATGGGCTGAGCTCAGAGGCAGGGGAGCAGCCAGGCTGGAGCAGTCTAGTTCAGAGGGGATGACCAAAGGAAACCCTAAACAATTCCAGCCTCCTTTCAGGTCAGGCTCCTCTAATGATGGCCCCACTCCTCTGTTATCACTTGAGAAGGAAGAAAAGAGGAAAAAAGCTGAAGCACAGAGAGGAGCAAGCCCTGTTCAGAGTCACAGTTGCTCTCTGCAGTGTCAGGGGGCAGGGCATCCCCAGGGCCATGCACACCCTATCCTGGGCTGATTTACAAACAGCCACACCATTAGAGGTATTTACTGGATCTGCTTCTTTCACCCTTTGCTTTGCTGCCTCTCAGTTTTGCCACAGGAAAGATCTGGCTGTTGCATTCAAAATAGTAATTCTTTTATAGAGCCACCCCCCTACTTTACATTATGCTTACTGGATCCTTCTGAAACCTAAATGTTAGAATATCCTAATCTTGCTCTACATTTTAAAGCTGAAAGATAAACGTGTTGTTTAATGAAATCCACAACACTACAGGAATAGTAACCATTGTGTTTCTTCATTTCAAAGAACGGCTGAAATCTAACATCTGGTGTAACTGTACAAACCTGACCTTAGGTCACAGTAAGTATTGTATTGTTGATGATGGATACGCTTTTTTCATTACCATGCTGTCTCCATTCTTTCAGCATCCATGCTGTGAATCCCCAGTTATAGCTGGGACTATTGATAAATACTGATTTTTAAAATACAATTCCTTTTTTTTTTTTTTTTACACTTTTGAGCATGCATTGTACGGTATTTTCTTTTTAAATAGCTCTTCTAGTTTGTTGTCAACAATATGCTATTATTTGAGCAAACTTTTCTGCATGATAGCTCTAACACACGAGGATCAAGGATTATGTGTCTGAAGACGCAGCTATGATCCTGAAAGAGCAGTGTCACGAAAGGTGATCCTCTGCCTCTAATGCCTTCCCCTGTACTTTCCTCTTTGGACGCTCATTTTCTTAGAGCCCTTGTAGAACCAGGGTTTAAGGTTTAAATTGGGAAGCAGATGTGGACACCTGTGAATGTGTCTTTGCACATCATTGTTTCAAGGTTTCAGCCCTTGTGCAGGAAATGAGGCCCTGCACTGTCCTGTGTGATTGATGTCCATTATTCCCAAGATCTGGGGTGATTCAGACTGGGTCAGTGACTGCGCAGGAGCAGAGCTGTAACCAAAGCTCCCAGCAAGCCCAGTGAAGTAACAGTCAAGAAATGAAGATACTGCCCTCATAGCTGGAAGTTCTGGTCAGATCTGAACTACATAAAAGCCACCAGAAACTCCAACACTGAACTGGGAGAAAGAGGGCAAATTTAACGATGATTTCTATTTGTTTGCTTTTCTGAGCATTATCTACCCCCAGAACCTTTCCAATTTTTGCAGCTCTCCAAGAGCATCACAAGACTCTAAAGCACCACAGCTTTAATTTTTTTCCCCTAAAGCTGTGCAAACTCCATCTTGTTTTTCAGTCCTTTGGCCACCAGATGCACAAGCTCATTCAGACTTGACTCTTTGGGACAGAGGTGCTGAATGGGATTGCTGGACATACTGCCAGTAGAGAAGAAATGTGTCCTATCCTAACCTTAGGTTGTAATGCACATGCTGTGTTCTCACTAGGTGCTAATATTCCTTCATGATGTTACTGCACCATGCAGAGGAGGTAAAGCAGAATATCCTTGGCTCATCCTCATGCTGCCAATGGAGATGCACAGAATGAAGCTCTGACTCCCTGAAATCCTTACATTTTCACCAACCCAGCAGTAACCAGCATGGAAAACATCTGAAGGCATGGCTTTTACACTTTTAAGAAACAACAATTCACTTCAGTACTGCCAAAGCTAAACACATTTATGGATTTGTTCGTAATTATTTTTAGAGTAGAATTCTGTTTGTTTGACAATATCTGAAAAATTAAATACCTGGGGCAACATCGCTGAGTGCAGCTGGTACATTGGAAACGTGGGGAAATACTTGCTGTAATTGCAAAGGTTTTATTTAATGGCTCTGAAGGCAGAGTTAACTCATTCAGTGAGGACAGGTTGTTTGATGGGCTGGTGGTGCTGCCCACTCTGTCACGAGCTGCCAGGCCTGTCCTGCAGCACAGACAGGTCTGTGCTTCCCGGGAGCAAAGAGCAGAGTCAACCTTCGGGACCTGTTGGAGTGAGTCCAGAGCAGGCACCCAAGTTGGTTATAGGGATGGAGCAGCTCTGCTATGAGGAAAGACTGAGAGAATTGGGATGGTTCAGCCTGGAAAAGAGAAGACTCTGGGGTGACCTAATTGTGGCCTTCCATGGAGGGACCTGGAGGGAGCTACAAGAAAGACAGAGAGAGACTATTTACATTGGCCTGGAGTGACAGGACAAGGGGAATGGCTTCAAACTGTTGGACAGTAGTTTAGATTTGATATTAGGAAGAAATGCTTCCTTGTGAGGGTGGTGAGGCCCTGGTACAGGTTACCCAGAGAAGCTGTGGCTGCCCCGTCTCTAGAAGTGTTAAAGGGCAGGTTGGACAGCTCTTGGAGCAACCTGGGGTAGTGGAAATTGTCCTGGCAGAAGGTGCCAGGTTTCTGTGCCGTGAGGATGCAGAAGGCTCTGGACCTGCCAAGCTGTGAACTGAAATGCATTGGCAGGACAATTAACAAATATTCTATACTCTTCCCACCCATTCTGCACTTTCCATGACCTCTTCCTTTCATCGGTACAAGTAAATTGAATTCAGCACATTTAAAGACCCTGTCTGGATCCATAACATTCATAACCATGCTGTAACCATGAATGAAAAGCCGAGGGAGAGTATGGTTTGTATCCAAGGGCTCTTTTGCTTTTTATATGTTTACATATACCAGCCAATGGTCAGCAAATAAGCACCACGGCTGGTAATGAAATGTTCGAACCATCTGTTTTAATCTGCGATTTAATTTCACTATAAAATATTAAAGTTGTTCCGATGGTTGGGTTGGTATGGCTGCTTTATATGAAAAGAATTGAGTATCCCAGAGCAATTACATTGCACCAAGCACATGCTATGGATATTATATTCTGTATTGTTATTTTGTTCCATTAAAAACATTAAAAAGCCTTCTTAACATGGTATGACAGAGTTTTAGGCCTCTCTTTTTTGTTAGAAACAAGTAGCAGATAGTGAGGACAAGTGTAAGAAGAAGATACCAGCAAAAGAATAACCTTCATCATGATCCTTCAAGAGGAAGAACAGAACCATCTTCCAAGAGAGGTGGTCAATGGCCCAGGCTGGTCAGTGCCTTAACAGGAGGCAATGTTGTCATTAACAGGCTTTGACTTCTGGTCAGCCCTGAAGCGGGCTTGATGATCCTGGTAGGCCTCTTCCAACCGGATTTACTCTGTTCTATCCTAAATAAATGTCTGTGGAAATGCTGAACTGATGAAACCAGAAAGAGGTTTTGACATTGCAGATTTTGGAAGCTGTGGCATCTTTGGAAACCCTTGCCTCATTTCCCACTGGCACTGCTTTCTATTCTGGGATTTCAAAGGACATTCCTTGATGGGCTGGTGACAGTTGTGCTCTGGGTTGTGGCCCTTTAGGTCTTGGACAACTCATTCCAGTGAATAATGATCCTTAACAGTGATTTTATTTTTTCTTCTTTCTCCAGATTGAACCTCTCTCAACCCAACCCCTCTGCTACGGGCAGGGACATTTTCCCTAGGGTGGGTTGATCCAAGCCCCACCTGACCTGGCCTTGAACACTTCCAGGATGGAGCAGCCACTGCTTCTCTGGGCAACCTATGCCAGGTTCTCACCACCCTCACAGGTCAGAATTTCGTCCTAATTATTTCCACTTCTTTTTGACAAGTGGGCAGGGTCAGCACAGTGTGATGCTGGGCAACCACCTCTCTTACTTTCATCTGGCATGAACATTTCTGCTCATGCATGCCTTGCAATACCCACATTTCCCATGTGACCTCAAAAATTCCCATCACTCTCAATGAGCAGCATCCCATGCCATGGTCCTACCATGCCTTGCTTCTGGGATCTGTCTCTCTGCTGCTTTGATGGCTGCGAGGGATAGAGGGCAACCACGATGAGCTTGAGCTGGTACTGTTGGTGTACCCAAAGTACAGAGCCTTTCTCCGTGTGCTGTGACTCCCGTGTCACTTAGGGAATGGTGAGAGGGACAGGCACATATTTCTCTGGGCAGAAACTCCCCGTCTCAGAGGCAGGAAGCATTGCAGCCCTGTGAACCTCATGCTTTAGCTAATCTAGAGCCCTGTAAGGAGCTGGGGCTCATTAGCTCAGCACTGTGGCATCCTGACACAACTGTGTGGCTTCTGGAACCCCAGCCAGTATTTCTACCAGGTCATCTGCTGTGCTACCTGATGTATCTGATAACCTGATATATTTGCTTGGCCAAGGCTTGCTCGGGGGTCTCCACACAGGACAGGGAGAGGCAAGGATTGCGTGCACCAGTGGCCCCCCACCCCTGGATGCTGCAGCAGTTGTTTTCCATCGCAGCCATGGCCACGTGTCACCTGGTGTTATTTGGAGCGTGTGCCACTTGCAATGCATTTTTCCTGAACATAAGCTGGAAATTACTGATTCTTACCTTACACAGCTAGTATAAAAGCACTAATGTCCTAATGAAGAGTCTCACTTAGCTAAATGCTTCATACAGCTGAGTAAAACAAAGAATTTTACTAGAGCTTAACCCAGTCATTAATAAGCTTTTTAACCCTGACCTTTCAAATCAATGATCTACCACTGGTTTTACCTTTCAAGAAGGAATTCCATTTTCAAGTGATAAAACATATTTTGCACTCCTTACAATCTAATGATTATTCTCAGCGTTACTGGATATATGAGGCCATCAAACCATTAGAAGGTATAAAATGTATTAATGTACAGCATTCACGGCTACATTTGCTTTAGAGTCAATAAAAGGGAAACAATTTATAAAGGGCATTTATGCTCATTACGGAATATCGATAGATTGTTTCTCCCATCATTCCTGAAGTATGAAGGACTCCCCTCTATGATGGATAGGAGACAATTTGCATAAGCTCTTTGCTTAAACTCCTCCAGCACTGAGCTGTGTGCAGGGGTCTGTGGCCAGGCTTTGGGATGGAGTGTGTGGGGGTACCCACAAATTCTTCCTTTCCAAGGGACTGAGCATCTCAGTTTGGGAGGTTTTCACAGCAGCCATGTGAAGGTTCTGTAGACAACTATGGTGCTTTCAGCCCCACAGAGGAATTGTCACAAGGCTGTGGGCAAATGGAATCAATGTTGGAAAAGAAAGGAATTTTTTTGTGAGGAAGGTCAGGGCTGGAGCACACAAATGAAGGCAGAGCTTTGCTGAAGACCTTCCTAAGCAGGAGTAGGAGGAGAGGGACTGTTTGACATATACAGGGGAAAAAAGGGAGAGGAATTACATGGGGGGTACAAGATGCTATAGGAGCACTGTAGCTATAGCTAGAGGCAGAAACTTCATAGTCTATCCTAGAAAATAACAACTGCAGAAATATAATACCTATGAAGAGTCAAGTGATTAAGGCACTGGCCTGAGTCTCAGCAGACCTGGATTCAGTTCCTGGCTGTTTTCAGATTTCTGTCTGACTTTTGGCAAGCCTCTTCAACTCTCTGCGCCTTGGTTTCCCATCTGTTAAAGAGGAATAATAATATTTCCTTTCTTTCCTGTCTATTCCAACATCAATCTCTTCTGGGCAGGCACTGTCTCCCTCATGGTGTGTAGAGGACTTTGCCCTCGGATTTTTCCTGCACTAGAGCAGGAAATCAGGATGGGGAGCACCATGCCATGGAAGCCCACTTATTAACAATTTCCCATTACTAAGGGACTAAAAGGTGTGCTACACCTTGTTAAATGGAGTTCTTAATATCAGTTCTTCCAAGACAAAAGAAAAAAAAATCCATCAGTAAATTAGAGATGGAAAGTGATTCACATCTCCATTAAGATTTCTAAGGTATCTTCTGAAGTAGAAATATTCCAGTTTGAAAGAACAGAGATAACATTAACCATGGCACAAAAGCAGAGCATTGGCCCGCTCCATTTCTGATCTTGCTCCTTTACACATCTGGCTGCTCTATATTGACTGACCTTTCCAGCTTTTCTCACTGACAAGACATCTTCTTGAGGCACATAGTGGCTTCCTGACGTGCACATGCTCCTGCCCATCTGGCAGGGAGAAGTTGTGCCCACTCAGAAGCACACACACACTGCAAGAGAGACTGGGAAATATCAGCTGCAGAGCACTGGTTGAAGAGAACAACCAGCAAATATATAAAATTAAATCTCAGCTGCAGAGACTTGCTGGTAATAAGCAGTCCCAATTAGAAACGCAAATGTCACTGAAAGGGAGCGTGTCTGTTGGCAGTAGACTTTGAGGAAAGCTTTGGGTTTAGTGCTAGTAAATTAATCTTTAATTATGAGCACACCTCACTTCTGAAAGAGGTGCCCTGCACACACTGAACTGACAGCACGGGAAAGTTTCAGGCTGTTGCTTTCTTCTGTCAAATGGAACAATTCATCCCAAAAGAGCAGAGGAGAACCTTGTTGGCTGCTGGTGGACTTAGTGCTCTATGAGCTGGGGCTGGCCAGTGTCATTGACTCTCCAGATGACCAGGAGTCATCAACCCATTAAAAGCATTGGTCTTAAACCAGCATGTCTCACATGCCCTTGATAAATACAAATATCTAGATGAAGAATTGTCAAAGTTTGGAAAAAAAACCCAGTCCTTGCTTCTGAAGTTCTCTCCTTTGCTGGCTGGGTCGCATGCCCTCCATGCAGAGCACACCTCTCTGGCAGGGGGAGGACCACACCATGCTCCAGCAAACCCTTCTCCAGGCCAGCCATGAGAATGTTCAACACCTCCACTCCTGGGCTGGCTGGATTATTAAAACAACATTTCCACTTCCAAGTAAGTAAATAAATCTCACTGGCAAGTTTGCCTTGTGTCAGCCAACATCTTATCTCCCTGAAAACTGGGCTGGTGTCCTGCAAAGCTCAAAACTCAATGCTTTAAACCTGAGTGCAACAGCCAAGGGATACACCAGATCCATCTTCTGAGGTAGCAGATACAGTGAAGTAAGTAAATACATTCTTTCAACAGAAAAGTAAATTCATTCTTCAACAGAAATCCTGTTATTAAAGTTACAAAAATAATTTTGTTTCTTTAAGTTTGAAGTTATGAAACCTTGCTGTCGTTTTCCCGGCGAGCTTTCGTTTTTTTCAGCCGACAGCTGAAAAGCTTTGCCCCAAATGTTTCGTTGCCCAAAAGAGGCCATGCTGCAAACCCACCTCAAAAGGCCCAGAACACCTGGTTTCAGGCACAACAGGAAGATCAGAACATACCTTATCATAAATATGCATATGCGACACAGCAGCCCGCCACCTTCTTGGAGTGATGCCATAATTGACGGAACAAAGTACAACAAAACTTCACATCACCAGTGGATCAGAAGAACAGAGGTAACTGAAAGGCTAGAAAATTACAGGTTTGCTGACATTCTGCTCAACCTTACCCATTCTTTATTGAAAAGAGATAATAACCATCTATAGGAGAGCTGTCTTAAGACTCCATTCATTCCCTTTTGCTAGCCCAGCTGAGAGGTGGTATAATATAACGCACACCAGCATCTGGCACGTCATTTAATTACACCTTCAGCTTGCTGGGAAAATGTTGGAAGTGTCAAGGTAAGCAAACTATAAAAATATATTTCACTTGCTACAGGAGAGCTCCTGAAATGGCAAGCAGAGGCCGGCTCCAGACACTACTCTGAGTCTGTGAGAGGAAGGTGATACAGAGGAGTCTAACTCATGAGCAATTATCGCCCTTTGATAAGACACCATCTGCTCCCAGCTGCCTGGCTCCAATTCCCCAACAGACACTTGGGAATTCCTCTCCAAATAAACCACTGGTGTAAGAGGAAAACAGAACTGTCAGCTCCAGTGAAGTTGTGCCTCCTTGCATCAGCACCGAGTGGGTCTCACTCCTTCAAACAAGAAGGAAAAAACTGTCAAAGGCAGTAAAATGCCAATAACCACCACTGAAAGAGCCAGGTAGGGCTTGGTTTAGCTCATCCACCTGATATGTGCTCTGCTCAACGAGAGGCTGTTAGAGATCACCTGCAGTAAGGATGAAGGTGGACTAATATACCTGTGCTAGTGGCCACTTTTTAACTGGTGACTTTTGCCCTGGGTTGATTCAAGGGGCTCTTTTAAAGAGCACAAGCTGATCAGCCAATCAGTGAGGTGGTGTGTTTCCCTGGAGAAGCCCAGTGCTATCCTCCCGTCGCTGAGGAGAAGCTCACACACCTACGAGATAGCCAGCAGTGGAGGACTTCCAGATCCTTGCCACTTCTGTGTTTCTATTCCACTATGTTTGTAAGAAAAAAAAATGTAAATCTCTAATTTCAGACAGCAGAGCTGAGATTGTGTTGTGGTTAAAGCATGGCAGGCAGTTGCATCCATCCCACGGTACTGAGAGCACTTGGCTGCATCTGGCTGAAGCTCTGCAAGCTCCACTCCTGCAGCACCATCCTCACTCCTCGCCATGGCTGCTCTCAAGTCACTGCATATTTAAAAGGTCAGTTCTCATTGTCATTCCTGTGAAATAAGATTGACCTCTCCATCAACAGTTCCTTTAGGCCTTGATGCTGTACACAGCAGGGGCAGGAGCACTGGGGGGGGCTGGACTCAGCATCCTACCCCAGTCTGCAGAGCAGTGAAGCCACAGATAACCTCACTGCTTGTTAAACCGAAGATGACCCCTGAGCCTTTGACCCTGGGGGCTGGCCTTGTTACAAGTAATTGAAGTGAATGAAATAAATCACATAATTTTTCTCTTTGTTTATTGGGTGGGGCAGGAGGAAAGGAGAAGAAAGTTCAACACAGAAATTAGTCACCTTGTTTTGTTCTTACTAATGGAAATTTCTCAGAAACAAAAATAAAGGGTGTCGTATAAGAACCTGAAGAGCACAAAATTAGCTCGAACCCACATCCTAACTTTTAAACCCAGAGCATGAATGCAGGTGTCTGCAGCTGATCATGGTGGGTTTTTTTTCAGCCCATCTGAGGTATGAGTCACTTCCATCAAAAGAGGAGGATGCCTTGATCTGTGTGCGAGCGAGCTTTGGAACAGCAGCTGTTGGAGCAAATACAAACATCCATGCCAAGGATTGTAAGGATGGAGTTTATCTAATATGTAAAAAAACACCTGCTGCAAATGAAAAATTACACCCACAACCACCTGAATAAGATAAGCAAATGATGGGAGAAATTAAGAGACAGATTTATTACTAATATACGTTGGAACTTTTGAACCAAACATCTCTTTTGCAATGGAACAGTAGGATGCACAAGGAAATAGCACTCCTTGCCCCAGACCTGCTCAGCAGCTTTTATTTTGCCTAAGAGATTTTCTTTTCTGTGCTAAGTCTGGTGGAGATGAAAACACTAACCCAAAGAAGATAATTAAAAGCTAAATGAAACCACATACAGCTGTGCTACTACATGGCTAATGAACATGCAAATATATACATATGACAAGGACATAATGCGGGCTGGCTGCCTTGAGTGGTTAGTGCAGATTTCCAAGAGCTGGAAATGCTATTGATTATAACTGAGCTAAACTTCCTGACTCCAGACTTCGAAGATCAGCCTCAATATAATCATCAGGCAGCATGTGGCAGCGTGGCTGCAAGGAGCTGATGCATAATGGCTCGGGGACCCGAATGTTCGCACATAGGGTGGGAGATGTCCTGGAGATGTCCTCTGGGCTGTGGAGTGCAGGCTCCTCAGCAGCCAGGACCAGCACCACAGAATCCTCCTCAGCATCTTGGCATACTCATTCTTGCTGACAATTAGGGTTTTGGAGTTACAGGTATGAGCTGGGATATTTATTTTTCCTTTCTCACTTCACTTGGCAAGAGGCTGATATGTGGTGGAGACATTTTTGAGAGGATCAGGGACGGAGGTAACAGATACAAGGCAAAGCTTTTGGGGCTCTATAAACAGAAGCACCAGCAGCGTGGAAAGGTTCTCCTCTGAGGGTCTGCTGCCACATCCACATGAAAGAAGACAAATCAGATTTTCCTTATTAGTTAAAAACCACCCAGCTGAAGGTAACTCCCCAACCCACTCAGAGATGAGACAAGGAAATCAGGGCTCAGCCCTGCACCAAGTTCTCCCATAGAAGGGACCTGGTCCCACTGCCACCTTGTGCCCCCTTCAGTGGCCCCACCACAATGGGGACATTACAGAGACAGGGCAAAGCTCACTCCTCCTCCATAATGACCACAGAAAGGCCACATAGACTTGGGTATGGCCACAGCCAGGAGAGAAGCATGGAGAGATGGAGCACGCCTTAGATATGGGTGGAGATGACTGATCCACCAGGGTGGCTGAGAGACGGGATGCCTACCGAAAAAAGAAACCAAAGAAACCGAATTTGTGCTGAACACAATGGTTAGTGCATAAAAATTAATCAAGTACTACAATGACTTGCTTTATTCATAATACTTAATGGTCATGTAATAGGAGTTTTTATTCAGCAGTTAAAGTTCATAAGTGCAGGTTTTACATGTAGAAAGGTATTATGCTGATAGTTTAATTACACACCTTTCTGCACACCAAAGGAAATGGGTTATGTGGGTTCTATAATTAAAGATGGACTTCTGAGGGAAATGAACTTTGCAGTTAGCAACATAATATTTGATTTTTATCAGATGTTTTTGTTTTGAATTTGCCAGCACTTGGTGGTGGTGTAAACAGGTGAGAGTGCTCCAGACTGCATGAGGTGTCAGGAGAAGCTTTGAAAATGCAGTAGAAAGTAGCAATATTTAAAAATAGCCAGTGTGAGCATGAGGTATAAACATCATGTGTTTGGAAAGCTCTCCAGACTCTGCCCATGCAATTATACACAGTGCAAGTCTGTCCAGTACGTCTAGGAAACAGGGGAAAAACCCAGCCCAACAAGTAAGTGAAAAATAAACCCCGGTGCTTGCCAAAATAATAAAAAGCTTGACTTTCTATTTCTCTGATTTTTGTTTTAAATTCATTTCATGGCCAGTGAATACAATTTTCCCCTCCTGCCTGCCTACAGAGGCAGCAAAGCCAAAAATGTGATGGATGTTTGTGTGTGCACGATTGCTGTTGGAATACACAGGGCCACTCTCAATATTCAAGGCAAAGGCAGGCGTGAGCCGCTGCCAGGTCACGGCCAGCTCCTGCCGTGCCCTAATGACGATGTGGACGTCTGTGCTCAACAAGATGGGGTTGGGAAGTCTCTAGTTCTGGGGCTCCCTGCTTTTCAGGTTTTGAGAGGCCTTATTTAGCTTCATTTATCATAAACTCATTCCTATATACATATCAAAGCACATTAAAACTATATGTGGGACTATATCTATATACACACACACAAATACATATATACATTATATATATGTATTTATAAACTACTAGGAGTAATCTTTTTTTTTTTTAACAGAGCAAGTACACCTTCAAGAATTTTTCTAAAGTCTACAATATTTCAAACATCACCAACTGCTCCCCCCCTCATGCGATAAGAACTGACAGGCTCAGGCTTTTATTGTGCCCAGCACAAATGAACATTAGCTAGTGGGTTGAACAAAAACCAAAACAAAACAAAAGCAACCAAAAAAACCAAAACTGAAAGAAGAAAACAGAGGACTTTCCAAAAACAATAAGCAAGGGCAAGGCCTGAAGTATTTTGAGTACGCCCTTTCCTTTCTGGCAGGACTGGGAGGGACTGCCCTGGATGTTATAGTTTGTTGGTGAAGGTGGAGCCCAGGTGATGGCAGACGGCACTGCCTGTGACAGGGGTCCCTTGGCTGGCAATATCCTCGGGCACTCTGGACCTACCCAGAACATCTGAAATCAGGCATTTCACAGCCAAGTACAAAGGAATGATTTAAAAATCCTTTTAACTGGTGCAGACACTCAACAATTACAACGGGAACAGTTGTGTAAAGGGTGTATCCAAATATAACTGGACATTTTTAAAAATTTCATTGGCTAACTGCATAAATTAATGACAATGAGAAAGAACTGTAACTGTTTTTCTCTTGTTAAATCCATACACTTTGGCTCTACTCATCATCGTTAACATACTGTTAAAAGTGCTATTGCTGTATCTTTCAACCCTCAGCCCGCAATCAAGCCCTTGCTGCACTGTGGTGGATTTCAGTCACTTGTTTAAAAATAGAAAGTGCTTTTTTAAAAAAAACCAACTGACTGCCAACTGAATGCAAACAGGTAAAAATTAACATACACAATTGTCAAGTGTCAGATTCAGCTCCTGAGCCACCAAGATTTACATTGCCTGGTGGGGGGGGCTCACAGCACTTTGAGGCTGTATTGCCCACAGGCAGAAGTTGTGCAAATAAATATATATCCTTAATTTTTATTTAAGCTACAGTGGCTTTCTGGGTGGGTACCCTTCACTCGCTCTTTATAATCTCCAAATTTAAACAAAAGATCCTGTAATCCCAGAGGTAACAGCTCAGCTTCCACCGGGCAAATTTGGGGTGTACTGCAGGGTTACAGAGATGCTCTCCATGATACCCATTCCTACCGCTGGCACAAGTTCTCCACCCTTGCAAAGGAGGATACAGTTCCAATTTCATTTTTTTTAAAGTCTAACAAGGGTAATTATAACAGGATTAGCAGATTTTTTTCCCCCACTGCCTCATATCAAAGAGAGCATTAGACCACAGTTATGATTAGATGTGTTTTTACTGTATATGGAAATGTATTAAAATTAATGTATGGCTCAGCCACATTCACCATCCGCTGTTCTGTTCTGTAAAGCCACTTCTCCCATGAAGAGTAACCACGTGCAGAGGGAGAGCATCCAAATAAGTATTTTGTAAACATTTGAGAATGAGAGACAGATAGCCCCATGCAATCACACCACCTTACCTCAAATACCCACTCAAAAACGAAGTAATTTCTTCTCGAACAAGCCAAGCCTGGCTCCCTAAACTGGGAGGAATTGCAACGCTGGTAAACTTGCAGAAATATTTTTACAATTTTATTAGAGGTTTTAATTCCGTGCTTTATCTACCTCTGTTAGTCTGCAAAATAGCTTTAAATATTCAAGTGGTAATTAATGAATCTTTTATGTTGCAAATCAAACATTTTCATCTGCTCTGTGGTACAGTGGCAGTGAGAAGGAGGGGTTTAAAGTGTAATTGTTTCTCCTGTTCCCCTCGCAGCGCTGAATGCCTTTTTACCCTTTATTGTATCATTGGCTTTTGCCTCAGTTCATCAGCACTTCGCCACATCTTATCAGTCGATATTTGCTGTCTATTTTTTATTTATTTTTTTTCAGTGCAAGATTTCTTACTGTGCCTTTGCCAGAGACATTCCTAAGGAGATGGAAACTCTCTGAATGTGGAATTTTCGCATGAGTGCAAAATAATAAAAAGCATGTGTGTATTAAAAAGGGATCAACTTAATGGGAAATGAGCATTGGGTTACATTAATATTCTATTACAGTAAAAATCATATTTAATAAATTTTCTCCAGATTTTTCAGGACCTTACTGTATTTTTCTAAGTCGGATGCCAATCCAAAGAAACAGTGTATATGATACATTTGATTTATGTTAAGTAAATAACCTGCACAGCCCATTTTTCGGTTTTAAAAAAAAAAATTAAGTGTAGAAACACACACCAGACTGAAATGTGTGCTTAGTTTCCATCTGCTAGGAGGAATAGTGTTGGTCTTGTGCAGCAGAAAGCCTTTATAAACAGTATTCTATTTTATTGATGCTATATGTGGATTTTTATGTTATGTGGCAAGCGCAGGAGAATGAAAACACTGTAATTTATCCCAAACCATAAAATTATACTAGTACTAAAGTAATTACTTCACATATTAAAATACAGTTTCCTTTGCTTTCTTTTGTCATCACATAAAACGAGGCGTTGAGCGCGGCAGCGCGAAGGGGCCGGGGCTGTTCTTGCCTCCACAAAGGATTGACACATCCCAGATCGTACACTATATCACCCGACCCTTGTTGTTCTGTGACCCTAATTAATATTATACTCAGTGACATTTATGTATCAGAGCAATAAGCTAAACAGGAAACAATTTATGTCACCTAAAGCTTTTTAACAAATCGATGCAACTATTTGTAATTGCTTGTTTCACAAGATTAAAAGTACTCAGCCTTGATCTTCGCCCACAGTTTTGTGGCCAACATGACCTGTGCTTCCGTTGTAAAATAGGAGTGTTGGTGATCAGCACCTATTTCCATCAAGTAATCCATATTGCTAATATTTCTGGAATTTTAATGTAGTTACAATTTATAGCCGATCAAATGTGGTTACCTAAATTGCTGTTGCTAGTAGACAGTTTAACTGTCTTTATTAATTACAGTATAATTTAATGTTTGAGTACAGGCACTTGTGTTGGTCATTTTTACAGCCAAAGCAGTTATGTGCCTTATGACGAACCATTTTAGCATTTTCAATGGAAATTTGCTAATATGATGAGTGATAAAAACGTCAAACTCTAGTAAATAATGGTTATTGCTTTGGCTGGAATTAATCCTTGAAAGGACGGTTACCTTCAAATTAACATTATAACTTGAAGAAAAAAAATGTTTTTCAGACTTCTGAGAGGCATAAAAAATGGTCACTGGACTCCTCTAAATGAACACAGGCAAAGTGGCACAACATGGTGGGGGGGGGGTGTGGTTCCCTTTTCCTCTAGGTTGACAGAAAAAATTCCTTTGAAGAAAAAAGGAAGAGAGATTATTTTTTGCTAAATACCCCAAGGTGATGTTGTTTGCCATTTCCAGCTCATGTGCTTTGAAGATCTCTAACGAAGGTAATAAAATGGGGCAAAAAGAAGGACTTTGCTATGCCTCAGCTCCAGGGTTTGGGGAAAAACTAGGTGTGGACACCATAGAGGCTGCAAACCCACCCGAGGGCCACGTCCCACCACTTCAGTCATCACTGCTGGGGAGGATGGTGGCCTGTGGCAATGTGAGGATGGAGCGTTCAGTGTGCGAGAATTAACCACCACTGTGACGAGGATGAAAGATAGCCCTGATTAACACACCATTAAACGAACGTTTAACATCATCATTGAAGACTGAGCCTGATTAATAGGTCAAGAAGGGCTAATTACACCTTGTTGTGAGGAAGGGTATGTGTATGTGTGGCTGCGTGTGAGCGAGAAGCACCAGGAATTGCCAGTCCCTTAAATTAGTCCAATAATGTGAAGTTTGTCAGACTCTGTGATCACGGCCCAAGTTAAATGTCACTCATGGAATCATCTGCAGGGAGCAGGTGGGTGTGCAAGGAGCACATCGGCTGCCATGTCCTCCTGGGCCTCCAGCTCCTGAGCTTTTCCCTCTGGGACAGGAGAAACCCAGAAAAGCTACTCACTGGCTCCAGTTTTCTTTGGGAATTCCTCAGAGACGCATTGCCTCACCACTGCCCATAAAAGTGCTTTTCAGCTGTGGTGGAAAACAGCGCTTCTGCCTGGAAAAGGTATTTCCCAGACGGCTGCTGCTGGTGGAGTAGGAGGCATTGTGTGATGTTCCGTGATGGAGCAATCAGGGAAGAGAATGTGCTTAATACTAAAAAGATGATACAAAAGGTGGCCAGATTCCAATCCGCTGCTCCGGGCAGTACTGACTGGGACAGGAGGGGAAATGATGGTCCTGCTGCTCAGCTCAGCACCAGCTCCTCAGCACCAGCTGCATGTGGCACCCACCCCAGCAGCTCCCCTTAAACACGAGGCCATGGGCAGTCAGCAGATGACAAACACGACATTTGGACCCCCAAATCATCTTTTTGGGGTGAGATGCCCAGGGAGGCGAACAGCCAACTCATGTGTGATGGCTTTGTAGCCCCTGACCTGCCTGCTGGTGACCTCTGTGGGGACACACTGTCCTCCAAGAGAGGGGCTGAGGGCCCTGCTGGGACTCATCCAGGGACACATTCCCTACCTGGAGCTGACTCCCCCTCTTAGAGATGCAGAGCACTCTTGACCAAACATCAGATTCTGGCTCAATCCCCTCTCCCTGTGACTTTACAAAATTCAATCCCACAGATCCTCTCCAGTTTACTAAAATTTCACGAGTGATCAAAGTGCACCACACAACCAAGGCCAAATTTGTATTCTCTGTATTTTGATTATTAAAATCTACCAGTCAATACCATTTAGAGACACACTATAATGAGTGTGCAAAGATTCCCCTCCCCCTCCCCCCAAAAAATAGTTATCTGGTATAATTTTATGATAGAATATTTTTATAAAATCATTTGTACTAATTTAAGCATTTATCATTATATGCAAAAAGATTTCTTGATGAGAATATTATAGACGGTGCATGTTTTTGACATTAGCATTTTATTTGGATGACTAATCTTGCAGATGTGAAATTTTAATGAATTATTCATGAAAAATCTCTCCTCTGAAATTTCAGTTTGCTGCTAATGCTAGTTATTAAACATTTTATTTTTCTTTACAAAACTTGATGAAGAAAATAAATGTGTGCTTACTCAAAAGAAGAAGTAGGTGTGTTTTTCCTTTAGTTTGTCTCAGGTGACGGCACCACTTGGGACTTTGCTCCTCATGGTTTTGTGGACCAAGGGGTCGATCCTGCAAACCCATTTTGGCAGGGGTGCAGTGCACATTCCCAGCCCTTCCCACCAAAGCCAGCAGCACCATTCCCATCAGGGCATTGCACTGGGAAGGAGCTGCAGGATGAAGACCCCAACCCCTTCCTTCACGTTTTGAAACAGAGTCCAAGGAGAAAGCAAACAACCCCCTGTGACCCCAATGGGCAAAACTGAAGGACCTCCTTGGAAAAATGGATCAATTCTTTGAGTGACGGCGTCTTCCTTGCTTCCAGTGCTCAAGCCTCACCCAACTGCCCCGTACAAACTGTCCACAAAACCACCACTAAAATATTTTGTATTCTGATATGGCTAGGGGAGGCTCAAAGAGAGAGATAAGATTTGTCCATCCATGAACGTGCTGGGACATGGATGAGGTGCAGCCAGCTGCTCCACGGATCACGGACCATGGGATGTGACATCAGAGTCACTGTGAGGAGGAAACAACAAAACAAGAACTTTGGACATGGCAACTTGCATTACCAGTGTGAACAACCAGCATTTTTATTGCATTTGAGAATGCTATAATGTCAGTAATTAGTACTGACTACACAACATTTTTTATTGTCTGTATCAACAGACATGGAATGATGGAATTACAGTTGATGTAAGGAATGAGTTTCTTTTATGCCTTATCAAAAAAAAAAAAAAAAAAAAAAAAAAAAAAAAAAAAAAAAAAAAAATAAATCTTGTTACTGGCAGCACATACACACGAAGCACCATGCTAACAGTCTGGACTGTACCATTTTCATCAAGGCTTATGGGTAGAAGATACTTGGTTACCTGTTCTGGGCCCATTAAAATGCAGTCCTGAACTGCAAATTCACCTCGCAAGACTAGAATACTAAATGACTTCTGAAACATCTAAAAAATCACTCTGAGTTCATTAACCAAAGGTACCAAAGGATTTCAAAAGAGTTTAAACACATTTGGTTTTTTTTTCCATGCTATAATGAATGTGAGATTATTGGCGATCTGAAAACTACAATAGTTCAAAATTACTTTAAAAAACTTTATATATATATATTTATGTATGTATATATATAAAATATCTAATGATCTGCAATATTTGTAGAACCAGCATCCCTGCCCTGGTCTCTCCCCGAAGCTGAGCTCCAGGAGAGGGGAGGTGCAGGACCTGCAGGGGGACTCTTGCGAGTGAGAATCAAAAAAAGGTCGTATTTTTTGTGGTCACTTGTTCTACATAAGCCTTGATTTCTTTTTTTTTTTCATTTCACTTCTAGTTGAATGCAGAAACCTAACAGGTTTTACATTTACAAACTTTTTTTTTTTTTTTTTTTGCAAAGAAGGGCTTTCACTCTCTTTCAGTAGTGCCATG
>VZRR01010022.1:343931-379853 GCA_013398015.1 Oreocharis arfaki | reverse complement strand
TTTTTTTTTATTTCTCTTCAAGTTAAATGAACAATCCAAACAAGTTTTCAATTTACAAACTTTTTTTTTTTTTTTTGTGGACAAGGAAGGCTTTGACTCTCATTCCTGACAGCGATTTACCTGATACATGGTACTACTTTCATAATGTACGCTTTTCTTTGAGAAAAAAAACATGTAACAAATTGTCTTTACATCTTGGCACCTTGTAAAGTTTTTTTTTTGTTTTTTTATACAAAAAGTTCAATAGTTTGACACTCCCCATTATTAATCACTACTTCACTGATAAACTTTGAAAGTGTGACCCTGGAATTCATCATGCAAAATATTTACTGCAGCAGGAGAAAAACATTTTTTTTTTAAACGATTTTTTTTTTTCCTTTCAAATATATGAACTTTGTTTAAGACAGCCAGAAAAGGCAGTGGTAAGATAACAGAAGGGGTGGGAAAGTATCAAAAAAAACCAGCTTAAACACAAAAACTGTACAAAAATGCTTCGATCAATGATAACAGGAGAAAAAAAATCTGTCAACTATGTTACAATTTAAAAGCTGAAAAAAAAAGTCAGGGATTTTCTCCCACATGTCAGCAAATGTCATCCAATATTCTTAAAGCAAGGATAACTAAATAAAATACATGTGCAGCGTATTCTGCAATTCCATTACATACAGTAGTTTTTTTTTTTCAAAGCTATTTTTTAGTATAGTTAATATAAAGCAGTTGCACAAAAAGCAAAAGGTGTTTTGACAAACAGGTCTGCATTTATTCCTTTTGAGGAATGATATCTAAAAAAAGGACCTTTCCACCTTTTCCTCCCTCCCCACCCTCCCCCCAAAAGACAAAGGCTCACACAGACACAGTGGGATATATATGTACAACATAATAAACCCCTCCCTAAAGAAGCAACTGTATATCCAAAGGGATACAGAATCAGAATTGTAAAAATCATAGTGAAGTTTGCTTGATGTAAAGCCTGAGATTTTCAGTTGGTTCTTCTGCAAGGCTGCAACACCTGCCAGATATGTTAAACTCTAATTTTTTATTTCTTTTTCTCTTTTTTAATTTTTTTTTATTTTTGCTACAGTCTTTAGACTAAGCATGCAAGACATACAACTAAGTGCAACTGAGTGAAATGTATTTTTTATTTACTCATTCCCTAACAGTTTGGACTGAGGTATGCGTACTAACAGTTTCTCATGCTGTTATCTTTACTCATGTCTAGCTACACATGCTGAGAATGAACTAATCTACCAGATTTTTATCCCCCTTCTGAATACCGAACTAACCAGCAAACCACTCAGTTTCGAAGCACAGGGCTCAATTCTCATGATCCCTGTCTGGCTACCGCCGGCACGTCACGAAGCTGCCTGGATATAATTTAAACCAAAAAAGAAAAAAAAGGAAAAAAAAAAAAAAGTTTCCAAATGACCACAGACTCCCCTTTTTTTTTCTTTTTTTTTTTTCCTTGTCTTTTTGAAACAGAAAGCAGAGTTGAGTTTTATAAAAGTAACTGCCAATAAAATTTCTTGTACCAAAGCTTATGAGTGGACAGGAGTGTTATTTCCTTATGAAAAATGCTGACCAAAAACTAAACGAAACTGAGCAAATGTGCCAAGATCAACCAAAATTAAAGCAGTCATCCCAGCACAGTCCCGGAACAGAAGTGGCACACAATCTGTAGAACCAAAGACCAAAAAATTATTTTTTTTTTCCTTTTAATTCTAGAAATACCATTATGTGGTCCAGTTAAATTGTGGGAGCTTTTCTGTTCTCTTCTGTGTTTTATTAAACTGTCTCCTTTATCTAATACTCTAATTTTCCATGAAATAATTGTGTCTTTGCTTTCTTCAGCTCCCTTCTCATAGCTCCACCAGTAACACTGATTTAACCTCAAAAGCTCTCCTCGATTCCTCTTTACAGACTTTCATTTTGGTCACTGTAAAGAATTGCAAATAAAAAGTAACAACTTTGGTTCAGACATCTACTTGGCCTTCTAAATTTTCTAGAATAAAGGAGCAGTTTCCCTCTCAGGTTAGCAATAGCCCACATCTTGTCATTTCCCTCTAAATTCTTCAACCTCCTTTGATCAACAATAAGAGGATATTTGGCTTCATAAGATAAAGCATATAACAGAGAACATAATTTACTTTTGTGTAATATCTTTGGTAATTTTAGGAAAAAAAAAAGGTACAAAGAAGAATATAAATTAAGCTCTGAAAGGCTTTTCGAAATAATAAAAAAAAGCTACAGTCCTACATAAATAAATGAGTGAC
Source organism: Oreocharis arfaki (assembly GCA_013398015.1). Lineage (NCBI taxonomy): Eukaryota > Metazoa > Chordata > Aves > Passeriformes > Paramythiidae > Oreocharis > Oreocharis arfaki. The sequence continues at coordinate 377,583 of VZRR01010022.1, read as the reverse complement.
GGAAAAGTGGTTGCAGAATGAAAATGTTTAGGTGTTTGGTGACTGAGGTTTACTGACCTATCGCAACAGATTTTGTATGTCGTGTTTGCTTTGCAGAGCTTTGCCAGTTTTGCCTAACAAGCCCCGGCGCCAATTCTCTCCCAACTCTCCCGACTCCTCCGGCGAGGTTTCCATACTGGCTGGTGTAATATTGCATAACAATCCTAACTGCAGTACTGGATTTGCACAGCTGAAAATTAACACTTTAGCATCAGTGGGGCCCCGTCCTTATTAACTCCTGTAACAAGTTCAATCTGAAATCTAATTTGTATTCAAACAGATTAACGCCACCAAGCAATCCTGATGTTTGACCGTGAAACATCACCACGTACAGTATCAATTGAATGAAGTCATCTTTCCAACCACTATTTGCAAATGCAAATGTAAAAAAACACTAAGAAAAAAATAAAGTTGTATTATTAAATGTTTAGGTGCCCATCTTGGTAATCTCAGATATTCCAGAAAGATTTGTTGACCCATTAGAACTCGTGTTAAACAACCGAGAACCTGCCACTGTACTATCCATTCTCTACTAAAAGTGAACTCTGTTGGTGCTGCATATGTTTCTTTGTGCTGTTCAATTTTGTGGCATTTGCTAATATTCACCGTTGCTGCCAAAAAAAGAAAAATCAAAAAAATCAAAAAACCCAAACAAAACAAGAATATATTAAAAATACTGCTTTGTGGAATGAATCTGTGTTGCTTCCTACAGTGTTTCTATGTTCATCTGTCATTCATTCTCATTCTTGCAGTACTTCGTTCCTCTCTCTCCGTTGGACAACCCTTCCACATGTATCGTGCAGCATTTGGGACCTCTTCAAAAAACAACAACAACAAAAAAGGAGACACCGAAATGGAATGTTTTCCATAGCTAAAGAAAACACGGTGGCATCTGAAGGAAACTGGAATGAATGACAGAAAAAACTACAAACAATTCAATGACATTCAGCTTCGTATAATAAAAACACCTATTAACATTCATCACAAAGTACAGAAAACGTTGAAGCCTCCGAGAGGCCCTGGGCCCAGATGAGGCCTGAGGTCAGAACTTAAAATGGTAGAGGAGAAGTGGGGCGGGAGAATAAAAGCAATACATTAAAAAGTTTGGGATAATTTTTTCTTTGAACCCCTCCCCGATATACACGCTCACACACACACACACACACATACCCACACACGTGCACACACAGGCCTTCCCCATCCCAAATGGAAGCAAAAAAAAAAAAAAAAAAGGAAACCAACCAAAAAAACAAAACAAAATGGAGTAAAGGCAGTGATAATCAACATGCAGTACTGTGCAAATATGTTGTCCATTGGAATCCTTAAAATCTGGGCAAAGACTTGATCTGCAGTTCAGGTGTACATGCTCAGTTTGATGTCCTCAAGTGTCCAAAATTGGCAGGACCTGCAGTCCACAGCTGGCTGCTAAATGCAAGTGAATCAGTTTAGCAAATTTACAACACTGATGTTGACTGTAAGAGAGGAAAATCCCAAGTACCAAACAAGTCCATCCAATGCACAGAGTACAAATTCCTTTTTTCAACAAAAAGTAGAAAAATCAAAAATACTCCCAAATGGGATACTTGATGGCACTAAGAGTTAACATATTTCATAGTTGTCAAAGTGGACTGAGAATCCTCCAGACTGTACAATAATGGAGAGATTTCACAGCTAAGTTTGACGTGTTCTTCCAATCTTCATTCTCAGGATAATGATGTCAGACATACTCATTCTATGTCCTCATTTACAGGTTCATCTTCATAATCTCTGTCGTGATCAAAATCTGGACTGTGGTTGGCTGTTGTCACTAAGGATAGTGGGCCTTCATTTTCATCTGGGTCTAATGGTTCTTCTTTGACATGCACGGGGTGCCTGGGAAAACAAAACAACAGGCAATCAGCAAGCTGCTTGTTAACAAATGGTTTTGACAGCGTGGGTGGTTTGGGGAGAAAGGTGAGGTGGTTTGGGGGGTTCAGACCTGGAGGGCCAGGTGCGAGAGCTCCAGGTCACCAAGGAGAAGACCCTCAATGTCTGTGCCAGCCACGGAAGCCAAGTCAAGCACAATCTCCCAGGTAATAATCAACAGAACAAGAGTAAACAGCCTCAAGTTGCCCCACAGGAGGTTTAGGTTGGATACTAGTAAAAATTTCTTCACTAAAAGTGACCAAACACTGACACAGGCAGCCCAGGGGAGTGATGCAGTTACAACCCCCAGAAGCATTCAGTAAACATGTGGATGTGGCACTTAAAACATAGTTTAGTGGTGGGCTTGGCAGTGCTGGGTTAACGGCTGGACTGGATGATCCTAAAGGGCTTTTCCAAGCTTAATGATCCTAAGATTCCACGAAGGCTACGCCAGGCAGGCAGCACTCAGCTTCCCCGGGAAAACACTCTGGGAGGAGCACCTCGATAGGGTTTCCGTCTCGGGATCGAGAGAAAACGCTCTCAGCTGACACATTAAGTTAATATGATCTTTGGATAAATAAGTGGAATACGCATCCGAGGGGGAAGGCAGCGGCCTGCCAAGGCCTCCGCACGGCGCGGGCTGGGCTAATCATCCTCGCTGTGTGTGCAGCGTCTCTCGTTAACATGCAGAACCTGTGAGACAACTCTCCAGAGGACGACCCCAAGTGAGGTTCTATCATTAATCAACTTCAAGCAAACACAGCAAAGAGACACCATGATACATGCTTTAAACTCCAAATTAATGCATATTTTTACAAACTGTCAATAAGGGAAGAAAAGCCCTGCCAGGAAACACAAACAGAGAGGAAAAGGCTCGCTCAACACAACAATATGATAAGAAAGCACAGTCCTAACGAGAATAATAACACTGTCAGCTGTAAACAAGGCAGAACATGATCCCCAGCTCATGGTGGGCACAAGGATGTACTAAAGAGATGAGATCTGCCAAATTTCTCATTACAGCAAAGCACATGAATAACCCGCAGGGGAATGGGGCTTGGTCATTCAAAATGGGTATGATAACAATTGAAAAATGTTGTTCGTAAATCATATTTACAACAAATCCTATACAAATACAAATTACCTTTTTTTTACCTTTTTTTTTTTTTTTCTTGTTCAGCAGCTTTTGAAATGTAAAGTAGCCATGTGAGTCAATAGTGTCTTGTTGGTGGGACTTTATAGGAAACTAGGATTTTATTGACATTACCAAGTATTAATAATGCGACACAGCGATGGAGACCCTGTTTGCTTCCTAAATAATTGATGTTGTAGGCAATCCCTTAAAATAAAGTGTTAATGAGTTCAAGTCTCACTCTGTCTCTCGTTGAGTTGATATCCACCCTCCAAGACTCTTGTTTTTTTCTCTGTGCAGGCTGATTTAACCCTTTCACATATGCAACATGAACACATACTGAAGCACACACTTTCACTGTAAGAACTTTTTCTCTGCTTGCATGGCTTTGCTTTAAAATGAATGACTTTAAATAGCTGCCTTGTATTTTAGGTTTTGTGTGGATAGGAACGACAACACTGTTTGTACTCCACTGCAGGGACAGACAGCAAGGATAAATCACTGAGCAGAGAAGATGCACTCAGCACCCACAGACAGACCAAAGCCAGCCTTGCCTACCTCAAGTGAGCCAGATGTACCCTTGTACCCTATTTATTTATTTACACTTCAGCCTGGATCAGTTTAGGAAGCATCCAACTTGCTGACTACAGACAATTCTAATGTGAGCTGCGAATGCCTTTCATGTCCCTGCATGTTTCAGCTTCTTGAGCTGTACAGTGCTGGATCAATACTTAAGTAATAACTGCACCTTCCAACTCATCCAAAGGAACGGTGGGGAGAAGCGATGCAGTATCCATGTACACACACCTTCTCTCTTCAAATTCACTAATAAGTATCCTATCAACACATTTCTGGGAGCGAAGAGGTTCCTCTCCATGTCACGTTGTTTTTTAAAAAATTACACACTGAGAGCACTGCTCATACAGTTTTATGAGCAGCACAGCTCATACCTAACTAGCGAAAAAAGAAGGGTAAAGAAAAGACTGGAAGGAGAAAATTCAAGGATCGGAAGTTAAGAATTGGCATAAACGTGCAAGAGCCTCACAAGCAGACTGTCACGTTGGAGTTTGCTGTCACGTTGTGCTACCTGTCCCAGCTGCTCAGGGCCTCAGTGAATATTAAACTATGCTGAATACCTGCAACTACAAAAACTTGTATTATGAATAGGCTGTGGGGCCCCTCACTTGGGAGAAAACATGAAATGAGAAACAGAAGAAAAAGGGGGAAAGAGCAGCTGCACGGAGAGCCCGACAAAGCCTGTGCTACCCGGCCTTTATGGCAGTGATCTTTTTTTTATTCCTGTTTTAATGTCAAAGTTTTGCTTTTTTGCTTTCTGGTTTTAATGCTGCTTCTGCTGGGCTTATTTATTTTTCTTAAGTATTATTTTTGAAAACAGAGAGGGGAAATTTTCCAAGGGGAGAGGAGAGCACATGTCATGTGCAGTGGAGAGGCCTTTGGTACACGGACTGAAGTTTCTCCAAAGGCTGCCCAGTGTCCCAATACATCCCCACCACCTCAGGTGCCAGCAGGTTAGACAGATACTCACAACCACTCAAAGGGCTGTGAAAGCTCATTCAAAGATCTCCAAATCTTTCCAAAACAAACTCTGCCCCCTCTTCTGGTTTTGTCATGAAACCAGATGAAACCAGGAGGTTTTAACTGAGATTCTCTTTGAGGTTTGGTGTGATTCCCAGAGGTCAAAAAACAAAACTTGAGGTGTGAGAAGCAACAGAAGTCAGGAAAAGCTGTGCTCGACCCTGGGTGAGACAAAGCCAAAAGCCACAAGGAGCAGATCACACCAGCTTCCCCCAGCACCTCACGTGTTTGCACAAACATCAGACAGTGAGCTTGGCAAAACCTCCATCCCCTAAATGAGGGGGTTATCTTGGTAACACACCCCCCAAGGGAGAGAGCTGCAAGGAAAACAATGCCAAAAAATTCCAACTCTTTGTGTATTCTGTCAGCTGTAACCACAAAATGGCATGCGAGGAGGAAACCCTCCTGAATCCATGATTTTTCTCAAACATTTTTGAGCAACTGAAATAAATAAGCTTAAATAATCTTGAAAGCAAAGGGAGACTTTCATATCTTCTCAAGTAAGTCTGAATTTCTATTTACCACCTCACCAAATCCTCAAGCTGAGGAAGGAAAACTTCCTTTAGAGACTGAAGAATTCAGTCTGCTGAATTACAGAAAAGGTAAATGCTGGGTTAAGCAAAAAGAAAAACAAATGGGGGGAGGAAAGAAGGCAAAGAAAAGAAAAGGTTTCCCATTTCTGTTTTTACAGCAGCAGAAATTCAGCACATTCCTTTTAAGTAGATGCCTGGGACTCCAGAAGGGGTTAACAATAAATAACCTTGCTGAACACAGATTCCCCTTCTTTTCACATCTGAGTAATTCTTTTGTTTGTCCACTCTGGGAACAGAGGAGTTTTTAATAAAGCTCACTGTTGTTTAAAGCCACTGAGTTCTGGTGGTGCACACAGCATGGAGTAGTTTGCTTTGTGGCTACCTTTGGAGCATATCAGGATGAAAGTGTTATGTCCCCAAGCTGTAATTATGCGACTACTTTCTAGTGTTTCAAAAGGAGGGAGAGAGGAGGGAAAAAAACCCCCACCCTAGCTGTGGTTCAATGTGTCATAAAAAGGAAACGAATGAGCAGTAATAAGACTTCAGCTAAAGTGTTACACTTCTTAGCTGTCATGTTAACAAGGTCCTTTAAACCTTACAATAAAGTTTAAAGCTTGATTTCTTCTAATATACTGAAATTGTTTAAAAAATAACTTGCATTATGACAAGGAAATCTGTTCTGAGAAAAAAAATGAACATGTTGTTAACAAAGCAGGAGCATGGAAAATAAAAAGGCTTCACAGCGTCTGGAAAGTCGCTGTTGACTCATGATTTTATTTAGTAAACAGGGTAAACCCCATGACGTGTGAATGGTGTTCTGGCTTTAGATCCCTTCAAAGAAACACCATTATAACGAGGAAGCTCCGAGGCTGGTATTGGAACATCACCCGGCCACATTTTACTTAAGCAAAAAGAAATGTTCAGCAGAGAACACATATATTATCAATTCTGAGAAAATGAAAACACTCAGGAAACAATCATTTCCATATTACAACAGAAAATTGGATTTTCTGGTGAATAATGAAAATGAGGCATCACTCCCCCCGACCTCCTCTCTCTCCACTATTTGTTCTGTGCCCCTCACCTTGGTATCAATGTGCTAAGAGATGATTATTAAGTGCAACAAAGGCCACAGCTATGCACAGTTCTGGAAGATGTCCTAGCCTGTTTCAACTTGGTTGTTTTTCCCTCCTCTCAGTCTCTTCAAAGACAAGGAAACCTTAGGTGAAATGAGAAGTGCACGAACTGCACTAGCCTTGAACTTGCAAAAAAATAATTACTTGGATTAACGCAACATCATAAACGTTCATCCTTGTCTGTTAGGCCAGGAGAAACCCTTGGGAGAAGTCTTGTTTCTGGAGAAAAGCCATGTCCCTCCACTCCTCCTTAACGCCGGCCCTGCATGGTCACGGGCAGAGGATAACGAATTGTGACTAAAACTGCCTGGAGATGAATCCGTCTGCGAGAGACGGAAAGTGTGTCATGCAACGTTACTTTGGGAGAGATAATTAATACTGCACAAACAATCACTGGAAAAGCTAAACACATTATTTGAATGTTTTGAAGTAAATGGTGAAAGACAATGTTTAAATTAATTATTAATTAAAAATGAATGTTGCCATCTTTAAAGATTTTTTTTTCAAAGCACTTTGTGCACTGATTTAAAACGCTGCAATATCAAAGTATCCAGAGCCTCAGATTCCTTCGTGCCCCCTCCCCTCTGACAACACATTATGCAGGTGGGAAACTTTTTTGCCATTAAATGCTAATTAGTTTCACAACTAATTACTACCATGGTATTAGGTTAATGTTTTTTCTACTTTTTGATTTAGACATACTTTTGTAAATCCCTTATTCAAATTACTTTGAAGTAAAAGACTACAAATTAGTTCTCTTTTTAATGTGTAATGTGAGCCCTGGCAAGCCAGCCAGTAATTTTACAGGCTGTTTTAAGGAGCAGGGGGAAGACAGGCAGCACGGTCACTCACAGGTACCCAAGTGCTCCGCCGAGCTTTTGGGAACGACAGGACTTGTAAACTCCAGCTTCCTCACCAGCCGCCAATTACCCAGTGCGTGATGGGAGGGGAGGGGGGAGTTTACAGCTTTGCAAACTCACTCCGTCACCCCATAAATACTGCACACACCCATCGGGGCATCACACCCTTCCTGCCTTACCCTTTCCTGCGCCCGCCCGCTGCCCGAGTGCCGCTCACGTTGAGCAGGGCCGGCAAGCCCCAGTCACTTCACGTGGTTATAGACGCGCTCATTACACCGCCGTCTGTTGTTATAATGCCCCTATTAATTCTCCTTTTGATATTTTAAGAGCAATCTATAAATCACACAGACCTTCATGTTAATGCTTAGCAAGACCATTTTGTGTTGAGTGGTTTTTTTTGGATGTGCCAAACAAGCCCATTTCCCAGCTCTGCCCCACAGGCTGTGCTCATCATGTAGACTGCAGGGGAGAGAAATCACAGGTTTTCCCCAAGAAATGTAGTTGCCTACGAGGTTTCGCAAGGTTTAAAGAAGAGAATCGCAAACAAGTGAACAGTTTTATAGCCCTGTGTTGCTTCTTGGACTGGACTGAGCCAATCAGTTTTACATGGAAACTGGTAAATGGCTCTTTTATGTTCCAGTCACCCTACGCATGTCCCCAGATAGAGGTAGATGTCTGCTCCTGCTGCTCCATCCATGAAGCTCAGGAAGGAGCCAGGAGTCCCCAGAGTCACCGTTGAGCAGATGGTAAGACAAGACCTAGAGCCAGCACGCGCTTCTGCCGTACTTACATCGCTTGCATAGGGGAACGTCCTGGACTGCTGTCACTCCCGTTACTGTTCGTATGCTCCATTGCACCATTGAGCTCTTCCCTCATCGCACTGGCTAAATTGCCCAGAGTGGGATTTCCCATGGAAGCAGTAGTGTATAGAGGTATACTGTTCTCAGCCATTGAAGCCTGCCCAGAACACAAACAAATCCATGAAGAGCCATGACTAACATTTTTATACATTGCACAAGACACACACTTGTTCCAAAACATTCTCCACATTCACATTACTTGCAATTACAGTAATTTAAAATTATTCTTTTAAATATTGTACTTTCTGATAGGTATTACCCTGGTTCCATCAAGAGACATTTAACATCATTTAGATCTGGGTTTAAGGATTCATAGCTGTATTGGCTTGTAAGAGGATGGAGCTTTCCATTCCCTATTTGGAATTATATCCCCTGGAAAAAAGACAATGTCCTTTCCCTATTTTCACTTCCTGAAATTATGTCTGGGGCTTTGGGGTACTTTTTGTGGCTTAGGTTTGGGCTTTGTTTCTAATGAAACGGGGAAAAAAATTGGAACTGGCTTAGCTGATAACTCATTCCCACCAGAGTGAGTGGGCACCAAGCAGGAGTGCAGCATCATTGAGTTTGGTTTTCCTCAGGACATGTGCAAGGCTGCCATCAGTGCTAACTGGATCAGAGCCGCACCAATCTACCTGAGAGCTGAACCACGCCATGTGGAATTTTTTTAACCTCATCAACACAATTCTTACCTTAGCTGCTACAGGTCTGACTATTTTATTTTGATTTTTCCATTTGCTCTAAGGAAACAGTGTGCAGCAGCACACTGGAGTTAACTTTCTAAGTGGAAATCTTTGTAGGAAGAGAATGAACTGTTAAATATTTTCCTTCTGATTCCCACCGTTCTGCCTGCTAATATTTAGTGTGTGTCAGCATTAGCTCATGTTGACAGCACAGTCCCGGCCCGGCGCAGCAGCGGTGGGAACACAGAAACCCCAAGCCCCAGAGGAGCCCAGTGTTAGTGAGGATGGGAGGCACTGGAATGGGAGAGAGGCACAGGGATGGGAGGCACAGCTTTCCGAGGCTGTAGCCCAGGGACTGGAAGGACATTTAACCATTTCACCCATCCCAAATGGATGTGGCTGACATCATCCATGGCTCTCTGAGCTGTATCAGCGCCGGGCAGCCACAGACGCTGGCTCGGCGGTGCTTGACCTGCTCCGGGGAGAGGTCAGCTGGCTTCAGTGGCCAAGCAAAAAAATCCATCAGGCTGGGTCTGCATGATGCAAACCTGTCCCTTGGGAGGGGAATCCATGCAAACGTACTCCCCACCAAACGCTCTCGCCTGCTCCTAAGTCCTGGGACAAAACTCCTCGCTTGTTGCCAAGCCGGCAGAGCACAGCCAGAGACAGAGCGGGGGGAGATGGGATGGGAAGGGAGGGCAGGACCAGCCCTCACTGCAGCATCTCCAGGAGCACGGCCTCTTTTATTCTTCCTTATGTTGACCTCTCCATGTGCAGCCCTATGTGTCACACGTGATTACAAAAGCTATTCTAATGGGGAGGATTATTTTTATCTTCTTGATTCAACAACCGGCAAACTCATTGTGATTAGGGGATGCAAAGAACGGTTCACATTTCCTGCACTTGGCAAAATAATGACTTAAGTTCTTCACCCATAGTGGTAAGTTGTAATTGCAGTAAAGCGATTTACTGGGGGAGAGGTGGGACACCAGGAGTATCCACTAGGAAGATAGTAAAAGGGGAGGGGGTGTTTTGGGAGCCCCTGTTGACCCGCTGGCAAAAGAGAGAACTGGTGAGAGCTGGAGTCCCCGTACCTTCCACAGACAGAAGGGGGAGAGAGCTGCTTCTTCTCCCTGGCCATGAGGGAAAACAGATAGAGGAGATGTCAGCAGGGTCTGGGTGAAGGAGAGGGGTGGCTCTGCCACCCCACATGAAAAGAAACCACAGCCTGCCATGCCAGTGGCACACAGCCCCCCGTGCAGACCCCGCAGCGCTCACAGGGATGTGCCACGAGCAGGCCTTCCCAGAGCCCACAAAAGCTGGGGGGAACACTGCTCATCAATTATTAATTAGACTGAATATAGGCCCTGGCAGGTAAAGCAGCCTTGTGTCCTGGAGGAATTTGTCGCCCAAGTGAGGTCTGAACTGCCCACATGGCAGTGGCCACCCGCATTACTTGCCCAGACCCTCTACAGCCCCAGAGAGCCCACTAGGATTTTGCCTCCAAAATCCAGTGGCGGGGAGAGAAATGTGGAACCTGCTGGTGTATTTTCACCCTAAAAGAGGACCTGCCTCAGTGCAATGGTCATTATTCACCCCAATTTATTAGACGGGTGACAGTGGTAGCAAATCTGGCCCAGGCTCCCCTCTCCATCAGCTCAGAGCACACGATGCTATGGGGGGGCATGAGGACATGGCTCTCTCCGGAAAAGTGGGGAATGGAAACAGTTTGGAGGTTACCACGAAAGACAAGAATGGATGGAGATGACGACGACGACACGTGTTTCAGAAATAAAACACGAACAGTTCCATATGATAAGCATATTAATTGAAATTAGTCACATAGTTAACAATGTGAAGAAATGCAGGATCATTTCATTTTTGCCTTTCAGCCTCATGAATGTAAAATGTGCTTGTAATCTTAATACTATTCAGGAGACAAAGCAGTCTTTAAAAATCACACTTCACAAGACTCAAGGGAAAATAAGTTACTAATGAATGGTATTTACAGTTGCTTCATTTAAACATGCTTTCCTGGGCTTTTGCAGGACTTACTGCACAAACTCAAAAAATTAGAAGAAAGGCAAAACATTTTTTTCCTCCTAATCATCTGTTTCTTGGTTCTGAAAAGAGAAGCCTGCTAAACCTTCCACAAAACATGACTGCCCAAGCAAATACCCATGGCATTAGTGAACCTCTTGCAACGTGACCCCCAAGAACCACTTGGGGGGCAACCACGCTCGGTGTTGCCTCCTGGATTACTTCACAATATACAAACCAGGTGTGAACCCCCACATGAACACAAAGACCCCACTGCCAATCACAGCATGGTAATGCATTTGCATCTTTGGTTTACACAGCAAATACTGACTTTACCTGGGGTTTTTGAGATCGACTCAGGAATTTGCTGAAAGGGGAAAAAGGGCACAGGAGGGCTGGAGACATGGACATTTTTAGGCTGCAAGTTATTAATTCTGTACCCACACTTTGTGTATTTCTGCATCATGAAAAACCAGAATTTTTGTCTTACTATTACAGTTTAAACCAATAAAAATGATCTTTTATTTTCTATAGGAATTGCGCCGTTTATTTTTTAGCAACAACAGGAAGATATGTAAAAATAGCCTTTAAAAGAAAAGGGGGGAAAATGATCTGCTTTCTCTTTAAAGCCATGAACAATAGAAGGTCACGTGCCGCAGTATCCTATCATTCAGCACATTAATAGCTGTGCTAGAGTAATTACACTTGTGGTATTTTTGCCTCAAGTGAAATTCTGAAATAAGAGGATGGAAATTATGATACTGCTGATAAATATTAATAAGTGAACTTTTAATTTTTTTGCCACAATATTCAAAATGCTAAGCATCTAGCTAATGCTGAAGCAGCCTGATATGTGTTTGCCTCCAGGGACTATGATGCTTTATGCACTTAAGAAAAAAGTTTAACGGAATTAAAATTTAATATCTAATTAGAGCAAGGCTAATATATTTTGAAATGAGTGGGGAAGACACACGCCTCTGTTGCATATTTGCTACAGTCATTAATCTTACCTGTAAAGCAGCATTGAGAGGTGTGCAGTAGGTGTGGCTGGTCTGTATGTTTTTAATAAGAGAAGGGTTACTGCATAAGAAAAACATAAAAAGGAGAGTTAAATGCAACCAACTTCTGTGCGAGCGTTTCAAGCACGTAATGCTTCCTCCCCCACCAGAAAACTAGAGCTGAGACTGGTTTTCCACATGACTTCTCTTTAGTTTCTTTTTTTTTTCTTCTTAATTTAAATAAAATATCTGAGTTTTCGGCTATGGTTATCATATTTGCCTTTACTAAATAAGGAACATCATTATCTCTTGACGTTACCTCGCCATGTGTTCTACTACCCTGCGTTAGTGGCACATCTTGGCATCTCTGCTCATTTTAGCTGTGCTCAGGAGAAATTCTCCAATTTTCATCGTGTCTGGGAGCCCGTTACCATGTGAAGGTCCATCGTGAGGAGGCAATGATCAAAAGCATCACGGGACATTTCAAACTCTGCTTCATCCAAATGACTCTCCAAGTCGCTGGCAGCGGAGTCTCTCCCAGTGGAGGGGGCACCACGATGAGAGAGGATTTATCTGATCCATGTTATTCCCTGCCATGCCAATGGCCATGGTGAGGGGCTGCCCACACCATCGCCCCAAGCAGCCCATGGGCATGGAGGCACGAGGGCAGGCAGCCCACAGAAACCACCACACTGCCCTAAAGCCTTTTTTAGTAAAAAATACTCTGGTGTGCTATTTTGGACCCCTATTTTTGTCAACTTTATATAAGGGGCCAGACTTGAGGAAAAGGAACGGGGACCATATGTGTTCTCTAGGAGGCATCCCAATATCACTGGTTCCATCAGGAGATAAAAATCATGAAAGAGAGACCAGAAATAGCTAAAAATGAAATAGAAATAGGTAAAAAAAATGCTCCTGCAAAATACCTCCCAAAAGTTTTACAACTCACTGGGCATGGCTTTTTTAAAATTTTATTTGTGTGGGAATAAATTATGGTGAGCAGAGTCTTAACTGAGCCCCTTGCACAGAGACCAGCAAGGGTCAGTTGTCCAGGAGAGATGGCCTTCAAGTAAAGGTCAAAGAAAATCCCTCTGGGAAGCCCAGGAATATTGGTGCATATTCCAATTGTAGGCACACTATGGCCTGTTGATAACCTTTACAGCTGGTCTCACTGCATTTTCAAACTCTTTAAAGTGAATTCAGCATTTCTGTCTTGTAAGTACCATACTTTCTTTGATTAAGAGTTGCAAAACAAAGCATACAATTGAAAGCAAAGGAAAATATCAGAATTAAAACTTATCTGAAGCCTTTTCTGGCATATATCTGTCTTCCTGACACGTCTACAGCAGCATATCTGTGCTAGCGTGGATAATTATCTTAGTCTACATTGCTCTATAAATAAATGCTTTAACAAACATGTCAGAGTAGAGTTATTACTACAGGCATTTGGATTATCAGAGTAGGACACACAAAATACACATAACAACCAAAAATTTAGTTTCTTTAGCAGCAAAGGTGATGTCACTATTTTGTGAAATGCAAGTCTACATGAGATGGGTAAATCATGCAAAGCAAAGCAACAGCAGAAAAAAAAAATTAAAGCAAGTAAAAGCTCTTACTGTGCAACAAGCTCGCCAAAGTTTTCATCAGGGCAGTATTTTCGAGGACGGCCTCGTTGAATATGACGGCCACGTTTAAACTCTTCATCATCAACAGTCCAAAAGGACCCAAACTCATCCTCTACTCTGATAAAGCACTTATGCAGTGAGAGGTTGGTGCGAATGGCACCCTGGGACAAGAGCAGCAGCAAAGGAGATGAAGTGGAAACAAAGGGACACGGGATCGGGGACAGAACAGACATCAAATACAGGGAAAAGGAAAAAGAAAATAAAATGCAATAAGCATAAGCAAATGGTTTGTGAGGGTTAATATGCATTGCCACCTAAAAGCTACTAGCATGTGATGCAACAAACACCAAGCAAGCAGGGTCAGGGTACTGGTGGGCATACAAACAGTAGTGATGAGATGTTTGTCTTGGTTTCCCTTAACTGAGACAATGCGAAACCACCTGTGGTTGGTCTAACACCAGCTAGCAGCCAAAAGCCTCTACGTTAAACTGTAAGCATGATCCGAGCTAGGCTAAGAAGTTCAAACATGGTGGACATACCCACTGATCTTTTGTGGCCTTCGTTTTTGGAACTCTAGTTCATCCACTGTCCATACTGCCCCTTTAACGTTTTCTACTCGCACAAAACACTTGTGAAGACTAAGATTATGACGCACTGCATTCTGCAGCAAGTATAAAAGAGAAAACATTCAAAAACCTTCTATGAGAAAATGCTCATCATTGTCCAAGAACAGCAGCAGCACAGTCAGCTTGACAGTTCTCATTTAAGCCCCTTCCCCTCCCCGCACCCGCTCGCTTTCCCCAGCTCTTTACATCTTATTTTGCAAAGACAAAATAAATATGAAAGCTTAAACCCAAGATTAAAAATTCACATTATTCTTATCAATTATCCCCAGCGTGACTGAGAACAGCCACTATTTTAAGCATGCATGTTGTAGAATACAGCACATTTCATACAGAACACAAGAGGAACATTGCTTAGACTTTTTCAAAACAAATATATACACTCCGCAAAAAGAAATTTCTCCCCTCCTGGAAAAGAAAGCAGTTAAAAAGAACAGAAAAGATTTTATATAAGTACAGTCAACTGGATTTAGCTGTGAGGCACAGGAGCTGGTGTTGCTGTGGTTTCCCACAGCTGGGCTAATGCGATTCAGGTGCTGGACCTCCCTCCACACCCACAGCACGGGCCGGGGGCTCGGCAGCACCCCACCGGCCGGCCGGCACCAACTCCTGCCTCCACGGCTTGCTCTTATATGGAAGTTGGCTCCTATTTCTGGCAGGCTACTGTAGTGACTGATCTGAGCCTCTGCCAAGTGAAAACATGAGGAGGGCTCTCTGAAGCAAAGTGATAATATCCCCACAGCTCATCACCCAGAGGGACCCGTGCTCATGGCACCCGATGCACGGATGTCCACCCTGCAGCTCAGCGCCAGGAAGGATGAGCATGGCCAAGCCCTCCAACGTGCTGAGACACAACACGACACCTCACTAAGGCATGGCAAGCTGTTGGTTTTTCTGCCTCTGCTCCCTCTGACACAGTGCCGAGAGCCTTGTTATTCCTCAAATGGAGCGCTATGCTTCGTCCCAGTTTCAGGAGTTTCCTGAGCAAATGCCCTGCAACAGTTGGACCCAGTGGTCTTAAAAGGTTTTTCCAACCTAAAACACTCACGATTCTACAAAGCCATTGTTAATGGAATTCATAGGAATTTGTACATGGAGCTTGTTCTCAGCACTGCTGAAAGGGGCTTGGGAAACAGGAAAAACAGAAGAAGCCATTTGCTGAAAATCTGCAGGCGAACAAACTCCATCCTCACTGGCACCATTGATTCAGTCAATCTGGTTGACTCGTTAGCAGGCACAAAGCCAGCCAAACACATGGCCTGGGTCTAGGCAACCACAAGATGACAATTTTTTTTCATTCCGACATCATCCTCTTTTTTTTTTTTTTCATGAACGTGGGGTCTGGATGGGGAAAAGGGAGCTCTAATTGTGAATGTTTAAATCACTGTGCAAACAAAGGGTAGCACAGAGCATTTGTCATGTAAATCAGGAGGCGGTGGTGTGTGTGCTGGGAGGGGAAGGCAGAGTCTTCTGCTCCTTCTCCAATTTCCTGCCATGCCTAGTGCAGTCCCCACACTCCCGCCCTGGTAGGAGTGCAAGATCTGGGGTTTGAACTGCCTTTGCTCAGCAGATGTTTGAGTGCAAACACATCTCCTCTGGCTCTGGGTGCCTGATCCAGGCACTTCAGCTTTTCCACACCGATCTGTGCCTGAACTGGTGAAACAGTAAACCTTGAGTATGCTTTTCCTCTCAGCAAGGCAGGTATCTAGCAAAAAGTCAACCTGTCCATCAGTCCTGCTTCCTTCTGCCCTTATTTTCTTCTTTCTGCTCTTATTTTTTCACGGGTTTTTTTCTTCTCCTCCCACCTCTTCCAGATCTCAGTACTGCTGACATTTTTGGCAAAATCCCTGATTTTGAGGTGGAGGAAAAACATGTAAACGCCCCACACCTTACGAGCTGAAATCAGCCAGCTCAGCAACTGCTGGTGGGTGCCGTGTTAGTGCAACCCGACACAGGGCTGCCGGCCCACATCTGGGTAACTCAAGCAGTTTCCTGTGAAAATGGGAACACTGTCAAGTCTGGAGCAAAATGTAAGAATAATAACGCTATTTCCCCCAGTGAAAGCTGATCTTGTGGTTCGTACAGCAGTTGATCAAACGCACACGGCAAAACCCAGCAAAGGGAGTCCTCAGAGTTTGTAAATAGTCTCTAAAGACAGGGTTGAGCAGGAATATTTGTGTTTTTGTTTAAATAAATTTAACGCTGGAGAAATACTTTACAGACTGTTCTTGTTCTCTTGAAGTCCATTTGCAACTGATGGTTAAGGCTACAGGACAGGGCTCTTGCTGGGTATCTTGAGACAGAGAAGGTGAATATTTACAAGACATCCATGAAGTGTGTTGCCCTCATTTTCTATTTTCCATGTGATCACTTATTTAAGGAGTCCATGCCAGAAAATAACTGTTGTGTTTCCCCTGCCTCTGGATACTTGCTATCTAATAGTTTTATTTGAACAATACCCCAACGTGTCAGAGCCACACCTGCAGCCTGTGCCTCATGGCTGTGACTCAGTGCCAGCAAATTACTCCAAAAAATACAAGCAAACAGATATTGCCTCTGACCTGTCAGAACCAGTTCACAGTGCTCCCCCAGCAATCAGCTTAACAGAAAAATTAGGAGCTATTATTGTAAGATTATATATTTACCTTGTTAAAAATATTTGTATGCAAGCCACTTTTGCAGAAAAATTACCCTGAACATGCTTGAATGTAGTAAATGAAAGGTTTGTTATTTGAGTAATTGCTCAGGCTCTGCCGTACTGCATTTTGGGAAAGAGGTTCATTTTTTAAAGGTCTTTACTATTGCACTCTTCTCTGTTTTTGAAATAGAGCTCAGGGAAGCTTGTCCACACCAAACCCTGACCCTAAACTTGGGGAACAGTGACCCAAATGCCCCCTAAGCATTAGGAGAAGGTGAACATAAATCAGCATATATATATTCAAATTATTCTGATTCTGCAATTAGCCCCTTGCGCTCATTCTGCGCCCCGTGGGCTTCCCATCATGCCAATCCAGAGCTGCATTTTCATCCCTGCTGCTCCTAGGGGCTGGCAGAAATCTGAGCAGTCTCCAGCACAAAACCTGCACTACTCCAACCAGTTGTCTATTTTGCTGGTGCTGGGGGATGTGGCGGTGAAGTTTTCCTTTCTTGTTACATGAAGCAGGACCTGGACACCTGCAGAAGGTCAAGGTGTCCAAGGAGGGGTCTCCAAAAGGCACCTGCCTCCCTGGGACACCCAGTGCCCTTCTACAACCCTGAGAATCTGCAGCTCAGCCTCTCTGCTCCTCTTCTGTATCTGCACTGGCTTCTGGGACTGGATTTTATGGGATGCCAAAAGTTAATTCCCAAAACTAGCCTCACAGAAGATACAGCCAGGACTGCCTGCTGCCTTCTTCCACTCCTCCCTCCACTTCCCTTTTCTGCTGGAACTAAATAGGATTTTTACTTTAGCACCCACACCTGCAGCTGCTGAAAAGTCCTACTGGAACCACTCCAGGAGCAAAAGACAGGCAGGTCTAAAAGGATCTTAAATCAGGGAAAGTTAATTTCCTTTCTGGATAGTAAGGAAGCTGCAAAGTTAAACACTGCTCATGTTTTCCAACTGCACGGAAGAATCAAAGCAGCAATCACAGAAAGTTTTCCTGAACTTAAGAGCTTCTAGACCAGGGTTGAAAATGTAGAAAATTGTGCTGGGATCTGAATGAAACGAAAACCATGCCACTAAAAACCAAGCTAACTTCCAAGGACCATTTTTAGCTCCATCCGCTGAAGGAATTAAATGCAGGCTGGGACAGGAAAAACAGAAAGAGCTGATGGAACAGCATGCATGGGACCTATTCATACCACCTCGTCATTTGAAGTTGTTTGAGAACAACAGAGCTGTCTGGATTAAGAGATATTCCAACCACCAGGGTACAGTTTTTAGAGCAACACAACATCCTGTTATTTGACTCATTCATTTGTGATTGCACTAGATTCAGAAGCCAGTATGACTATTAAAGTGCTATATATAAAGTGAAAGAGTGGCCCTCCAAAATACAGAATAAAATTAACTCCCCACACCTCTTATCTAACAGTATCTGTGATAGTTATTGAAGGAAATTAAAGTGCAAAACCTCAAGTTTATTTCTGTTAAAGATATTTCTTATTGAGGAGCTTGTTTCTTGTGTATTAAATTCAATAAGCTTCTGCTGTGTGATTAAAAAAAACAGAGAGGAAGTTTATAACAGCTGTTTATGTAGTTAAGGGTCAATCGACTGAGGAAAGAAATCCATTGATCTATAGATCCTAGGGAAAAAAAAAGGTTGTTGTGATTACAACCTGCATAGCTAAAAAGACGAACAGCGTATCTTCTACTGACACAAGAACTTTACCTTTTTTTTTTTTTTTTTTTAATTTTCTAATACGTTCCGGCTGAAGAGCCTGAGTTTCCCAGCTCGTAGCAACCACACAGAGGAACTCATGGCATAATCACAGAACATAAAAGCCAATAATGGGGATTCAATTAGTGGTTTTCAAAGGCAGAGGAATTTTTTCTGCCAAATATCAAATTGTTCCTGCAGATAAGGCACCCGGCGCGTGTCAAAACCGCCGATCTAAATTTTTCATGTCCCCACGTCGGGACAATTTACGTCATCAGCAAGGTCTGTTCTGTACACGGCAGAGAGCGAAGGCAGGAGGTGGGCTCAGCCTTACCTTCCACGTCGCCGCGTTGCGTCGGAAGTAGGCGAACATCCGCGTGAACCAGTTGTAGATTTCGTTTAGTGTTAGCTGTTTCTCGGGAGATTCCAGGATGGCCTTGTGGAGCAAAGCGAGTGAAAGATCAGTTAGGAGCACACCAGTACGAAACACACTCACAGTTTTACTTTGCCAGATACAAAAAAGGAAAGAAAGGAAGAATGAAAAAGAAGAGATTTGGAGCAAAAAATCCAAAGGAGGGTTTTCACAATATGAACTAAGATTAATGGCTGTATTTAACAGTTCAATGGCAAAATTCAAAATGGAATTATCTAATTGTTTTGAGTTTTTATTTCTGTTTCCTTACAGAAATATTAATTTATTAGTCATTCATAAAGCAGAATCAAAGAGAAATGCAAAACATTTCACTAGCTGATTAAAGCTCAGTAATTATTTAGAGCTCAGATTAATTCTAGGGATCAGAGATTACTGTAGCTTGTGATAATTGACTTGCCATCTTTAAACAGGCTCATTTTCACTGTTGTGTGAAATGAATTTCCTAATAATCACATCGTATTGTAATACTTAATCAAAAGCAATTATGTTATATATTGCAGTTCTAAAAACCCTTATAGTAAAGGTTTGAGCATTTGAGCACGCTTACATACTAAAGGTTTGAAAATCTATTTAATCCAGAGTGTGCACATATAGGGAGATATATTTTTTTCTAATCCAGACACGTGTGTTTGGCTCAGCTTACCTGTCTAATTAAAGATGCATACGTGAATGGTGGTCTAACTTCTGCGTTCTTATAAAATTCTTGGTTCTGGGCAATATCTGCTAAATAAGAGCAGTTGTTCTGTTATCACCACAGCCTGATGCTGCCGGGCCGCGGGCAAACACGGGGGCTGTGCCAGCAGAACCCCTTTACCTGAAGAGATGGGGACGTTGTATTTATCCGAGTACCGCCTCCGGATGGGTCCGACGTTGTGCATGCTCGTGGTAGTGATGACCGACGGTCCCTGTGTGACGGGAGTGATGGGCGCAGTCGGGGTGGTGGGAGTATGAGGTAAACTCTGCGGAGACGCCTCGGACGCCGTCTTGGAAAGCGTGACGCTCGATACCAGATTCAGCTGCGGAGGGAAGGACGAGGGTTTAGCTACAAACAGCACTTTGGCATGGTCAGAGGCTGCAGAGGAAACCCTTGATACCAGTGTCCCTCAGCTCAGAGCAGACACCACAGCTTCAGCACAGTGCTGCTGTAACATCTCCATTTGGAGCCAGCAAAGGGAAATAAATGTAATAAATACATATATACACTTCCAAATAGGTTTAAAAAACAGAAAAACATAGCCTGCTGCCTAAAGAACAAATCATGAATTTTTATCTAAACATTAGAAGAAAATCTCGCAGGGTACATGATCATTTTAATATTTTACTTCAAGTTTCATTGTTTCACAGCCTAAACCGCACACCTCTCTGATTTCCATGCCATCATTATGCATGGCTTCTAATCAGTCTTCTTGGATATTTCATTGAAGGCATCAGGCTTAAAATAAAAGGCAAGACTTTCCTAGGGACATGCAAGGGAGAAACGCAATCTCTCTCTTCAGCATTTGGGCTTTTCTTTTTTTTTTTTCCTCTCTGTTCATCCATTTTAAAAGCAAAGCCCAGAGTAGGTTAACACTGGAATAATTTAATTAATCACAGTGCATGAAATACAGTGAGCATTCAGCCCAGCACAAGTGGCACCACTCTGTTTTTTCCTCCTAGGATGGAAGGCATTGGTGTTACCTGCACGAAGCCCGGCCCCACTGGTGTGGCAGCCTGCCACAGCAGGCTGTAAAACACACCTGCCCCCAGGATTGGGTATCAAACCCAGCTCCAACTCTACCGCTTTCGATACACAACCCTATTTATATAACCAGCATCCACATTCCTCCCCAACCCTTTCTTTTTGCCCTACAACGCCCTTTGAAAGATGACGCTTCATCTCAATAGGTCGCTGCTGCTGAAGTATTTTAAACAAACAATCTGATCCCTTAACTACAACATCACAGAAGACGACCGAGAAAAGGGTTCTTTGACTACTTCCACATTTCTTTCCCTTAGGCAGTTTCACGAATAATATTGGTGAAATCTTGACCCCATTGAAGTTGGTAGCAAAATTCCTACTGAATTTAACAGGGCCAGAATTTTACAACTTTTGTACATGATTAAAATTCCTTTTTTGCTAGACATTAAACCTTCTGAGATGAAGGCAAGGCACACGACGCAGCTATGCCCCCAAATATCTCATGTTTATCCATAAGGCACTGTATTAATTTCCCTTGTATGAAAGCAACCAGATAAGAAAACTCCTATTAGCATCCCACATACGAGTTAATAGCCACAAATAATGTTTCTTTTTAAAAATAATAGGATTTATCCCAAACAAAGGTAGTGGAAAATAAAGAGCTGTAGTATTACAGAGAGGATATCAACACAAAAAGCCCATCACCCACAGAAAGGGCTCAGCTGACAGAAGATTAATTGTGATTTCTTGTCCTTCCTGACAGTGAGAAGGAGCTGAGAGAAGCCCCAGCCACAAACTCCTGGCAAAGCCTGGATGCTGCTCCAAGGGAAGGAGGCGGTGAGCAGCAGACGTGCAAACACCCACCTTTCCCTGCAGGTGCTTACAAATGACTCCTTGTCTTTCAGTGGGAAGTATTTAACACTTCATGGCAAAGCCAGTGAGCGTGAACACAGAGAGGGATGGGGAAGGTGGTGAAACGCAGGTATTGATCCCTGCTCCAGCATGAACCACTACCTGCAGTCTGAAGGTCTAAATCCTCCTGGTGCCATGCACTGCCACCACGTGCCACCCAGTCTGCTCGTTGACTGGCCTGATTTAAAGACACTGATTAGGGACATATATATAGTAATGTCTCCCTGTTATCCATCTATCCATCTATTACATATGATAAAAGGACCAGTGATGATAATAATAGTGCAACTGACAGGTCTCACCATGAAATTAAATCTACTGTATTTTATCTCAGTTTCTAAATGGACATTTTAACAGTCCAATAACTGTGAGGAAATCTGCATCAATTTTAAGTGCCCTTCTCAGTGCAGGCTCAGCAGCTGGGCCCTCCTGTTGGAAAGATCACTGCTCCTGCTTCATCATTACAGCTCCCAACTACTCCATTTCAAAAGAGTCCCCTTCCTTTTTCAGCATGTAAAAACTTAACATTTAATCTGTTTCTACTAGGGAACCTTGAGAAGGGATCCACAAAGGTCAGCATTCCCTGCTTAAAGAACCTGAATCGAGTTAAATTTCTTTAGGCTTTTCAGTGTAGGTAGCGACAAGGAATAAACAGAGAACAGGACGAGCAAAGGGGGGGGCTTTAACAGGCTTGACAAATGACACGGTGATTCACACCCACTGCTGGGCTGCCACTAATAAGCTACAGAGGAAGCAGCCAATCTCAGCTAATTACCAGATAAAATTGTATTGTAAGGACTCTAATTAGGAGATGCTTATGGAGGTGATCTAATGATTAAACGCTGCATCCAAGTGACCCCACCATCAATGTGCAGTGGTGCAAGATGTCACCGGAATATTTTGTAGAAACAGTAATTTTATTTCAAGGAGGGGAGGCAGTAATATTTGTAATAATGGCTATGAGGTAAACTAATTAAAAGACAGTTCCTAAAGGAAGACTGTGGCTTTGAGCAGCTGTGGCCGTTCCAAAACAAAGTGCCAAATCTCAACAGAGGAGCTGCAGTCAAGTGGAAAATTTCTGCCTGACCTCTGCTCTCGCTATTAATTTGCAGGAAACCTAATGACACATATACATATTCCCACAAAATTGTTCTAATTGCTAATTTGCCAAAGGAGCCCAGTTTCCAAATTAAACATGACTGCAGTCTGTGAGGAAAGAGAGAACAAAAAGCTGGAACGCAGCAAGTCTGCCGTGTTTCACCTCCAACGACCATTTGTGAGCCTGAACCAACAAGTTAATGAAACACGACCTTGTCCATTGCTAGCGAAGTTTTTCCGTTTTCCATGTTTTATTTGATGACACTCTCCTCTTCCAGCTGGGTTCCCCAAACCCAAGCCAGGGTGAGGGAGGAGAGGGCTGCCTCCCTCCGCAGCCTTTCGCTGCCGCTTTCTTTGTTGCATTGATAGCACCAAGGCTGAAAAATCGGTTGTGAATTAGAGCAGAATAACAAATTATGAATGGTGTTGGTTTTGTTGCCATCTTGAATTATTAATCTGAATGGTAAACTATTAAATGTTAATACTGGCGTCAATTAGAAACGTGGAAGCGGCCGTGGATAATTGTGCAGGGCAAAGATCAGGGAGGGACTGGGCTGGGAGGGTTTCTTTTCCTGATGGAAACTCTACACGGTTTCTCCCTGTTTGCATTTGCTATTTAAAAACAAGTTACTATGATTAGAAAAGTTGTTCGCATTGGTATTTTGTACACAGGCTGTTTCCCACATACCGTAATTTTTGGATGAGTATCACTGCTGGCAGAGGGGAGGGAGCCCAAGTCACAGAGCGAGCACTTCAACAAGCAAGAACTCTTGCACTGCAGCAATGCACAACATGGGCACTCACAGAGTACACACCCCTGCACCAAGGAGCTAAAACGTTTTTGTAATATTTGTCCTGGGAATGGGGGGAGGGAGGATTTCCTCCAGCCTTTAAAAAACAACCAAACTGAAAAATAACAATAAAAAAAAAAAACCAACAGAACACCCACCAAATCCCCCAACAGTTCTAAGTCCTAAAATTCTGCAAATTCAATCACTGAACTTTGTTGATCGCTTTGTTTAATTTTGGTTTTTGAGTTTTGACTTGGTCATTCGTAACCACTGTAATTGTTTCAGCGTTCAATATCCTGCTTAGGACTTTATTATTAACCTTCCCTTTCAAGAAATAGTCATGTCTCCATAGTAAAGGCAAAAACTGAGTCATTTGCTTTTTTTCTTTAGATATAAACAAGGCAGAGAGGTAACCCACTCCATCACTCTGGAAAACAGATTTCCAGTTAGTGGCTCTCCCACTAGGACTAAGTCTTTTTGTGTAAATATTTTACATGACAATAGCGGCTGCATGTAAAATAGCACTGAAACTCTTCTAAAAGGAAAAAAAAAAGTGTTTCTAAGTGTCACAGTGAGGCCATGCCCAGTGACTCCTCTGCAAGGGGTGCTGCTGCTCAGGACCCAGCTGAGGCTGAGGACTTATCTGCACTGAGTTCCTGCGACTGAAATACTTTGGAGAAGAAACTCCTTTTTCTTGACACCAAGAGTGAGAGAGAAAGTGAATACTAGGCCTAAAACTTTGTTCAGTGCTGTGTCTTCCTCTCCCTGTTTCAGCCTGGACACATTAGTGTATTGGATGCAGAGCCTGGCAGGCAGCAATCACTTAGCAGGTGTTGTTATTGGCAAGAATACTAAGGAAACTGAAGCTGAGGAGTGAGACTTAATGAAAACCAGTATATAAAAACAGCTTTTGTTGTGCTTGAGAATGTCTCTTTATTGCTGCATATCGTTATTTTTTCAAACTATAAAGTACGGCTACAGCAGCTAAAACGCTCAGTCATTACCTCAACAGTTAAATGACTCTTTTTTTTTTTAATGCTTTGTTATTACAGTTGCTAAAAACAGTATTTCAAAACAATCATAACTGCTATGGTTATGGTAAAAAAAATACATTAAAGAAGGCATATCTAACAGTGCATCTTATTTAAAGTGCCAGAAGGGTCTTTAAAAGTTTTCTGTCTATTTTTTAAAGATGGTTATAGCACCCAGTATGAAGAATTACTTGTTGGTTGATGCTTTTTCCTTCTCCCTCCCTTCCTATGAACTTCGACACAAGTTAATCCTCCCAGAAGAAAGCACATTTCCATTTAAACCTGTTATGCTGATGGCTAACACTGATGAAAACAGCATGTCGGGGGGGTATCTTAATAGCAAAACCAGGATGACAGTTCTTGAGAAATCGCTGTTCCGGCTTTTGTGTTGTGGTTTTGTTTTTTTACCTTGAAAAAAGTTCACCTTACCAAAACACGTCACAGCATATTCTGTCTCATGGCTTTGTTCTCACTTTCCCCAGGCCCCTCAGTCCCACCAAAACAACACGTGCAGCATGAATGGGAACAACGCTGCCTGCTCCCAGTGTGGAGTTCTGCAAGAGCTCTGTTTTCTTTTCAAGTGCTGCCGTTGAGCATTTCCATTATAAAGCTGGGTGTTTTTAGAGGTGATCCTGAGCACTGCCCCAGTTCCTGGGATGTTCTCCCCGACCCCAGACCCCTTCGTGCCTGCCCAGCAGCCCCTGGGGAGCAGCACCAGACACTGACAGCACCTCCCTGCCCATGTAGTCTGCCAATGATGTGGGCCATCAACACTACGCTACACAGGAATGTGCTTAAATCTCATCGACTTTAGTAGGACTAGAGAGCTTTACTGAGCAGATGTCTTGGTGGGCTGAAATGCACGGGCCACTCCACCAGCCTCCCAAGCTCAAAATTACTGCAAAGAGCTAAATCCACCTAAAGGTTGGGGTGGGATGGGTGGACATAGCTAAATCAGACAAGCAACCCTTCCCCAGAGCTTGGTGAGTTTGGAATTGATGCACAGCCATCAAGAACCTGGCTGTGGTCCAGCTGGTCTGAAGTGGTCCAACACCACCCATTCAGCTACTGTCTGAGGCCCAGAAAGCAAAGATGGCACAAGTGGTCAGTGTGGATTACACATACCACTTGGTTAACACAGATGCTCACACACCCTATTACCTGCCAGTAACAAAATAATTTAAAACAAGCATTAAGATCCTTTAAACAGAATAAAAACATTTCCTCAGTCATGAAAAGGCTGTAATTTTAAATCCCAACTCACTTCTACGTTTGGATTCACAGCCGCTTTTTCCTTTAAAATCACCGAAGTACCGTAATATATTAGTTCTAACACACACCTTGCATTAGTTATGTTGGCAGGAAAAAAAAATTAATTACTGGATGTAAAGACTACTTTGCAGTGCAATAATGGTCATCAGATCTTTTTACCAAAGTCCTATCCCACTGAGTTAAAAGGATGAGGGTCTAGCAGAGTCTATGCAATGCCTGTGTATTTTTTTCACTAGGAAAGCACAATTTATGCAAAACACTATACTTCTACATTTTATAATTAATTTTCAAATGCTTCACCTATACATATTTTAATAATTTCTGATTTATCAGATGGTATCTATAATAATTTTTTCTATATTTCAATAAATGAAAAGAAGGCAGTTTCAATCCAACAACAGAGTGCCACACAATATAGGCCTGTCAGGCACCAATTTTTACTTCTAACATGTAAGTTAAAGGATAAGGAATTTATAATGCTGCCTGTGAACGAAACCACTTTTCATACACAAATGTGATCTTTTTTTTTCCAAAGGGTAATACAACAGTACATTTACATAAACTAATCCAAACAATCTATGTATTTGACAATGGCAAACCTCACACAGACTGCCTATTGTTGGTTTACATCTTGGAGTTCTTTATGTTGGCTTGTAACACTGCTCTAGCTGTCAAAGGTTTGACTTGGACTCTAAATAAATGGTTATAGAAGTGCTGTGCAGCGATATTGGACTTCTTTGCAAAAGAAAACCTGCTGTGTATGAATTCAAAAGCTATTAATTTTTCAGTCAAAAATATTCATGCCTATTTCTTTTAATAAAGAAACACTGTGCTGAGCAACTGAGAGATAATGTTGACTAGTGGTACAGAATTTTCAATAGAGCAGTTAAAAATAAATTTAGTAGGAGGTCCCCAACAAAGCTATAATTTTGCAGAATGTAAAACATTTTTAATACTAATCAAGACAGCCCTTTTCCCCCTGTGTTCATGGGGTTTTTTTCCACCGCTTTTCCCTGTTTATTAGCTGTTAACACTAATCTTCATGGCGACACCGCCTGGTATCTCCGTAGCCTACAAGACCCGCCAAAGCTTCCTGCCCTCGGCGGCCCGGCATCGATCACGAGCTGCCTTGCCAAACACCGCTCGCCTTCTGATGATTTCCTCCCTTTAGTTTGTAATCCTTCCTCCTGAGGGGCACTGCTGTTATGAAAGGCCTCAAGGCAGAGTGCTTTGAGACTCCCAGATTATTCCGCTGTTTTAATTTTTAATCCAGTCAGAGCTATAGAAACCAAACCTCCTCCCCATTCTGTTGGGTCTACACACTTTGCCAACAATGTGCTGAAGCATCTGCATTCAGGCTGGGATGGATGTGAGGCACTAGAAGAATGCTATTTTTATGGACACTGCCAGTAGTTTCTACTCTAGAGGGCTGGTGTCCACCGAACCAAGCAATTTTAGGCATCTCAACAGCTTAAATGGAAGGGTTTGTACCTACCATTCAACTCTCTCCAAAAAGGCAAGGAAATTTCCCGCTGACTTTGACATCTGCTCCAGTGTTACTGAATAGCCTGCAATTTTCTATCTAGTAGCCTCCCTATGCACTTCTGCAGCCATTTATTTCCAACTACACGGAAACTGAGAAATCCTTTTCTAGTAAAAATGTGTGCGCGAAGTGTTTAATGATTTTATGTTCTCTATCTCTGTAATGTGTTCTGTTTCAGACATTAATTTTGTCTACCAACTGCATCTTGGCAGGCTACCATATTTGCTGGGTTAATAGTCTGACTCCTTTTTATTTCTATCACCATAAATCACACATATATGGGTGTGTGTTTGCTTTATTTATAGAAAAAAAATCAGTCAAAACAGATAAACCAATACTTTGTCATTATGCTGCATCATTGCATATTGATTAAAATTGCTGGTACTAACTATAGATTGTCAACGCTCAATTAATTTTCACACAATGACTCAAAGCAAAATCAAATAAAGCCAGTGTACCTTTAAATCTTACAAATCTTAAAATCAAGAAGCAAAGCACTCTCTCCATTTTGAATAATCATTGGAAGCTCCAAGGAACATTTTCAGCATTAAGAGGCTGGGAGAAAACAACAGCTGAAGAAGGGTCAGGGAAGGAGAGAGGCATTTCAGTCAGGGAAGGAGAGAGGGGATTTTCCTGGGTTTGGGGGTAACCAGGAGTTTTCTTGGGCTGCAAAGCCACTTGCTTCCCTTGCTCCCCCTTCTTTAAAGAGCAACCTGGGGTAGAGGCAGTTTCCCTTCTCAGTTTCAACAGTATAAAACCTGATACTGGATAACCGTGATTATCATCAAAACGTGCAGTTAAGAGTCACTTCTACAGTAAATGTCTGTCAGACCGGGAGAAAGCAAAATAAATACACTAAATATAATTTAATTACAACTCCTTCCTAACACTTCCTAAGATTTCATCCAAGTCAGACTGATGCAAAGTGACTTACATGAGGCCAGAAAAAGCCTCAGTGAATCAAGCTTTGGAACCAAACTTGACTCTGAAACTCCCCGAAGAGAGGGGGATGACAAAACCCGGCTGCGCTTCCCATCTCCTCCCCACACCCAGCTCTGACGTGGGCCAGGCTCCACAGCGTGGGCTCCAGCGGGGAACAGGAAAGAGAAGTTTTTCGAGAGGTTTGGTTTTTTTGCTTTCAGCACAGCTCGGTACTTACGGGCTGAGGGGTGGCTTTTGGTTCAGTTGACTTCACATGCAGGTGTGTCATCATGGCTTGCAGGCGCTCTTTATCTTTTGCAAGCTGGAAGGGGAGAGAAAAAAAATATCCTCTGTTAGTCGTACAAATAAAAGCCAGCCTCTGCTTATTCCTAATTAAACAGCTGGCACCGAGGCATGAGACAGAAGAGTTTTATTGCTGAGTAGTTTGGAAATTGTATATGGGCTATTCGTGAGGTAAAGTGAACGCGTGGTGCTGGGTGTCACCATTTCCCAAAGCAAAATGCATTAGCCCTCGAGTGAGAAGAGCTAGACCTGCTGGCACCAAGAGCTTCACTCCAGCCTTGACAGCTAAAAGACAACAGTGAATCATGTTTATAATACAGCCCCACTCCAGCTCAGCTCAGGAGGCACAGCAGAAGGAGAGCAAGGCAGCAGTTCTAGGATGCATTTTCCTCCTTTCAGAGCAGAAAACCAGTGGCACAGATGGGCCATGGCTTCACATCACGCACAGGCCTTGTGGTACATGCAGAGAGCACAGACAGTGGTGGTTAAACCACTCAAGGCACCTCCACAGGGCTCTGCGGGCAGCCTTGGGTCCAAAAGCACCTTGATCTGACTGGAGAAGGTGGCAGAGCCCTCGGTAGGTCACCCTGAGCAGGGCCACCCTGAGCATGGGGCACGACCTGCTGTGGGAGCTGCCAGCATCGCTCTGGCATAAGCCTGAGGGCAGCAGGGTGGGAAAGGCTGAAAGCAGCAGTAATCACCCCAAAACACTCATCCCTGGGCACACAATGCCACAGGACTGATGTTGTCATCTTTTCTCATCGGCCATTTCAGGGCCAAGAGTTGGGGCAAAGCTCCTGCTCTCAATGTCTCTGGCTTTTCATGGTTGAGATCCACACAGCAGGAGTCTCGGGATCACTGGTATGCATCCATGGCCTGGTTGGCTTCCCAATACATTTCAATGCACTGGACAGACACTAAATTTCATTTTTTTGGAAACAAGGAATTTTTTTTCAATGTGTGAATACGACTTTTTTCCAGCTGCTCTTCAAAAAAAAAAAAAAACCCAGGCGAAAGATATTAAGCATACTAATGAAAAAGGGGGGTTGTTAACCTGCGTGCCGAACATAAAGGTTGCTGCTTTCAACATGACCTGGATCAGGTTCTTAAAAATGCCAGTTTTTGCAGAGCTGAGTTTTTGCTTTAGACAAGCCAGATTCCTGGTGCTGAGAGAACTGTGCTCACATTCCAGCAAAACTTTAAACAACCTGCCCACCTTATCACCCTCATCTGTTTGTAGCAATAAAGTGGGGCTAAGTGTATATAAAAGGAGACTTGATCATAAATCCCCACTCATAACTTTATGGCCAAGGTTGTCCTGCTCTTTGCAAGGAGAGGGGTTTCTGACTGTGCCATGATGGGATAAAACTTGGCATGGGAGTTTCCAGCACAGGAATTAAATAAAGGAAAAAATGGTGTCACTGCACTTTTCAAATGGCTCCTCTTCTTTTGGTCAAAAACCTCAATAGCAAGAGAGAAAACCTTACACCTATGGCAGATCTCCTGCAATCTCATCCTGATCTGAGCTGGACACTTCACGAGAGAGCTGAGGGCAGCAACAGGCTCTTATTGCAGCGCTGCAGCAGGAACTTCTTCCTCTGAGAGTCCTCTGAGAACCTCTCCAGAGAAGGGAGAGGGCTCACCCTCAGCTGCTGTGCTTCATACAAAACAAATTAAGCCAAGAAATAGCTGTGCTCTCCGCACGGCGCTGTTGTGCAATCCCTCATTCCTAGCAGTCTCCGGGCACACGGGCTGCTTGGCGGGGTCATCTGTGCATTAAATTTTGGTCTGCAGGCTACTGCAGAAGAACAACATCTCGCAGCCAAAATAAATAAAAGGCAGGCACCTGAGAGCTTCCTGCCAGCCCTGGCGCGGCGGCAGGAGGGGATGGCACCCGGGCAGCACAGGGCACACCCTGCTGCGCTTCCTCCGGCCCCCGCGGCGAGAGAGAGGGGAGAGGGGCACCTCCCTCCCACCGCCGGGGTCCTTGTTTGTAGTGTTTCCACTCATCGTCTCAGCAATGCTTTTAACGCCGAATCTGGTGGATGGAGGTTATTAAAGATCCTCTCGACATTTCAGGCAGACACACGCTAGCATTTTGTCATAGTCTAGGAATTCAAACACTCACCCAGTTAGGCAGGAGTTTAAATTATGAAAAATAGAGGTCTCTCGGTTTCAAAGCACTGAAGAGAAGTAAAAAAATCTGAAGAATTTCTTTAAACTGTTTTTCCCTTAGGTCAGGAAGCAGTAGTGATATAAAACTAGAGTGTCACTAGTAGCCCCTCTGGTCAGTGGGGTCAAACAAAAGAAGCCATGGGGGATTGCTCAGCCACTGGTGGGAGTAAATTCTCACTGGTGGCAATCACTGGAGTGTAGATGGTCCAGAAATGGGGATTAACACTCAGCAGGCAGGAAAATGCTCTTGATCTACTGATAATGTTGTTGGGCAAGGACAGATCTGATGTGGAGGTAAGAATCTGCCTCTGTTCATGGGGCCTGAGGAACACAATACAGTCCCATATGAAGCTTCCTTCTTTCTTCCTATACCTACTTGGAAAGCTCTGGACAATGGGAGTTTTCAGACTGCCATCCAATTCTCCACGATAAGCCTGATTTTGTGAGACTTCCTTTACCTCTGGATGCACAATGTGAGTGCCTAACTGTGGTTCAACCAAAACCACACCCAGAGCAAGGTACAAGCCTTGCACGCTGGGACACCAAAGACACGGAGCTTGCCCTGGAGAGGTTATATCCCAAAACACCACCAGGAGAAAAGGCAGGAGAGGGAAGCACAGAAAGCATGGGCCAGAAGGGGCTCCAGACAAGGCAGTGACCACGGAGAAGAGGAAAGACATTAGAAACACAGATGATGGAGAAATTGCACAGGAGGAAAACCAGACAGAAAATAAAGGCAAGAATCAGGAATGCAAAAATGAAAACCCAGTGAGGGCATTCAACACAAATGGGAGAGCACTTCAGCAGCAGGATTTTGGACAGACCAATGACAAAGGAGAAGGAAGCCAGTCACAGGCAATGCAAGAGGCAGGCAAAACACAGCCCTCCCATTCTGTGCCTAGTCAGGCTGTGCACTAGAAAGGTTTAGAATCCACTTTTCAAGAGTATCAATGCATGTTGTAGGAAAACAGACCCAAGCAGTGTTCACTGCACTGAAAACTGCCAGCTGCCTTTGTTTTCTCCCATTAAGAGACACTTCTATAGACTTCTCAGAGCCCTGCTGCTATCCTGAAATGTTTTCCCAATCTAAGGCAGTGCTGCAAAATGGATGTCCTATTCCAGGTAACAACTAGCTAAGGATGGGGATATGTTCCCTGTGTTTGTGTTTTACCCAGCAGCACAATTTTCACTATTTATAATGGCAACTAATGATCATGTCAAGATGGTTTAAACAAAGCGAAATCTGAGAAGATTTCTACCTTGCCTGTGATTTTTGAAGTATGTTTGTGATGGAAATGCTAAGACCAAACTTCAAGATTTCTGCTAAGGGGTATTTGCAATCAAATACAAAACAGATTTGACCTGTTTCTTTCCAAAATTTTGATTAAGAATTACCTTCTTTAAAAGATATTACACTTATCTCTAACACTGATAAAACTACCATGAGTAAAATAAATAACAGCATAAACAACAACAAAAGGATAGCATTTGGGTCCATCACACCCAAAATCTGAAGTGTACCCCTCAGGTGAAATGAATTCGTTTTGATGGGGCTGGACATGCATGAAATGGTGGGGAATGTAGATCTTGGCATGGTGCTGGACCCTGAAGCTGGTATTTCTCAGCTGCACTGTAATGCAAAGCTGCTCACCAGTGCTGCAGATGCAGGTAAAGGCTGCGGGTCCCTTTTCTATCTAACTCACAAAACTCAGTCTCCAAAGGGCCTGTCATCACTCTCTTGGTAACTGCTCCACAGCCTGAGTATCAGGTCAATGCTCCTCACACCACGTCACTGAACAGCCACGCTGTGTGGGGGCCACACCTCCGTTTTATCATGGTTCTGTGCAAAAACAGCCAGACAAACTAGAGACTGGAGGGCAAATCCTTCTACATAATTAGGGGCTTTTTTAAACTATCAGAGAAGTGATACAGGATGCAAGGAGACGAAGAAGAGGGAAGCTACAGGTATATTTCAGAGGCTGGACCACCCTCCTCCTCCTCTACCTCTCCTTGCTGGCCAGTGCAGAGATGGCCTCACTCTGTTAACAGCAGTCGGGTGTAAACCAGGCCTCCAGTTCATCCTACCTACCCTGCTCATACGACTGTTCAATCCAGAACTTTCTGGCCCTCACACCACTTTGAAATTATGGTCCTGTCTTGTGGACCTTATGCTGCTTTTCCTTGCAATGACTCCATGCACTGCCAGCTCTAAATGGTTGTGAAGCTGTAAGTATTAAGTCATTTAGAGCAATTAGCAGAATGCACTGCTGATAAACCTTTCAAAAATATTGGCATGGGCTTAGAGAGAGGTGAGAACCAAGTATCTCTGTCCTGTCCCTGTTTAATACAGGGCATCCTCCTGTAGTTCCAGGCACAGCCATTCCCAGTGACTGTGGGAGAGAGGGATTAATGCTTTTCAAGCTGACTGTAACTGAAGAATTCAGATTTACCTTCAGCCTCAATATTACTGCACGTTGGTGAAAGATTATCTCGTATCTCAGTTTACCAGGAAGACTGCAGATTTTTATTTTTTCTTTTCCTAATTCCCAAGAAACTTGTTAAAATAACAGACAATTTCTCATAACATTTTCTGCAAGACTCTGATATTTTATGACTGGTAGTTTGATTTTAATAAAACTTGTATTACAATAGTTTATACTGCTTCAGCTAACAGTGAGAGTGTCATGACCAGTGTGTTCCTGAAAGTAAAATTTAGGAAATATCTATTTTTAAAAAAGGGTAATTTGTAAGATAAGAAGATAAAAAGCATTTTTTTAAAATGCTTATCTTGAAAAGTAAAAACAAGAAGTTTAAGTGTGGTTTTGCTGATTTTTCTCTCCAACTATTTGAAGCTATAAATGACTTAACTCAGTAAAATTCCAAATGTAATTATCTTCTGTACTTAGCCCAAGGCTTTCCATATATCTCTACACTGCTGTCTTGCATACAAAATAGGTTTTTCAATAGCTGGTAACTTTATAATGTACAACATTGTTTTAATTTCCCCTTCTTTGCTAACCTCTTGCCTACACACAGACACTGTCACAGCCACCCAGCCAGAGCAGCGAGATGCAGGGAGACAGAAAGGACTCGGAAGCATTTGG
>VZRR01010022.1:331431-338931 GCA_013398015.1 Oreocharis arfaki | reverse complement strand
GGCTGCGGAAAAACAAGATCATTTTGGATTTATATCTCTAAGTATGGGATTTCCTGGACAGCTAATATCCACAAACAATCAAACACAGAGGACCATGAGAAAGAAGCAGCGTTATTTCAAATTTGAGCTGAGAGTCGTGATTTCTAAAGGGCTGAAACAGGAACTGCAGCTGAAATCTGAAGCAAGTGAATTCCTTTACTAGGCACTGATGGACACTGTTGTGTTTCTCTTGGCCTTGATGGAAGCTTTTAGGTCACTGGGTTTGGGATATTACAGCACACAAGAATCTTCGAACCACAGAAACTTCAAAAATGACAAATAACTCGAATCTCTCCCCCATGCTCAAAAAAAGAAAAAGCCCTAATGATAATTCTCTAAAAAAAGTCAAACCTTTTTATGAGACCTGTTGCCAATATTAGTGCCACCAAATGATCTCATCTTTCATTCTGGCTAAATTCCAACACACAATTTCATTAACCCAGGTACTGCAGGTGATAAAACTCATTTTTCCCTAAAGAGACAGCTAAAAAGTACCAGTTATACATTTATGAAGTACCAGCAATCAAAATTATGGATTTTCTAAAAGGTTTTTAACTACTTTTATTGAAAGGAAAATCGCTGTCTCAGACTTTTGTGACACTATTGCTAATAATAAATTTTACCATTTAGACATCGCAGTAATACGGTAGACAGTGTCAATAAAAGTATGAAACAAAGATGATCCCTGTCTCTTAAGGAATGCTTTCTGATTACACACCGGAAATTATAATGGGAAACATAAACTAAGTGCACCTTTAAGACTGGAAAAAAGGGGATAATGCAAGGCAATGGGCCTTGCTACATATATCCCATCAGCAGAAATATTTCATATATATATATATATGTACATGTGTGTGTGCGTAAAGCAGGTATGAAAATAAAACAGAAATAATGGAAAGTTAAAAATAAAGTAAATAAAAAAATTAGACTAAATAATGACCAAATGACAATTGTTAATTACAATTAAACAATAAAAACACGATAACATGCATAACAGAATACATAATAAAATTTAAAATAATAGAATAAACAACCATTAAAATAATAAAGTAAAGAATCAAAAATAAAATAAATAAATAAATCGGTTAAAGAAATAATCAAATAGAAATTCCGGGGGTTATCTGGAGCTGGCCTGCTGCTCGCCCGGCTCGGGAGGGCTGGAAGCGGGGCTGCCGCTGCTCCCGGGGATGCTCCCGGTGCCTCTCCCTCTCCCAGCAGCATTCCCGGGAGCACTAGAGGGCACTGTGGGATTTGGGCCACCCCGGCCTCCGCCGCCGCGGGGGTCCCGAGCCCCTTGCCCTGGCACGGGGGTAATCCGGAGGCTGTGGAAGCACCGGGAACGCCGGCACGGCACCGGCACCTTCCACACGCGTGGCGGGCTCGGAACCCGAGGCCGCCGGCGAGCGCGGCCGGGCCGGGCGGGTCCCGCACGGGACGGGGCCGCATCCCGCAGCTTCCCCCTCGCCGGGGGGGACCCCGCCGGCCCTGCCGCGACCTACCGAAATCTGAAACACCCACCCACAGCCCGGCCATCCTCCTGCCCTCTCTGCCTATTCGATTAAAAAGCCCGCGCCGTGCGGATGATTTCAGTGCAGAACGCTCTGCCATGCAAACGAGCGCAATTAATGCCTTTGAAACAATTTATGATTTCCGGCCTACTTCAACATGTATTAGCATATACCTGGTTTCTTTAATATACACTTTGTTTTTCCAAAACCACAAACATAGTTGCTGGAATTTCATGTGGAAGTGCTTAAGGGGTTGAAAGTTAACACCTTTGTGAGCCGAGCAGTCTCACAGTTGCTGCTAAACAAAAGCCTCTTTGTAGAAGCTTTCTCGAAATGTTTTCTTAACATGTTCCAAGTAGTTTTAGGCAGGCAACTAAAGTAAACAAGATGTTACCATGATAAAAACACTTGTGAAAACATTACAGAGTGCACTTAGTAGTTTCTTTCACATAAACTCCCCTTCGTTTCATCAAAGTTAAATGCACATGAAGCAGATTACCAGCATCACTGCAACACTGGAGTGCCAGATCTCTCCAAAGGTCTGTGTCCTTTCTTTTAAAGAATATATTTGATTTAAAAATTGTACAGCCAGGATTAAGCACGTCTAACCCACAATCAAATTACAGGAGAAAAAAAAAGGGGGGGGGGGGCGGATAATAAAACCCTATTCAGTCTTCTTCATTTTTTGCCCTGGATACCTAGATACCCTGCTGAACAAACCACCCTCCCTCCAGCCGGGATTTCCTGAACAACTTGCTGTATAAGGGGTATATATTTCTATCTTCAACGGTCTTTTAAACACATGCAAATGAAATCAAGGATATAGTCGATTTTGCAGGAAAGTCGCTCTGTGCTACTAATTGCTCCTTTCGCTGCCGCCTGCGAGACGGGCCCTGGTTAACAGGCCAGACACGTGTGCACCCTCCAGCCCTCACCTTGCTCCCTGCAGCTTGGCGGAGGCCACAGGGTCACCGCCCTGAGACTGGACTTGTTTTTGTTTTTAGGCACAGGGAGTATTCTGGAGCATGCAGGGTGCTGCTGTTCCATTAGGCAGAGCAGCAGCCCCTGCTGCTATCAGTTAGCTCTAACTGATACCGCATCACATGATAACCAATGGCTGATGGATTAAAAAAACGAAATGCAACACAACAATGCTAAAACTGCAACTTATTTCAAAAAGAAATAGGGAAATAAAGGCGTACAATAGCCTGTATATCTGCTGGTTCTGATAAGCATCCTCCTGTTGGCTGTGAGTGAAAGACAACTAGGATTGTTATTTGTACAGTATTTATCTTTGAAATCAAGGGCCCTGTGGTGTACCTCACCTTGGGAACAAACACTACAGAACGATCACAGAAGAGTGTCAAATCTCTGGTTTTGATTTACCAACAGTTATGATATTTCTTCCTCAGGAGGAAAAGAAATGAACCATGTTTTAGACCTGCGAGTCCTTTTTTCTCCCTTAACTGAAGAATCATTTTATTGGCATACAGGGCTTTCATTCCACATACAACTTCTCTTTGCCTTTTCACAAGGTAAGTGAAATTAAGCAATACTCGATACACAGGCTATATTTCACTTGGTAAACAAGAGCTTTTCTCTTGAGGGGACCATCGAAAGAGTGTCACAGATTATACAAGTATCAGAAAGAAACTTAAAGCATCTACCTGCTATCATTTCATTGAGTAATGAATTCTGATAAATGGAAACAATTTAAGGACGGATGCCCCACAGGAGACATGGAAGTCTAGGGTATCATTTTATGAAGCAACACTCACTTCTTTATAGTGTCAATACACTGCTCAGGGACATCCATTTCTGCATTTTTTTCTGGGTTAAGTATCTCTCTGAACAATAAGACTTTGTCTGGACACTGCAGCACTTGGATAATGAGAAAATTTGCACAAGTTGATGAATTTAAGAAACTCACAGAAAATATTTCTGTTGAAATGTTTCAACAGAGACAAAAACCAGACTGATAGTGAAAAAACTAGAACTTATGGAGCTGCCTCAAGTCCAGCCTTGGCTGGTGACAGTTTACAGGTTATTCCTAACTACTGACGTATCTCCTCCAGGTGAATTGGTGGACTGGGTCCATTTACTGAAACATCTCCAAAATACCATATAAAACCCAGCCTTGCCTCTGCCCATGCTTGTGACTTAAGGGCTGTGTTTTCTATGCACGGCCACCTTCAAGCAGACTACTCCTCCCATGGAATCTTCCTGAAAGCAGCTGCTCTAACCTGGAACACAGGACTAGCACAGAAAGCAGAGGTGGCACAATCTGGCCATATGTGACCACACACACATGTTATTTCTGCTACCTAAGGCTACCACAGCACCTTTCCCTTGCACTTACTGCAGTTAAGATGAGAATTGTTTTAAAGGTCTAAAGGCTATAGTATGGCATATGAATATGAACGACCTGGCAAGTATGGCGAGATTAGCATTTATTTTACTTAAGTGAACAACAGGATGAATTACAAGAAATGAGGCCACTCTTCATGGAAATTTATGACTAGCACCTTCTTATTTTGTAATCCTCTTGTAATGAGAACCTTCTCATTACTATACCATTCCTCACTTGTAACATATTTTTGTAGTAAGACCAGTGCCGCTCCTATGAACTCAGGAGGGTTTTGCCCGTGGAACCACAACTGGTCCATTCTGTTCTGAGAGCAAAACCCTATCTGTACCATCTAACATCACCCAACAAACATCCTCTGCTTGCTGTGGCCCTTCCCTCCCTCCCATAAAAATGCAGGGAACCGCCCCAGAAAGAGCAGGTACAGCTGAACCTTTTGGGACTAAGTCTACTTATTCATCCCAAAGAACCTCATGTATTTACACAGACTAACTTCATGAGATGACTGCTCTAAATGGGAAAAAAAAATTGTCCCTTTGTGCATTTAAATCATAAACATTGCTCGGGTGGTTGCTCTTTAGTGATCTTACAAATGACCAGCCACATAACTTGAGCAAAGATCAGCAACAAACCTTCAGTAACCTGGATGCACCCACAGCATGTGTGTACCTGGTGTCCTATCCAGACAAAGAACTCTTTTGTGATGGAAACAGGGGTGAGGCCGATGGTTTAGCTGTGGAGCAGCCATGTGTA
Source organism: Oreocharis arfaki (assembly GCA_013398015.1). Lineage (NCBI taxonomy): Eukaryota > Metazoa > Chordata > Aves > Passeriformes > Paramythiidae > Oreocharis > Oreocharis arfaki. Next base: position 334,266 of record VZRR01010022.1, on the reverse strand, counting down.
AGCTATTAGGGCTCTGAGGTCCTTCCCTGCATCGGGATGCATGCACTACCACACACTAGTCCATAATGCACTGTTTATGCAACGTGTAAAACTGTGTTCTTTGGCAGCAAGGAAAAGGTCTGCAGCAAACTGCAGGGGCCCAATTAATATAATTATAGTTTATTTTTAGTAGTGTAGGCTTTGTTCATTAGTTACTTATTTGACATAAATTAAATTTCACGTGATGTTCTGCAATTCTCTGTTCAATTATGGAGTTAATTTAAGACTAGATTTCTAAATTAAAGTGAAATCAAGGTTAAAACAAGGTTTTATTATTTACATGATCGATACTGCAACTTTAAAATTATTTAAATAAAACAAAAAAAAAAGCTGCGGAACTGCAAACACTATTTTATAGCAATACACTGAGCAAGACCATAATTTCCCCATGGGGCTAATTTACTATCCCCTGTTAAAACGTTCTTGAGCCTGATCCAAAAGCCACTGAAGTGAAAGGGAGCTCTCTGTTGACTTCAATGGGCTTTGCATCAGGCCCAGGGTGAGTGATAGCACACAGAATTTCAGGGCATGCTTTCTGTACAATGCAAGTGCCAAAAAAACCATCCTTACTTTAGAAACGACTGGAAGTCTTCACATACTGCTTCACAGCCTGGCCATTTGCATACGCCGTGTCCGTACAGCGGGTGGCTGTGTGAGTGCTCCTCGTGGGATAAACTGGAGGGGAGAAAGAGAAGAGAGAAAAAGTGCTGTAAACTGAAGGTACCGTGACAATTCATTCTCACAAAGACTCTTAGAGAGCAGTGAACAACAGATCCTGAAGCATCCCCAACATCTCACGGTACCCGCCTGACTCTTACCTGTGGTTTTTCAAAGCAGAATTAAATACCATTTGCAGTGTGAAACGTGTCATTCTCACTTAGCTATCCTCCTACATTTCATTCATTAATTAAGAGGTTTGTAAAGAATTTAAATTAACATGGACGGGGGATAAATCATTTGACAGACCTGCTTAATATCCTGCTTGATATTTTGCTAAGAAATTTATGAACATTGTGTATTTACAATTCAACTTCATCGAGGAGTCGTCTCCATACTGCAGTGTCCCATTATACCATAACGCAGCCGGACCTGACGCTTTCCTCATGGCTAGAGAAAGGAAAAGCATCAGATTTGCAGGCTTGGCTTTCCCACCATGTTATTTATTTACTGGGTTGGTGTTTTTTTCTTTCTTTTTTTTTTTGTTCTTACAGGCTGTTTCATTGCACAAATGCAGCCCCCTTATATCCCAAGAAAGATGATTCAAGATATACTTTCAAATGCAAAATTCATCACAAAGAAGAGGAGCCATACAATCAAAGGATTCCTCAGTATGATGGGTTAGTGGGGGCTATTAACCTTGCTAAGATTGGGCAGGAGCGTCACAGGATCTCCTAACTACTGAACCCAGGGTTAAAGAAGAAAATTCATATGAGCACCAAGGGGTTAATCCTTCAGCGGGATTCCAATCAATACGTAATGATTTGGCTGCACTGATCCAAGTCATGAGACGCTTTGATCCAGGCCATGTGGTGCTCAGGGAAATGTATCTGTTGCACTAACTGATGAACCATATTCTAAAATACCTTCTTTATTCAACTTCTGCATGGAAACTTCTTAAGGAAAGGAATTATTTTTTGCAACAATCTCCACAACCTTAGATGACTTTAAAAGCAAAATGTCAAAATAATATTGAAATCTCTATTTTATGCTCATACACGTATGTATTTTTCATGGCACACCTCTTTGCTACACTATGTCTGTGCTGTATTATGGACTTCAAACATGCACAAAGGATATGAACACATACCAGCATCTAGGTGTGGCTTTTATGACTTACTTCATCCTGGATTACAGGTAACATTATGGATAAATGCCTACTTTTTGTCATTTTCCTTTTACACACGTGGAAATGCTGTTTATTCTTCTTCCGTAATATTATCTATCTGTGCACTCTGACAAAATTGTGTTCCTGTATTATTTCAGATGCACTGAGTAGCCAGATCACTGTAAAATACACTCCTGAGATGTCATCCCAAATGCAAACAACTTGGAAGAGAAAATCCTGCCCAGATTCTGCCACTTCTGACTTTAGGCCCAATGAGAATCTGAGGATTACTGAAGGTGGTTTTAAAAAAATATTCAAGCGAGGAGAATCTCTGTAAAGTTTTTAAAAGAACAAAGGAACCGATGCACTCTTTGCAAGAAAATTTAAAAAACGCTACACCACACATTTCCTCAGCTAAGGAAGAGGGAGAATGGCTGAAGAACACCATCCACACAAGCCAAACAGGCATATGGTCAAACATCCTCTATACACATCAGAAAATTCAGAAAATAATGGGGTTTATCATCTGCTTCCATACTGGGATACAGCAAAGGGTGAGAAAAGAAGCTTTCATGTTAACACTCCATTAAAGTCCATGAAGACTGCATATGAGAGTTATGATTGCAGGCTGTTTGGNAATTGTGTTCCTGTATTATTTCAGATGCACTGAGTAGCCAGATCACTGTAAAATACACTCCTGAGATGTCATCCCAAATGCAAACAACTTGGAAGAGAAAATCCTGCCCAGATTCTGCCACTTCTGACTTTAGGCCCAATGAGAATCTGAGGATTACTGAAGGTGGTTTTAAAAATTATTTTACCTTTTTTTAAAAAAATAATTTTAAAAGTACTGACTAGAAAAGGAATTACGAGTTTTATGTGAACCTAATTCATTATTTCATTAATATCTTATTTTTGGCTGTTCACAAATAGTTCTTCAAGCATATATATATATATATATATATATATAT
>VZRR01010022.1:300539-331375 GCA_013398015.1 Oreocharis arfaki | reverse complement strand
AAAAAAAAAAAAAAGAAAAAGAAAAAGAAAAAAGGCAGTGAATGAATCTGGCCAGTGTGTGCATTACCCACACACTGGGACGTGTGACGCCAAGTAAGGAGTCAGTCCCCCGTGGGTTTTAAGCACTGTAAATCTCATTATAATATCAACAGGAGTCACATGGCTTAAACCCCCAGCAGGGATTTTTAAAGTTTCTCTGTGAGAGCCTAAAGGCCATGGCCAAGTCAACGGAAAGAGCCCTACCGAGATTTGTATTTATTTTTCAAATCCAAGTGCAAATCTCTTTTCTTTCCAGGGAAGTTGCACAAGACAAGACAAACTATGTAGGACATGACACCCTGGTATTGTGTCCAAAGAAAATGACGGAATGACCAAGACAATATCAAACTCTGAATGATGCTCAGGATGTCAAAGGCTCGTGCTGTCAATAACCATAAAGGCTGGTGCTGACTGTAAACGGGAACTTAAAAGGTCACTTTGCTAACACGATGCTACGCGTAACACGCTTAACACCTACACAGAGCTTCCACTGCCATTCAACCAAGCAGAGGGACTACTTCAACTTACCAAAAATAAGACATTTCAAAGAGGGAAAAACCCTCAGTACTGAAAGACAAATGCCGATCCCCTCTGCAGGCACTGTGCCATTCCAAAGGCAGCGACTCCCATCCTGCTCGGGGGGGGGGTTTCAGCAGTGCCTTTTGGTGACCTTTATGTGTCAGTATCAGATTACTGCTATTTTATCCATCCCACTTTTGAAGATGTTATAGATTGCCACTTGTTCCCTGATAGAGCCTGAAGAAGCACCTCAAAACAAAACAAAGAGCGGGTTTATACAGAAGCGGATGCAACACACAAAGGATACAGCCAGTGGAAATGAATGGAGAACTTCGTTGAACTGATCTAAGTACTCACTTTGTTTGAGCAAACAGAGGTGGGAAAAGAAGATTTTAATCCAGTACATAAATAAACAGCTTTGTGAGCACAATGCAAACGTATAATCTGAAATTGTTCACTGATATTTTGCCTGTATGCAAGCACAGCTCCTGTAATCTGGATGCATCCTTGGTCTCGCTGCCGGAGACAGACTTTTAGAAGATCTGAGCATTGGCAAGCAGAAGCAAGTTTTAGGTCTGTTTGATTTCTAATGACACATTAGAGTAGGTGTTTGTTTCTGTCACCCTCTCCTTCCCAGGAATGCATATTCATGGTTGGGTACTGGTGATGCAACACTAGTTATTGGAAATGATTTTATAACAAGACATAATTTTCAAACTAGTGAAGGAATAAATGATGTGAATTCAAGACAATGTGGGGTTTTTTTTTCTCTTAATAAGGTACTTGCATAAAAAATATTTAATACAATAGAATTACTTCCAAATAATGCAATAGTGATGCATTATTACATCAAAGCACAGCAAAGAACACTCTGGCAAGTGAAACGTCTTGCGTAAGTCACTTATTCACGACATACAAGAGAGTAACAAAATCCATGTACAAGGATGAAAACTGTCTAAGTGTCCATTCATTCTCTGCTGCCTTCAGCTCTGTTTCCAGTAAAGAGGGGAGGGGAGAAGGGACAAGCACCTCCACAGCTCCTCTGGGCTTGCTGGATAGAATAGAGGAAATTTTACCTCCTCCTTCTTCACCCCACGTTGACTCATAACCTCAAGGGTCTCCAGAGGGTCTGGAAGCAATTTCACCTCCTAATCCTACAGGGATGGCTGTTGAAGCTGGTACTTGCATGGCCCACTCCTGCCAGCCATTCACCTTTTGGAATGCACCTGCTGTGCTACAGGACCCTGGAAGAACCACACTCTGGGACACAAAAGCACAGGAGACAGAGACGCCAGAGACAGCTAAGTGCTGATGGAGAGTAAAAACGACACCCCAAAGTGAGATGGGAGCATGCTGGGTATTGGGGAAAGCAGTGACCAAAGCCCCAGCGTGAAAGCTCCCCGTGCTCTTTAAATGGTTAAATTCAACCCATGTTTATTAACCACATGGAACTGGGTACTATGCTTATACACACAGGCTAAATAGTCATGTGTAGATATAAAATCCAGCTAGAGCAGAAGCCTCAGTGTCTGCACTTCTGCCACACAGTGGACCATATTTTAAATATTCATGATGCTGACATACTTCATAATTCCACTCTCTCTCTTCCACATCTGCTTGGGCCAATGATCTTTGCCAAAACACTGGGGGAAGTCAGTGATGTAAAGAAGCATCCTTGACTTTCTATTACAGTTATGAAGCATCTGCTCATGTTCTAACAGAGCTCAGAACATGCTTGAGCCACCTGCATGCTGAAAAATCAATACCATGTCTCCTGCTTTCCTCCTGGAAGGAGCTGGAGCACAGCACCCTCAGAAAGTGCAGAATTGCCTTTTTAATTTTATTTTATTCCTCAGGGTCAATGGGAAGTGACCTCATCTTTGCCAGCTGCCATGAAACTGCTATCTGTGTACAGCCCAGGCAGGAGTGTGGGGCTCTGTCACACCACACTCCCCCTCTCTCTGATGTAGATGGCACAGCCATTGAGGCAAAATGCCACAATTTTGGTTCTGTACAGGAGAAAGAGACACACAGCTGGAAACCAGCATGGCTCTCCCAGAGTTGTGACTGCCCGGTAAGCTCTGAAGCTCATCAGAAGGCACCAGAAGAATAAGGCTGCTGAAAAAGTCCCAATTTTCTGAGTCAGAAACACTCACTGGATCTGATTTTAAAATGAAACGGAAGCAGTAATGATTAAATCCTTGTACTAAATGTACTCAAGTGCAAGTTCCTGCCTTCATGACAGAATCAACTGAACAAAGATGTGTTTTGCAGCGAAGTTCCACTGGTGCAAATCCCTTCAAACTCTTAGTAAAGTGGTGCAGCACCTCTTTCCTCCCTAAACTGCGAATTAAAAAAACCCCAACCAATAACTAGGAAAAAAACCCAAAAACCTTCTAGATACTCATGCTCCTGTTCAAACCTCAGGAATTGCCCAGGAAGCAGGTATGTGATCTAAACAGGGGACTGTTCGGGCAGGGTGATACCTCTTCATCACTGGATAAAGCTTAACAGAAGGTCATGGGCTTGCAGGAGAGGTGGCATTTGATGTGAGTGGTCAGTGACAGCTCCTTCTACAACTGGCTTGCAAATTTTGGATGCTTTTTAGAGGAGTATTTCTCCTCTTCCTTCCTACTTTAGTCCACGTCCAGACCTAGGACTAGAAGCAGTTCATGTTTTATATCAAGTCCTATTGGAAGTAACAGGAGGGTATATTACATTTTAAATGACTACACCAATTTAAGACAAATCAAGTTAAAACTGCAGCCCACAGGCTGAAATCCTCTCTTCTAATCGGTGTGCACTAACTTGTGTACTCCTGCAGCATAAAAAAGAAAATAGCAGTGCTGTTGTTACACGAGGCCACCTGTGCACCCCGAACCACTGCCCCCCATGGCACTATTCCCTAAATTCCTGTTTTGCAATGAGAACACTGGAGAATTTGAAGCAAGACTAAGACAAAATCTGGCTGACATTCCCCTTCCCTTCTACCTCCACCCTCACTGCAAAGAGCAGAACCAGACTGGATAATTATAAGCACCATCTTCTGGTTTTGATCTATCCACTGATGGTTTGGATTATTAATCAACGTTATGACCCTCCAGCACTCTAACACGTCCTCCTTCCAGTGGCAGCCCCTCTTCCAGCCCCGCAGGAAAACTGCCACAGGCCCTGGACAGTCACTGCCCTACATCCCTTCCTTGAAGGAATTAAATGTATTTCTAGAGCATTTAAAAGAAATGCCCATTGCAAAAAATCCATCACTTATCTCAGGTGCAAATTCCATTCCTGCACTTGAATTAACGAGTTTCTCTGTGATTTAAAACTCTTATTTTTTTATTTCGACCTTGTGCCTAGGTACTGTAGTGAAAAGTACATCAAATATACCCAGACACACACGATTTGAAACGCTGGATTTTAAATTCCAGCACTACTAACTAATGAGAACAATTTTTTCCTTCTTCTTCTTTGTAGCATCACTTCATGTACTTACATACCATAATCATATCCTCCTAGAGCCTCTATTTTTCCAGGGTGTAGATCTTTAATTCCCTTTAATCTGTCTTCATAGCCTATTCCCTCCAACTCCTTTATCATCCTAGCTGCTCTCCTCTATATTTGCTGCAGCTTCTCTTTATCCCTTCTGCAAGAGAGTGGCCAATTGTACATCACACTCAATGTGGTTTAACTGGTTCTGCATAAAGTAGAACAGGAAAAAAAAAGGACTCGGATGCAACACACATGTTTATGCCTCCCATGACTGCATTTACCTTTTTGACTAAGACATGGCACGGAGTGTCCCACCTTAATTTCTCAACCCCGATTATGCCTCAGCCATTTCCCACACAACCGATGCTGAGCAGCTGACGTGTCATGTCAAACCCGCAGTTTGGAATTTTGATTTCCTAGCTGGGCTACTTTCTACTTATCCCTGCTAAATCTCATTTTATTCCTCTCTGAACAGTCTCCTAATTTATTCAGATTAAAACGGATTGATTCAGTATCTTACTTTAATTAGGAAAAAAATGTGATCCAACCACTTTCTTGGGTTTTTGGGGCTGGGGGATGATGTTCTGTGGTTTTTTTTTTTTTTAAACACTGACTTTCAGCACAGAAATCCCATCCCTCTTACACACTCAATTCGCATGGCAGAGGGAGGTGGCAATGGCAAAGCTTTGGCCCCAATACAGCAACCCTTTTAAGAACACACACAAGTATAAAAACACAGGATTAGACCTTGGACTTCACTGAGACCGAGGTGTAAAATTACCAACGAACATACATACTTTGTAAAAAGATCCTGTTTGCCAACCTTATTTTACTGTAATTTATATTCTCTTGTAACATTTAAATTTATAGTAAAAGAAAACACTGAGAAACAAGATCTATTCTTGTTCAACAAAATTCTATTCTGTTACATTTAGAGTTGAGGCAAGTCTTCCACTCTTATATAAACCGGTGATACGTCAACAAATATGATTAACAGGGATTATTCACGTCAGTATTTTTCACCCCTGTCCCACAGGCACAACAAAACCTGCGCAGAAGGTGACTGTCACATCACACACAGCCTGGCAGCTTGCTGGGGGGGGGGNGGGGGGGGGGCTTCGCCCACCCCACACCCCTGCGGCAGCAGCAAAGTGCCCTTGGGGAGATGTTTATAAAAATATAATTAAGATAAATAATGACTCCAAGGGAGAACTACAGCTAGAGCATTGCATTCTCTCTGCCACATGCTTTCCCCTTGGAAGAATGCTGTTTAAAAAAGCACTAAAATCGAGAGGACACAAGCCTGCTTCCCCAGGGAAGCGTGCTGAATCATACAGGTAGTGTAAATATCATATGCTGCTGCAGGTGCTAGGCGGTCTATTTGTTTGTGTTTACTAAAAGACATAACAAATAGTCCCACTTAAACAGAACAACACTTGGCATTGGAGTGAGAGGTACCAGAGCAGCCACAAATCACATTCATGTGTTTAGATCTGAACTGCTGGGCAACACTAGAGCTTCACTCTCCTTTTTGGGAGGGCCTCTTTGCTGTGATTTGCCCCTCTCAGGGGCAGCACTGCCATGCAGAGCACAGAGAAGCTCAGCATCCTTCCCGAGCATCCCACACCCAGGGAAAACCATGCAGCAGTGGGAAAGCAAGCCAAAAAAAGACAAGAAGTACAGAACAGACTTGCATGACATACATGGCCAGCTTACATCGTTTACAGCTTTGCAACTTCTGAGTTAATTCACAGTATAAACAACAAGGAAAATGTTTCTTCCGAGCAAGACTTCCTGTAAACTGTTCATTAGAGCGCGCGGGGCGCAGGGCTGTGCACCTGCTGATTAACCATGCGCTCCAAGAATAAACACAAACCCCAGCCAGCCAGATTGTTCTGGAATTTGCTCTGAGCTGATTTTTCTTCCCCGATGTTATAAATTGGATTCTACAATAAAACAAACAGCAGAACATAGGTTGCCGAGAGTTAAAATCTACTTTTTACACTACATTGACCACAGCACCCACAGGCACAGCTACAATGTCTTTCTATGAATGGGACAGATTGCCATATGGATGCAGACACTGAACAAGCTGTACAACTCCTAGCGACAAGTGCCTAGGGGACTGTCCTATATTAGCACCACCTGTGCTGTGGAAATTGTGCTCTGTGTATGAAATGGTATTTAAGGGCCCATCACGATGTTATTTTTGAGTATACACAAAAAGGAAAATTACAGTTAAAAAGAATTTGCTGGCTAGCGGATCTGTTGCTCAGTTCCCGAGATCGTTTCCCAAAGGAATAGCTCTCCTCTTTATTCATGCAGCCCAAAATGACAAGCTGCAACACATATTAGCAGTTTCCCTGCCTGGGCTTATACCATCCTTTTAACGACAAGAATCCACTTTATGATATACGTATGTTTTCCTGATCACACAGAAGAAATTACAGGTCTCCTACCTTACCACCACCAACTATACAGAAAAACACCCCATGGCATTTCACAAACGTTGCTCCAGCAGCAAGCCATGCAATGTAAATTTTCCTTGGGCTCCTTCCCCCACTCCTCACTGTGCAGCAGGTAGACCCACAAATCCCGATTACCAAATTTAAATGTACATCTCTCTACTTTGAACATACAACTGCGTCTGCCTGACAAAAATAGAGCTCCAGATTAGCACAAGATGTCGAAGGAGTGGGGAGAAGGGAAAAGTAGGGAAGAGAGGTTTGTACCTAGCTGCTCTACCCTCTCCAAACTGCGAGAAAAAAAAGGATGCCAAGAAAAAGTAAAGTAAAACAAATTGAATTAAAGAAAAACAGTTGTAAAGTGAACATTACAACCTGGGAAAAATGATGTCATTTTATTGAGAAACTCATTTTTTTTCCATTAAACCACAGTGAAACGAATAAAGTTTATACAGCTTAATGGTGGAGTTTTACTTTAAATGCTGCTCAATATCTTAGCAGTACGATATAACATGATATAACAGCTGTCATACTAACTGCTCCATTTTTATTGAACAGCACAGAAAATAGTCACACACAAGTCACCTAACTCCTCTTCTTCTACAGCACTTTCAAGGGTGTTTCTGTTCTCAGATTGTGCTATTTGTATTAAAAAAATAACACAGCTCTTTATCAGCTCCCTACTCAGCTCTTCAGGACCATCAGACCTGAGCAAATTCTGAAGAAGGACAACTTGCACACAGGAGGAAATAAAAAGAAACAGAAATCCACAGTGCAGTAAACCAAAACCAGGTCCCTTTTTAAGAGTACTACATAAACACCTCTAATAAAAGAAGAGGACAAATTTTCATTGGACTTTAAGTATTTAGACAGGAATGTTTTAGTAAAAGTTTAACTGCAAAGTGCATGCAATTAACAGAAAGCCATCAGCTATTTCTCTGGTATGTAAAAATAGCATTAAGCTGTATTAAATGCACGTGTAAGTATCTCAGTTGCAAGAAAAGGGAGGAGATATGCAAAGCACTCAGATATCAAACAATGATCTGTTGGCCAGATGGAGGAGTAAAACAATACATATGCTAAAATTTGGAAAAGTTCTGTTAGGCATCTGCCAAGGCTCACCCAATCTATTTTAAGTACTTTTTGATACATTAGCTTAGTGTTTGGAGTTGTACAACTGATGGTTATTACACAGGACCAGAGAGCAGCGAAGCGCTGGCGTGCAGGAACTCCCCGACGCCGGGGCAGCCTCCCAAGCATCAAACCCAGCACCCTCCTTCAGCCAGGGGCCACATCCAATATTCACACGCTGGTTAACTTTGCATCTTTCGTAGGGAGAAACAAGTAAAATAAACTGCTTTTAGTTTAGTGAAGGAATTCCCTGAGAAGCGTGATTAAGGAGCGCCTGGGCAGACTGAGGAGCAAGTGGAATTGTACAACTGATTTAGCACCGTGGCAGACGGTGGGTGCGGGCGACGCAAGGGAGGCTCCACGCCCGCATCTGAAAAGCACGAACAATAAAAAGTGCCTGATAAGGCTTAAAACTGAAGATTAACAGCCCCAGGTCTGAGTCACAGCCGGTGTTTTTTCAAAGCTGATTACAGAAAAGTGACTCAGAGGGGAGTCCGTTCAGTAACTGGTGGTGATTTCTTTGGCAGGGGAGTGAGTGCCAAGGGATCAGGCACTGGGACATTTTGGGCTGTACCTGCACAGAATAAATGGAGATGGCCAGGCCAGTGCCCTGCTGTCACAGTGTCCTTGTCACCAACAGCCCAAACAGCCCCCACAGCCATTTCAGGTGCAATGAGAAGGACAGCAGCCATGTGGAAAGCAGGATGGTTTATCAGATACCCAGCTGGGCATCCAGCTCGAGTCTCCCACTCCAACCTGGCTCCACAGCAAGGATGGAGGCACCTGAGCTGCTCACACCATGGGTAACAGCACAAGGGTCATTATGGGGTTTGAGTACACGGAGCAGCTGAACACCGTTTGGGAGGAAAGGCCCCAGAACACCTATTACTTAAGGAGAATGGATCTGAGGTAACGTAATCCAACACAACTCTGCTGAAGGTAAAGGATAATGAACTAAAATCAGCTGCAGGGAGCAACTGAGGGGAGCCGACACGGCTGAGCAGATTTGATGCTGGCACCAGTGCAGAATGAATGCCAGGGACTAAGTGGAGAGGCTGGCCAAGAGAGGATCGGGCCCGGGGAGCATATGGACTGCAGGCTGAACTGTTTCATCTCGAGCATTAATAATGGACCCAAGTCTGTAATTCTTAATTGTGCTGAATCCCAATGCCCTCATCTAAGGGCCTTGGGATTTTGATGGAGGATCAGCTGGCATGGAAGATAACAACAGTAAAACATGAGGCATTAGGCCTAAGCAGCAGATCAATGGTCTGCCACGCCATTCCTCACTTCCCTTCAGAGCCTTCTCCAGACTCTGTCCTCCTGCCACACTGGCAAGAGAAAGCAATTTTAAAATCCCCTTGTTTATCCCATCTATTTTTCCTATGAGAGGGCTGCTTGCTTATGTGGAAGGACAAGACTCAAGTATAGTTGGAAAGGGTATGAAGGCAATGAGGGGAAGAGAAGAGACTGCTGTCACATGGAGAAAGGTCTCTTGGACACATAGCCTTCAACTGCAACTCTTCCCCTTACCTCTGGTAAACAACAGATGCACTTCTTAAATTAACAGGTCTGGACTTTCATTAACTCACTTGTTTATGTACAGCCTCCACCATCCTGGCTCTACTGCAGTCAGTGCAGGATGGTGCCAGGGGATGGGACCAGCACAAGGTGTCCAACAGCCCCACAGCACCCCCAGACCTCCCAGTTCAAGCCCAAACTGGAGCAATCTCTGCCCACTGCAAAGCACTGATGAATTCTGTGCTGTTCTGCTTCTCCAAACCTACCCACATGAGGAATATTCCCAAGCATGCAGGTTTCAGGATGCCCACTGTTCATCAGGTTATACAGTTAGTAGCCACCTGAAGTGACCAGTCATCCCCCTGCTTTATCTTGGTGCTTTTCTTAAGAAAACAATCAAGTTTCTCCCAAATAAAATGCAGTGGAACGAGATGGAAAGTGCGTACTGTCCCTGACATTTCTAAGCACAGCAGATGTACTTAACTGGCTCCCATTATTTATTTATTTACTTGTGTAGAGAAAAACTGCTTGTTACTGAAGAAACCCAAATGCTGATAAGATGATGAGAGGTTTGCATGCTGGTTGATGGTCTCACTTTCCCTTATCCTGAATGAATACAAGTATCTATAACTAAGTATTTCCCTTAGGGTACTGATGACTGAGGTATGTTTATTGCATTGAGTGAATTTATATATATAATCAGCACAATAAACATTATTAAATTGTCTGAGTAAAATCAAAGCATGAAACACACAGTCAGTGCTGAATTCTAATGATGCTGAATGCCCATGATTGCATGGGGAAAGGATCTTAACAAGCCTTGATTTGAGCTTTGGCATCCGCCTCACAAATCACACGAAATGTTCTCTCTTTAATAGTGCTGAATATTGATAAATGTCTCTGCACGGCACAACAGGGAAGTTGGTCTCTATTGGCAATCTTTACCAAAGTGTGTTTTTTCCTTCTCTACACTCAAGGGTTTACCCTGAATGATTTAATTATAATTTTCCTTGTGTAAGACAAATTAAAGAGGAGAGTAGGAGTGTCATGCCAAAGCAGATTATTTATCTCCTTAACAGATTGCTGTGCACCAAACCCCAGAGCTGCTGCTGCTGCTACTTACAGAAACTGGGCGAAATGTGGGACAAAAGCATAGATGTAATATACATTTAAAGCCCAAATGAATGAAAGCATTAACCCATTATTTATAGCTGGAATTGTTTCATTCCCAGGGAAGCCATACACATAGAGCATGCAGAAACCAAGCGCAGCACCACGGCGCTCCCTGGCCCAGGAGGGAGGGTGCCTCCTGCTTTTGAATGTGTTTTTGGTTATTAAACGTGCTGGGTGACTCTGGCCACCCACCTGCCATTTCCTTTTCAGCCATAAATGAGAAATTTTGCTGTCACTGGGCCCCAAGCACAGCAGCCCCACAGCAGGCAGCGTTGCCAGTGTCACCAGAGCTGTGTCCCCGCAGCCTGTGCAGAACCCCAGTCTGGGCTGGCGGCACGGCAACGTGTGGGCACGCCAGGCAGCCAATGACTACTGCTCCTGCTATTTTAAACCCCTTGTTTATAACCAGAATGTGTTTTTACCCAGGATACAGAGCAGATCTGCTGCTCGCCTGCTGATTCTCACACAGGTGCCTCCTGTCTCGCAGGTCTGGAGCAGCCTCGCAACCTGACCTGTGGGATCAGGAACCCCATAAAACACAGCCCGAACTATCCCAGTGACATGTGCCAGAGATGACAGTGATGATAGTAACTCCCACATAACCAACTTGCCTCCTGCAGCCCACTCCTTCTCAAAAGCCCAAGAGAAAGGGGTTGAAAACAGCTTTACAGCACACCCTAAAAGTTAATGTTACCTGTATATGATTATTTATGGCTGCTGGGCAGTCATTATGATGTGGCTGTGCTTAACTGTTAGGACACTTACAGACTTTACTATGTGCTTTTTATTGTTGGTTAAATCTAAATAAATAGCTCTTGGTTGTATCAGACCAGAGCTAACAGCCAGTTGCACAGGAGGTGCAGGAATGAGGGGGAAAGCCACAAGTCAAAAACCTGCTCTGGCCAGCCCAGGCTGTGACTTACGTGCTGGTAGGTGGAAGGGCTGATACCTCCCTGGTGAGCCGTTCCCACAGCCCCAGCTGACCTGAGCCTATGCTAGGGACTGCCTCCAAAAGTCTCCTTAGATTTGTTGTGTCGAAGCAGATGGGTACAACAACACACATGGATTTTACTCTAAGTCCAGCAAACTCATGCTCCCACCAGACCCATGATTTTTCTCTAGTCTTAACCCTTGCAATCAAAAAACTACTAAACCCCTGCTTGTGCCCTCTCTTTTGCAAGCCCACTAAAATTCCACCTTCTGTGAGCTTTCAAGAATACATGTGATGGCAGAGCACAGCAACTCTTCCCTCTCTGCTCACTCCTCACCCCAAACTCCCCGCCTGTAGATAAACACCCTTTCAGAAAGGAAACCAGTGCAAAATATCTCACCAAGAGGAGTTTCTGTGTCACATGAAATCCAGGCAGGCACCATGGTGCCTGATGAGACTGCAACAAAACCCTTAAGTGCATCAGGAGGCATTCTCCTGCCTGTAGTCTCCTGCTCTACTTATGGATAAACATGTAATTCAATCACTGTAGCAAATGGATGGCGTAAACCCTCCATGTACCAAAGAGAGGCAGGACAAAGCAAAGTCTGTAGCTCTCTTATTTGTATTCCTAAATATACTGATTTTGTATTTTGATATTTCAGAGAACTCAACAGATATGCAAGAAAAGTATAAGGCAAGCTTAACAACACAGCTGTTGATTCCAGAACTGAGGATTTAGTCTTCTGAACTAAGACAAAGACAATCTCAAACAATACCATGGCATGTTTATGCCTTCCTAATAAATCTGGAACTTTACTAATAAAAGCAAGTGTATCACCTTGCCTGCAGATCCCAGCTGCCTCCAGGCCACAATTACAGGACTCAGACACACGGATTTCCAGGTCTGCTCAACACTGTACACAGAGAAAATTCTTACTTCAAAATAGATTCCCGTATTTCCACTGCATTTCAAATGGAACTGAATCTGTTTCCTGGGTTAGACTGCCGTTGGCACACAGCACGTGCCTCTATTCAGTGAAAGAAGATCCATCTCGCTGCCTGGGTTTTTACTTTATGCACTCGGTAAGAAAAACAGAGATAAAAAATTTATTGAAAAGCCATAAACCCATCTTGTTCAGTTCTACACGCAGCAAAAAGGGAATTAATTGTTTAACAAACATCATATTGTTTTTAGTATCCCATGTAAGTCTTCATGAAAAGCATGTCCTTGGCACTTATGTGCATTATAAACATATTCCCTGACGTTCCCCCACACGTCCTTGCAATGGGTATATAAAGGATGCCTTACACACACAGCACTTCTTCCAACAGTGGGTGTGCTCTCCTTTAAAATCTATCTATTCCCAGCAGCACTATTTTCTTAATATCAGAAAGATGTAAGAGGTATTTATATAGCTTCCCTATCAATCTACTTCCAGACCACTAGAAATACAAACTCTATGGCTTAAAAATTCCATTATCCTCTTTCTAATGAATGAAAGGAGGATGGAAAGACAAAGCCATCAGTTTCCATAAAATCCAGCTTTCACTAGTGTCTGCTGTAACATTTCTAGATGAGCAAAGGGACTCTCCTGAATGCAAAGGAGCACTGCCCTCCCCACTGCACCCACTCCTCGAGACCCTTCCTCCTCCTCCTCCTCCTCCTCCGGCAGCGGCGCCGAGGCTGCAGCCGGCACTGGCACCCACGGCCCCAGCGCCTGGGCCTGTCTATCTCCCCAGAAGCAAAAGTTACATTGTTAGACATGCCTCAGTGAAATCTGGGGGTGTAAAGAAACAAACCTGCAATAAAGCATCCTCTGGAATAAAGCAGAGCCTGCGCCGAGAAGCACGTCAACAGACAACCCCTGATTTAAGCCATTTCTTTTAACAATGCAAGCTGAGCAAGTATAAATTAACTCACACTTTTAAAAGCCAAACAACACCAGTTAGCTAATTTTATCAGCACTTCAAAAAAAACAACAAAAAAAAGCCACTTTGTTTTAGAGAAACCTGGTGAACTCAAGCCTACCCTGTCTTGTGAAAGCAGGTAATACAGAGTAAAAAAAGGCAAACATGTTAGACGAGATGGGGCACCGAAATTTGGTAGAAAAATGGGGACTGTACTGACCAACAGATTTTCTTGCTCACCTCCAGCCTGTAAACCCAAAGCACAACAAGAGTACCACCACCCGTGATGCGAAACTCAAAAAACCCCCAGCTCCTTCACACTTCCCAATATGCTTATCCAATGCACTTCTAATTAGCTAATTGTGCCCACATTGATCCAATTAACAAGCCATAAAGATCTGAACAAAAGGAGCATATTCTGCCCAGTGGAGACTCTATTCAACCATGCCAACACCAGACAGAGCAAGATGTGGAGGACAAAACCGAGGCCAAGGCGCTTGGCCACCGCTCCCAAGCGTTTCGCCATCGCTCGGGACGCTGCTCCGAGATGCTCAGGGTGGAAAACCCACAGGCACCTACCTCTCCCGTTTAGGAGTGTGGACTGATAGCTGTCCATTAGTTGAGGCGTGTGGGTTGATGATTAAGGAGGTCTTGGAGGGTGCAGAGGAGGAGACGCAGGTGGTGGACAGGTCCAGGCTGCTGTGGTTGTTGCTGGCTGCCTCCTCCGCTGTGTGCGAGCTTGTCACTTCCTTCCAGAGCTGCTGCAGTTCTGTTGGAATCATGCCTGAAACAAACAAATTGGATAATTAAATCAATTAACAGCTAATTCGGCCGTCTTCAAACAGTAATTAAATCAAAGAGTCAGTAAACAAAGCCTAGTGTTAGTTTTGCCTGTGTGTGTTTTTGCGCATGTGTTTTTTTTTTTTTTAAATAACTAAATGCTAATACTGCACTGCACGACCCTGCTCCGCTCTGGTGTGACACCTGCAATACTCATGGAACGCAAAATCCGGGCTGTGGGGCAGGAGAATCCACACAACACCATACCCACGCCAAACACCATGTCAAATATTAAAATTTTTTGTAATTTTTAGACCAAAGGCCCATTTTCAGAGTCCCTACTCAGGCAAAAATTGCACCCATGCCCACAGCAAGGCTGACAGCAAAGGTGGCCAAGGGCTACTCTATCTTCAGCTAAGAAATCCAGTTTCTTTCTTTTTTCACAATGTTTTTTGCCTTTTTTTTTTCCTAAGGAAAGTGACTACTTTCTAACCTGTTATTAAAAACAAGGAAGGTCTTAGGAAAAAAAAAATTCAGCTTTATTATTATGACAACACGAACCACAACATGACTAATTTTGTGCTTAAGTTTTAAATGATGACAAATAGCTTTGTTATTAAATACAGTTTTTATTAATCACTTTTAGACGTAAATTATGAATTCATATTGTCTTCCTGAAATGCTTTTCAAATTTTAACAGTCAAATTGATTATACTATGATTATTTCATTAACACACCTATCTTTCTCATTAATTTTGGTTTCTCGAACTGCTCACTTAATTGATGGATGTGTCTACCGAAAAACTGTATAACTTTCTATACAAGTAACACTATTATTACTGTCATTTCTTAGATCGATGCTAATGAGCCATTCAAAAGTAAAATGAAAACAGAAAATAAGCTTCAAGAAAAAAATAATAATAATAAATTGTATTTTTTTTAATGTGCCAAAGTGGACACCAGGGTTAGGAGACAACATTCAGTAGCTAAGGCAAGTGAAAACTGCAAACTCCAATGGGCCAAATGGAAGGTGAACCATGTGCCCACGCTGAGATCATGCTCTTGGATAAAGCTAATGTTTGTGACATGATCAAACAAGTCAAGTTTCTCTCACTGCAGACTACTTCAGTGCTCTTTCAGAGAAGGCCATGGGAAAAAATTAGCAGTAGAGACATGTCACTCAAATATTCAAGGAAAAAATAATAGTAATAATAGTCAGTGTCTGTGTGTTTTTAAAGAGGTTTCTCATCACTGTGCTTCCAGCTCATCGTTTGGGTGCCTGTTCATTGTTTCACCATGTTGTAGCTCTGGAGCTATCCTAAGGAAACCTGCCATTTTCTGAGTATTACAGCAGCAGCTCACACAGGCATGTACCTCACCCAACCTAAGGTACTGAAATTAAAAAAAAAAGGCAGTATGCATTATATTCATTTGAAACACATAATAAAAAATGCCAAGGTCTAAATTTAATTTATTTTTGTCATTTAGAATACAATGGATAGATAATCATCTCAACGTGATCAGCCAAACATCTTTACTTTGCTAAACTGTTAAAGATTTTAATTATGCTAGCTTTGGAGAGCACTGGTCTAATGAGGCGATAGACTCCAGAGAATCTAAGTGGTTAAGAACTGTGAAATGAGTCTGATAGGATTTTTTTATATTCACCGTGGATCGTTTGCATATCAAAGAGGAGTAAATTATTGCACGACAGACCAATAACCTTCCCCGCCTTTCCCAGAGTAGCATTAACAAAAACAGTTGGTCTCCGGTAACGGTTCACTACAAAAAAATGCTGAAATCCTTAAGTATCTGCAATTAATATATATTATGGAAGAGGCTTCAATTTATACATTAAGTGATCAGATATTCTTAGGACACATCCGTTTCTCTAAAGCCACGTCATTTTCCTTTCATCAGCCCCAAATGCCAATTATATTTTGATGGATTTTGTCCCAAATGAGCATTTAGTTATTAGACATATTCAATTATTACTTGTCCCCTGGAATTAAACCTCTGAGCAAATTAAACAAAGAAAAAGGTCAGTACACAAGCCTGTGTCCTGTTTTGCTGTGTGGGGGCTATTATTTTCAAACACCTTGCGAAGTGACAGTGTGGGATGTATTTTTAGCTAACATGCTTGACAGGACTGTCTGCGCACTAACAATTACCTGTGAGCAGGGCTGACCCTTACACACTGTTTACTCGGTTGAAACAATAGTGAATAGACTTGTCTGTTGATGATAACATATTGATATGAGACCGTATGAGCCGACACCTATTTTTATTTTCCAGAATAAGCAAATACAGAAAGAATACCTAGCCTTTTTTTTTTTTTTTTTTTTTTAAAAATCTGGATTTCTGCAGGTTTTTAATTAGACACAGGCTACCATCCACTCTCCTCTCCCTGTTCGCCTCTTTCCTCTCCTCCTGGTCACTTCTGGATCTACTAATGCTTTATCCCAAGGAAAAGCCTGAAAGTGTTCCAGCCATTAAAACAGACACATACATGATATTTATGCCTCGAAAAGTCAAAGTGTTTGGTCTAACTTCCTATACAAGCCTAACTCCCATTAGTACTAACAACAACTATACCAGAGACGGAAAGAAAAATAAAATATACCCAGCTGTGTGGGGGGTAATGCTGGAGATAAGGATTTTAGGCTGGGTGATGTTAATTTAAAGAGCTAACTGTGATGTCATAAGTGTCTGCAAACAACCCCTTGCCAAAAAACTAATTACATCACCTGATTAATAAAATAAAATTAGAAGTAGCCTCTCTCCTCCTGCCCTAAAGTTCTTAGTTCCTTTAGAATAATTCTGGAGAGAATTCCTGACTAGCCTGTCAAACTGGGCAGCTGAAAGGTATGCTCATCACCCATCCAGCAAAATGGTTAAATAAAATAATAGAACAAATGGCAAAAGCAAGTCGGATAGATCCACGACCACTCGCAATAAATTATGTAATTTACCATTTAACAGTCTCATTTTAACAGCGAGAGCTAAATTTCAAGTCAGCTTCCCAGAACTGCGCTGCAATTACCGTCGCTGCAACTTCCTATGGACCAGGAACGGGATTCAGACCTGAAACTGCCAGATCTACAGGAGCAATCAGGCACCCGGATGTCTCAGTCCTATTATTTTCACTCGCTGCTGATCTGAAGTGTGATTTGCAGTTTCATTTTGAAGATACTAAAGATCTCACTCTTGCAGCTCGGAACACTGCTGAAATGAGGTTTATTTTAAAATTGCTGCTATGTGCAGATGTAAAATCTAGATTATAGAAGTGTCTAAATACTAAGCAGCAAAGAGTACACAAATATAACATTAAAGGATGTGCTATTTTGTTTAAGACAATAGGCAAGCACTAAAAACTAAAATGAAACTAAAATAAAGATTTAAACAATCTATTAGTTCTGAAAACATAACAAAAATATCACTTATGAAGTAGCATTCTCACCTTGGAAACATTTATTACTATTACAGATACTTAAGAATAAAAGCAAAATTTTAACCGAATTCACAGCTACATTTACTAGAGGGATGATTTTATTTCTTTTACACACACACATTTACAGTATTTGTCTCAGTCTTGCAAACTGTTCTGAAAACAAAAGGGCATGAGAGATATAATTTTTTTTTAAAATAAGAAGTGTCCATTACCAATTATTTTAAACTATAGCCCTGGCTCTTCATTGCATTTTTCAGGACAACTAGTCCTCTTGATTATGAAAGAAAATGTAGGCACAGGTTTAAAAAATGTATGTTGTGGGGACAGTTGACAGATTACTGCTCACGGAACTCAATTTCCCAACCCCAGGTATCACCGGCTCAAAGACAAACAGAGTTGCTCAACCTCTTTGTGTCCTTGTACCTCCATACCCAGGTGACCATGTTCAAGCAAGCAGAAAGTTGATTTAAACCTCATAATGACATCAGTTTTAAGCCATCGTCTCTCTGATAAAAAGGAATAAAATATCGTGCTGGATTGCAACCCGCCTCAAGTCTCAAGTCCCTCTTTCCTGCCGGCTCCCGCTGCCCCCAACGCTCGCAGCTCATTTCCCTGCCAGAACCAGCCCTCTCTGCTTATGTTTGTGTCGTCTCTGGCGTGCAAGTCAGCACCCCTCAGGTTTCAAATATGCTCCTGGGCGAGGACTAATAGTTACACTTCCCTGCTAACCATATCAATCAATGCCACGACGGCTGAATTACCTACTGGTGTCTCCGATGTGTTACCGCACAGATTACACTTCATGCATCACCACATTCATTTCTTTCACATTACACATGAGCGTGTCTTGTCACTGCCCAATTGCCCTCCTTTGGACAGCTTAACTGATGGACTATACAATGAACCTTACTGAGCCAACTTCATAGTATAGGAGCTGTGGGAAAAATTAGAAAGGTTGAAGCTTGAGTCCAGTGGGTGTGTGGAAACAGCCTGGGATGCTTCCAACAATAAATCTGAAGCCTAATTAATGCACATTACAACATTTTGCAGGCATAAATGGCATTTCATCTACGTGCCCTTTTTCCCTGGACTTGTTTCATGCCTTCTCCCCATCACTCTGCAGAGATGGTGACTGGCCAGGTACTGCCCAAGGCCTGATCCTGCAGCTCCCAGCTGAGCACCATGTTCCCATGCATCAGCCTCCAGCTCCTGCACAGTACTGCTCTACACCAGGCATGCAGCTTTTCGATGCTGGGAAGTTAAACTGAGACCTGGGGAGTCAGGGGTCAGGCCCCTAAAAGCTCAGCCTCTCAAGATGGGAGTTAAGTGCCCAAATACCTTCCTGGGTCTGGCAAAAATAAGCCTAAATAAAGAACGTCAGCCACACAGCAAAGCAGGCTCCACTCCCCAGTTTGGTCTGTTTATCCATGTAAGTTAATATTCACCAGCCACCTCACTCTCCTTTCTTGCAGCTATGTACACAGCAAAAAAAAAAGGAGGGTGAAGAACAGAAGTAATTTTGTCTCGTCCCCTCCATTTAAATGAACAGAGCTCACTGTAAATTCACTGTATGATTTAGAAACTAGAAGCAGCCCTAAAGCTGCTTTCAAGATCCCAAATCATTCAGCCTGGGCTGACTCAAGCTATAAAGGTGAATGTTCAAATTTATTATGGGGCAAGGGAAGGAGAAGGCAGGATTATTCAGAAATACCAGCATCATGGTTGATGCCATGGCATGCCTGAGCCATGCCAACTCCAAAGAGTCTGCTTTAACCACAGCAGCCAGAGCTCAGGCAAGTCTGTTAAAATGTCCCACGGCTTGCAGACAAACCCAGTTTAAAAAGTAAAATAATAAATTTAAGCCAAAAATAAAAGAAAGAATAAAAACCCTAGGTTATAATCACTGTCAAAAGTATTGTGGATTTAAGTAGTGCTTTCAGTGTATCAATGTCTTAAAAAAATAAAGTAAATTGGGATTTCAGCAAAGCAGCAACTTCTTGCAGAGCGCAGGATTGAATAAAGACGTAGGAGGATCTAATTGTCAATAACACCATTAGAATTAAATGGAGTTAATCCCAATACTCCTCAGTGTGGAGGGAGTAACAGAAACACCGAGGCAGTGATAGGAAGGCCATGTGAGCAGCTGTGGAGAGCAGCCGTGTCCCCTCTCCCTGGCAGCCACAGCCTAGGGCACTCAGAGCTCCCCAGCCTGTGGGTCAGCTCATCACCAGGCTGGGACCAGGAAGGCCCAAACTACACAGCTGGGGAAGGAAAAGCTGCTCTCACACACCCTTAGCCATGAAGCCAGCACCAGGAATTGATAAAGACTGCTCCTGTAAATGATTCCAAGGCCAGATGAGTACAACCAGCAGCTCTGAGTCTGCCAGACCAGCTACAGCGGTGCAAACTGCATGTGAACTCCAAGCCCTCTGCACCTTGCCAGTCAGAGCAGCCCAAGATTGCAGCACTGCCCTTCTCAAAAAATATCTTTATAATGCCCACCCCACCTGCCAGCATCTTTCTGTGCTTATTATTTTATGAACCTGAGAGTTCTCTCTCTCTCTCTCTCTCCCCCCAAGTGACAATTCCGTGTGAATGTGCATACGTGCCCTGGCTCTGCCACCCAAACCCCTCACCTACCTTGTGCAAGGGGTTGCAAAGGCAGAGTAGGCTGGCCAGGCTGGATCGTCAGCAGCCCCTGACGCTGCAGAGACAGGAGGTGCTGCTGCTGCAACTGCTGCATCTGTAAGAGCTGCTGCTGAAAGGCCAACTGCTGCGTGGCCACTTGCTGCTGCTGGGGCTGGAAAAGACAAAAAAAAAAAATACACACTTGTTAATACAAGAGCAAAGCAGAGGATTTACACAGCTCCTTGTCTCAACCTGCTTCAACTTCTGATGGCAGACACTGGGTATCAAGGCCAAACCAGTGAGCCCACCACTCCTGGCAAAGACCTCGAGGTATGTTTAGGTGCTGGAGCTAACACAGGGCTGCAGATTCCCATTTCCAGTGGTTAACTTTCATCCAACCTAAATCCCTGCTGCCATCCCAATTACAAACGTATACAGCATTTATTGGTCCACGTGTTCATGTTTTACCCCAGAAGTGGCTGTGTTTCAGTGGTGGGTAAAGCAAATGCTGCTGAAAATCCTGGGTAATTCTTCCAGGCAAAGAACATGAGAATCAGACCCCACGATCACATCACACTCAGATGTAACAAGAAACCCTGCACTGTGCTCTGTTTGCTCATTCAAGGGCTGTCTCAACTATTAAGGCAATTCGACTAGCTTAATTTATGGTATTTTATACTTACTCTCTCTTCTTCATCCATCAAGCCCCACAATACTTTCTGTTACGTTGGAATTATTCTGTGCTGTATTTAAGGCTGCTACTTCTGCACTTTGAAATTTTTAATTATTCTCACTAGAAAGAAGATGGAGCTGCTTTACTCCACAGGGATGTGAACCTTGAACCTTCGAGGTGTAAAAGAACATGTTGCTTTTCTCACTACTGTACCCAGAGAAGCTTTTAACTAGTCTGTTTATCACTTCTGACATAAATAAATGAGAAAAAAATCAGACCTTTGAAGAAGAAAAACTTCATCTAATATTGTTAATTAGCCATGACAAACGATGAAATAACATTGTAAATCTTTCATAGAAACAGCCACTAGATTTTAATTACACACATTCATAATTTAGCAAACAACATCTTACTTGAATGTGAGTGTTTAATACGTACAGTACTCCAGGCTTCAGAGTCCTTAATTTTGTTCAGTTAAGGAAGCCTCTAGGTTTTGCTTCCATGCTCATCTTGTATTTTATTTGCTTTGTTCTTTAAAAGCCATGAAAGGCTTTGCATTTTGATAAATATCTTTTTATTTATTGTACAATGACAGGAGGAAAACTTTTGTTGTGTAAAACATCAATACATCATGCCAGTGTTTAGCAGTTCCTTGTGCTAGCCAAAAAAAATTAATGTAGATTTCCTTAGTAATTATCTGAGTGATAGAAAGATAATACAGTGCAGTAGTACAATAAATAGAAGGAAATTATCTAATATCCCTAATCTGCTAGGAATCATATCAAGGTGGAGGTCTTATACACATTATGGCTAACAATTATGGAAAGAAAATTAACTCTTACCAAACAGCTCACTTTCACAGACAAACCCCAGCCAGATCCTGAGCTTTCTTACACCCTTCCTTGACACCAAGCCAGAGGATCACTGGCCCCATTCCCTACTGGTGTTACACAGGGAAAAAGTCTCACCAGAGCTGCTGGAGTAGGACTGACAGACACCAACTGTGGGTTTGACCCCCATCTTCTCATACCACCATGCCCCATCCATCGCTAATACTGCAACCAACTTTATACACACAACTCTGAGTCAGTCATTCTATTCATCTTATTTACAAACTCAATTTATCTTATTTCCAAAGAAAATGTAGGACTTCAGGAACATATTTAAACAAATAGGTGTTTGGATATTCTGAAACTCTGAGAGTTTACATTTCTTTGCAACAGCTTGCTCAGACACATCCATTTGTTGCAACTATTTGCAACTGCTCCATATGCATGCAGGCCCCAGCAACAGTTGTATTAAGAGCTAAAGTAATGCTTGCCTCCATAAATATTAATTTTAAAATATACATACTTAATATATTTATATTAATACATTTGTTTTATTAGTACTAGGTGTAGTAAGCTGTGTTTTACCTATCTGCCATCTAAGTGCAAAGTTAGCACACGGGGCTTTTCAGAAAACCCTTTTATATCAATTGACTGATGCCCGTTTGGTTGTCTTCTGAGCTATCCTAAGAAAAGCTCTTGAACACACTCTACTTTGAAAAGCCAGGATATAAAAGTATACAAGGCCCATTGTCCAAGAAAGAATTTAAAAGCAAGACACGTTGCCAAACTGCGCTCCCCACCCAGTTACCAAACACAGGATACAAGGCAGTTTGTTTACTTCTCACAATTGAATGCATACAAAAAAGGTCTCGGTGCAGTCCTGTTGTCAGGTCAGTAGTCAGTGTTAAAATGCTGAAATATCCTGATAAAACTTGCATTTTTGATCCCCTCCCTAAAGCTTCTGTCAAAGGTCTGTTTTCCTTTCTTAGGTTACTCCCTACTGCCTAACATAAACTGTCACAGTGCCGGAGGACAAACGGCCCTGCTCGGGAAACAGCGCGCTCGTCCAGCGCCGCGGCTCCGCGCAGCACCCTGCGTGCCCCCCTGGCTCTGGGGAGCCCCGGCTCCTCCAGGGGAGAGCAGCCGGGGGGAACAGGGCTGAGATCCCCCCCAGCACCTCTGCCTCTCGCTGTCAGGCACTGCTCACCCTCTGCTACGCCGCGCAGCCCTCGAGTAAAAACCCGCAGGAACCTCACTGGGGTCTGTCTGTTGCTCTGCTCGGGGGTCGGATCTCTTTCACCAGCGGGGCTGGGGAGGTTTGTTGTGTTTTCCTTCTTTCACGACAGTACAATAGGACAAGGCACTCACAAAATGACTTGGGGGATGCCGTACATGAATACACTTGTTCCATCTGTCAAGGTACACGCTCAGCCCTCGTTAGCACGGCAGCAGCCGGCCCCCACCACGGCACTGCCCGTCAGTTTTCAGTGCCAGAGGGAGGGGAAGAAATAAAATAATACAAGACCACCTTTTCCATGCTAATTTAGCAAGAATAACCTCCTTAAGCTGGGCTGAACAAACCTGTGGGGTGAAATGCATTGTTGAAATGGACCTCCACTAAAACCATCTGCAAAAACACTCCCCCCCCAAACCCCTAGAATAAGCTGAAGAGACTTAGTTCCTTGTTCTCTTTCCAGCTATCGTGTTAAAATGCTCTTCTTGAAACAGGAAGGAGTCCTTTCTTATTGTTGCTTTCGCTAGTGTAATATCAGAAGTGTGACCACAGAGTAAATCAGTGTGTTAGATATTGAAATGCCATCACATTGTCTAACTTCCCTTCTTGTCTTTTTTAACACAAAGTATTTTTTTCTTTAAGCTCCAAGCCCTCATCTTTGTGTCTGAGATGCTCTCCTGTCTGACAACAGCAATTTAGAAGAGTTAACTTTTATCGTTCATTCTGCTGTGTAACTTTCCCCTTCAAATTTCTTTATCTGCCCTCTGAGCTCATCTGAACTTTCATGTTCTTCCAGCATGCAGGC
This sequence comes from Oreocharis arfaki, assembly GCA_013398015.1. NCBI lineage: Eukaryota > Metazoa > Chordata > Aves > Passeriformes > Paramythiidae > Oreocharis > Oreocharis arfaki. The sequence goes on along the minus strand of VZRR01010022.1, from coordinate 307,798 downwards.
TTGCATTCAAAACTATGTCTAATAGACCAAATAAGAGGTTAATAAGAAGTGGCAACAGAAAGAAAAAATACAATCCCTGGTAACTGATAAGAATGACAGTGGCAGCCCTTTATTGTTTGTCTTCAAATATAGAGTTAAAGATCTTTAAAAAACTAAATTTTGACGCCTTTGAAAAGAAAGAAGCACAAAATAACAACAGGGGGTTATTGCCTGCCAGCCACAGGGGAGAAGCTCCATAATTCTTATTCTCCCTTTTGAAGGCTGTTAGAAATCTGATTCAAAAAAGCAACAGCAGAAGGAGAAAGCCTCTTGAGGCTATCGCCATTTCCTGTGATCATGCATAATGCGTTTCAAAAGTGGGTTTTTACCAATTCTGTTGATCAATTGCACCTCCTTCATATTCCCTCTTTTTTCTGCTGTGTTTACATCTGATGTGACTCAATGACAAGCGCTGTCTGAGACTGTGAAACAGACCTGTCATGTTGATTTATGGGCGCATCAAACCACGACTTGTCCAAACTGAAGCTCGCAGTTCATTAATTAGAGAGTTGTGACTTTGAAGTCAGCTTTCAGACTGTGGTTTTTAACATTTGGCTTAATTTATATGCTCTTGAATGTGGATCTCTAAGGAAAAAACTGAAATTCCCTTCTTGTCTTTGAACTTCTTTTGACCGCACAATAATCATTTCTTTGTCCAGAGTGATGCCTGCATCCCAGAGTCATTAACGCGCATTGAACTGCCACTGATGAGTAAGCCCTACTGAATTAGAAAAACAGCCAGCAAAACAAAGCTGAGAGCATTCTGCACAGTGATATCTCACAATTACATGCCTTCCCTCCCTGTGCCATTTCCATTTTAATTACTGTTAGTCCTTTAGATTTACATTTTAGACACTTTTTAATCTGTTCCCTTTTTATTATAGTGGCGCCCGTAAGCGCGCTATGGTTAAGGTTGTGTCAGCGTTTCCATTATAAACCCCCCTGTTTTCAGGGGTTTATAACTCAGCTGGAAAAATTCACTCTGGGTTGACACTTGGCACAGGTGGCACGATTTGCCAAAATTTCAAGGGGAAGCAGAAATTGGTGCATGCTTCAAGCAACGCTCCTTGTCAGATGACACAGGCGCCACTGCTATCACCGGACACCACCCAGTGTCTCGCACCAAGAGGCAGCTTTCTAGGATCTACCTAAGACAGCACTGATGTCAGATTAAACAGGAAAGTCTCAAACTCCTTGAGACTTAGGAGGTGGATTCAGTGCCTTGAAAAAAACGCAATTGCAGGAAAATTAAATTTAAGCACACCAAAAACAACACAGAAAGTTTTGGATGTCACTGGTATTTTGGAAGGGAAGTGTATCTAAAGGACAGGCAGAAACTACCCTGGTCTGTCCCCTCCAGTTATGGACCGTGGTAGCAACAGAGCAAGGTCTCCGTGTCACCACTAATGCTGCTCCAGTGTGGTCCCTCCTGCTCAGACCATGCTGCGAGGAATGTGCAACCAGAATCTCTCTGGCTGGAAAGTGCAAGCCCAAACTCAACACCTCTCGGCATTTTGCCTCGTTTAGAGAGGACAGCAACGACCTAGGGCTGCTGCCTTGCCCCCTCCCTTCTCCACCATAACTAACTCCCCAAAGCACTCTCCCAGGATAGAAGTCTAGATGCCTGCTCCAGGACTCATACCGAACAGCAAGGCCTGGTCCCCTGCTATAAAATATGTGGCAGCGAGCAAATGGAAAGCACAGGAAAACACAGGCGAAAACAGGACAATAACTCTAAATCTGAAAGCTGAGGCCCGATAGAGTCAGTTCAGTTGTGCAATCATTTATAAGATGAATGACAGTTTAATAGCCACTAGACAGTCCCCAGGGATCTGTGGTTTGAAAGTAAAATGGGTATTGTCTGTACCTCTTTAGGCTGTTTTCCAGCATGTTGTTGCTGTAAAAGTTGAAGCTGCAACTGTTCCTGTTGTTTCTTATAAAACTCTTGAAGCTGCTGCTACAAAGAAAAGGAAAGATGGTAAGCAACAAAGTGGAGAGCCAATTCAGTGTCCCTTTTGGTGTAACACACAAACTGTGATTTGAAAAATAGCATCCTTTTATCTGTAATGGTCTGACCTTTAGTTTGAAACTCAACAATAAATTCAGTGCACACTGACTATTCTTGGCATTATCGTTTGAAAAGTAATCTCCAAAATGAACTGATGAAAAACATACCATTTTCTACACAAACTAATTAAAATAAGGCAAGGAATGACCTTTGATTGTAACAACAAAGCCAAAATGCCCTTGCTGAGAGAGCCTGGCGAATCTCTGTTGTGAAACACACATGCTTTCTAAATGATAGGGTTTGACGGTATTAAGTGTTGTTCAATACATGCATAGACATCCTGGGAAATACTCTCCTCCTCCCGCTCCCCAGATGTGCTCTGCGCAGGCAGCGCTCCGGCACGGCCAGGAGGGAGCCTGGGAGCCAGGAGGGAGCAGGCAGGATCGGGCTGGGTGGATGCTGACACCCACCTGGGGTCTGTGGACCCTGCTGTGCCAAACCCTGTGATAACAGAGCCTCAGGGCTTGTTGGTGGCCAACTTCCAGCTGAGAAAGGACCATGGGGGCTGCAAGAAGCACTGACACACAGCCCAGCATATGCTGGCTGAAATCAAACAGGCTTGCAAACCTCTCCACTTCTATTTCCACCGTTTCCACAACCCTTTAAGAGTCCAGATGGAAATAACGAGGTCTAAATTGGGAAGTATGGCCCTTCTACCTTGTTTATTCCAATTAGTCAGGGCACACCAAGCCTTCTGGGGGATGCAGGCAAAAGCAACAGGGACATCTGCCGAAGTCCTGACACTTAAATATGCATCTGTATTATTTAGCTGATCTTGGAAACACTCCTAGCACTGCTCCCTGGATTTGTTTCCAGTAGCTATTTCTAGAATTAAAAACAAAAGAGCAGTCAGTTCAGCTCACAGCATGGCTGCTCCAAGGTTCAGACCTGAGATGTGAGCAGCTTCTTTCCCCCAGAGTGCTCCAGGAGGTGAGGCCTCCAGCATCCATATGGGCCACCTGAACAGCTGTTAAGGAAACAATTACCTGTTGAAGCATGAGTGCCTGCTGCTGTTGGAGCAGGACTTGGAGCTGCTGGGGAGTTAGCACTTGTTGCTGGAGGATCTGCTGCATTTGCTGGGGAGTGATCACTTGAGGTGTCATCATAGCCACCGACACTGGAACCTGAAGGCCGAGAGGAGAGAAAGAGGGTCAGAGCACATCACCACAGCTCCTCCTGCTTCCCCATGCCGGGGGAGCCCGTGCCTGGCATCGAGGGGGCTGAAGGTTAAGAGTCCTTACAGCCCACCCCAGCCGGCACAGGGGTACTGACCACACCTTCCCGGTGACTAAACTCCCCTTTTGCAGAACACTAGTGGATGGAAATTCTTCAAAGCAAGTAATATGGAAAAGATTTATTTATTTTTACAAGAAATCGTCAGCTGGGTCCTTTCCCTCCCAGAAAGCCCTTGCCTTCTGTAGAGAAATCCAACAGCCAAATATCCCGCGCTGATGGGATCTAGACCCTATTACGACAGGTTTTTCAGAAAATTGAAGGAAGGCTCAGTGATGTGAATAACAGCACTAGACTCCTATGCAATTTTTACAGAAAGGCCCTACCACGATGTCTTCACCATTCTATATTCACCCAGCATACAGATGTCTTCAATTCTTTCATATTATGTGAGATACCATTAAAAGCCGCTTTCCATGACATTTCAGTGACAAACAGCTACAGTGATGAACTTGATAGCATTTCATATTTGCAACTGTTAACACGTTTCTGCTCGGGCATCTTTGCAAGGAACCTGTACACTGTATCTGAAAGGATGATGTCTTGTTCAGATAAAACACTGACATTAAAATGACAGGCTGTCTTGGCCAAGGTTACACAAATTGTATTCAAGCGGATACCTAATGACAATGCTATGAATTCTGCAAGCTTTCTAGAATGTAATTTAGCTATTCAAAATAATCACTGCACTTGTGTTTAATTTGCAGACTACATGAGAACCATTTTGTCAGTCCCAGTAATGCAAGAAGACTATTTCCCTAGAAACCCACCCCTCTACCCTCCACCCCAAAAAAGAAAAAGGAGGGAAAAAAAAACAATAGAGGAAAAGACAAAACCCATATGAGTTTTAACACTAATATTGAAGCACCTTACTTTTCTATAGTTTCAAATCAAATACATGACAGCACAAAACTAAAAGCAGTAAAGGATATACTTTGCTAAAAAGGATCTCCTGTCATCTCATGTATTACAATAAAAGGTAATAATATGTTTAGCACTTTTTCTGTGCACCACTTTTTAAAAAAATCAGACAATAGCTGATCAGAAGATAAAGGAGCTTAAAAAAAAAAAATCCTCCAGTGTAGCAGTAAGCAAGAGAGAAATGCAGTATTAATTTTATGTAACATAATGTCTTAATATGCAGTTTATCTTGACTTTTTCACATGATTTGTCCTGTCATTTGCATAGCAAGCTCTCATTCCTAATTTCACAGTCATTATGCACTGATGTCCTGATTTCTCAGCATCACTAATCTTGATGAACTAAAAATGGTTCCTGAAGGTCAGATGCATGTACAGTGCACATCTCCCCGTGTTGTTGTGTACATGTCGTGTGCCAGGGCCAGGCACTGCCTCCAAAACATTTGCCTGAGCAAAGCCCAGCGAGGGCTCGCACGCCTCTGACATCCCGTTAATGCCGGCACGGCGGGGTCCTCTCAGCATTCCCCGTGGCACAGCACATTCCCACATTGCTGATGGGTTCCAGGCTGGTGTGAACGCTGGCAAAGGGAGATTTAATGGCAGGACAAATGCCAGAACCAACAAAACCAGTGGCCATTCTCCCACGGCCAGCGCCACATCCCTGTGCCTAGGTGGGAGAGCCACCACCTCGCCATGCAGGACCAGCTCTGAGGACACTGAGTCATCAGGATGGGTAATCCCATTAATTCAGAATATCTTAATCCGTAGTCTTTTAAAAACTTTTCTGGGAGTAGAAAATTATTTAATTAAATCCTGCCGTCACTATCTTCGCCCCGAAGCGTGACTCACCTTCATTATTCTCATCCCCAGAGAAGTTTACTTTACCCTGGGGTTTGTACTACCTCTCATTGAAGTTGGACCAAGCAAACAGAAGAGGAAGCATGTTTAAGTATGTTTTCTGTGCCCTTCTTGGAAGATAGACAAGACAAATACTCTTCAGTCAGATTTATGACGACAAGCGGGGATACAGACAGGAATAGGGTGGGGTGCTGTAAACCCTACACATCGGTGATTAATCCAAAGGGCCGCATTCTGCCGTCAGCTGGGCAGGGACAACTCCCATTCACTTCCATGGCCTTTCTGCACGTTTATCTGGGGACAGATCTGGTGATTAGGCACTATCTTTGAAAACTGGCCATGTACCTTCCAGTAACAAATCTCTCAGCTGCACACTCCTTGCTAGAACAGCAGCACTTAAGCAGAAAGAAAAAAATAACCGTGTATGTACTGCACAGTTACAGAGTACAAGTACACAGAGTACAAGTTTGTGTTGGTCCGTTCGACTTCATTTTACCATCTGAAACCACATTTTCACACCACACCTGCGCTTCTCAAGAAGGTGCTGCCTTCCATTTATAAACACAGCTTACAGCCACATTTAGCCAAGGCCTGTACTTTAGTTTATCACGAAAGCAACTTACGGAAACCTTGCACAAACAAATTCAAATGAACCAGAAACTATCGTGTTAAAAATTACAACACACATCCCGGACGAGCGTGGGCACACACACACACGGTCTGAGAGACTTTAAATAGTTAAGAATGATGGCCTATATATCCACTCTCTTAACTCCCATCGTCCAACTTTTCCATGTAGCTAGTCCCTGGTAATACTAGGAATCAAAGGGCATGCAGCACCAGCAATAGGCTATTATAGCCCACACTTTATTACCCATTACTACCGAGGTCATTAGCGGTAAGAGTGATTGTACCGGTCTTAACCTATTGATCATTGTAACTACTATCATTTAATCCCGTGTTGAATGTCTGGAAAGCTGCTAAAGGCACACAAGAGAGAGTGCTTTAGTGATGAGAAATATAGCCAAAGCTTGGAAATTACACTTTGATTCATAAAATCTAGCCAGTGGTTTAAATCAATAGTATTTAAAACAGTCATGTAAGTTCTTAACTACAGCTCTCTAATATTTATGGGTCCCTTTCTGAGTGTATTCAGTCAAAACTAAACTTTATTTTAGATACTGTGCAATATACTTTACATTATGTTAGATAAAAAATATTTATTTCTGATATTTTGTCTGATAGTAAGTGAAACCTAAACCAAGAGCTATAAATTCATTTTAGATTTCTATCTCTCAGATGTCAACTTAAATGTGTTGCCAAAAAAAATTACAAACCAACTTTAAAAATGACTTAACTGTTTAAGTACATGAAAATGAGCGTGTTTTATGAGTTAACAATGAATCACAGAAGGCAGTTTATGAAGAACTAAAATAATTCTGTCTTACTGCCTTCAGGGAGTTGAAGTTCAAATTAAACTACTGGCAGATATATTTAAAGAATGCTAAGTTAGCATGCAGAAAAGAAATCAATCTTTTATTTTTTTCTTTCAAGTTGTTTATTTCTATTTTGCACTTGAAATATGATTGTTGTTATTGATATGATTAATGAACTACTTTTGGTATTGTTGACTGATAACAATAGGGTGTGGTAGATACTCAGCTGCATGTAAACCTGGCAGCAAAGGTGAAAATACAGCTGCAATTTGGCTTTGGGAGCTGTGCTAGTATGGACCTGCTGACATGCTAATACCATCAACGGCAAAAAATGTCTTTAATACTCACAATTGTCTTCGCTCACTGTTTCTCCCAGGGTTTTGCCTCTGCTCCTCCGCATCCCCCAACGCCCTCCCGGCCCCGCAGTCACCTCTGAGACCCTCCCATTTCAAGCCCTACAGACGCCCCGTTTTGGCAAGACCGACCAAGGAAAACTTCCACAAACTTGGGCCAAGCTCCCCTTTAACTTCCCCACAAAATTACAGCAGGGATACATTTGTCACTGCTCCACACAACCCAGACAAGGGTCACAGGGATGAAAATGATTTAGTCCTATTTAATCATCTCCATTCCCTCATTTTTGGTGATATTAATATAATTAAATACTAGCTAAATAATTTCAAGTAGTTTAATCTTGTATGAAGG